>CAWUFW010006662.1:600000-1115496 GCA_963921515.1 Calotriton arnoldi
CCTATCTGTTCTGTAATGACTGCTGGGGAGGTTTCATTAACTTGAAAGTGACTAGGGTGAGGCCTGCCCATTCCTAGTTAAGTGTAAAGGGAGACATGGGCAAGAGAAGCCTTTGTTCCCTGGGCAATCTGTAGCCAGTTTGGCACCAGCCTAGTGAGAGGTGGAGCTGGTATCAGAATTAGTTTGATATTTTTGAGGAGAAAGGGACTGCACATTCCCCTACATACACTCCTAGCTAGCACGCCAGCAACCTCCAAGGGTAGAAGATCACAGATATGTTGAAATTTACTCAGAATGGTGCACTGTGGCATATTTTCTATTGTGGCAAACAGGATGTGCTGCAAATGTGGGAACAGTTGCCCTTGTGAACCTTTTTATCATTGGTTATGGTATATCCAGGAGTCACCTCTGCCCACTGGCCAGTGAAACCTACAAATGTGGCTCTTCAGCCATAGCTCATCATAACACTTTCTGGACCTGTGGATGAGCAAAAGAAGACTGGACATCTTGTTTGATAACTAAAGGGCTGGGCCTGCTCCCACATACACAGTTCTAAGACGTGGATTCCAAGGGTCAGTTGGCAGACCTCCTGTGTGGCTACAGGGATACAACCAGCTTCAAGAGGCCTTTTTCCTAAAGTATCCAGCTGACCAATAGCAGCTAGATCTGGACTTGACCCTGCTGATGGCCTCTGCTGGAGGTCCTGGTAGCCTTAGAAGTGACCAAGGAAGCTGCTCCAGAAAGTGTAAGAGTCTGAAAAGTTTAGACTCAAAACATGTCTGCCTTTCCAAGACCTTTGTCAGATACATCTTCTGGTCTTGCCTAGCTGGAAGATTTTGAGTTCCAAAATAGAGACCAAGGGTTTGATTTAGGATTCGATAAACAGTACTCTGTCCTTTAGGATGGTGGAGGACATTACCTCCACCATCCCGATAGACTACCATCTGTCAGTTTAGAGATGACCACCGACCCAGTAGCCCCCTCTGTACATTGAAAGGAATGACTATTATGAGAGTTCTCTTCAATGTGCAGCAAGTTAGGTTGATAACTATTCTCAATTTTGGCAGCCATTGATCAAGTTTTCAAAAGTTTTTGTTTTACTGAAACAATCTCGAAAAGCAGAAGTTTGTTTCAGAAAAACAAAAAATAATGACCCCCTACAACCTTTTTTTGTACGTCCCTGTCAGGTTTTTCCTGGCGGTGACAGACAGGAAAAAAAGACATTGCACCATCCACCCTAAATAGGACAGGTGGTGTAATGTCCTTCTTCAGACGCCCCTACTTTGTTTGCCGATCGGAGGAAACTTTCCATTGACAGAACCAAAGGGGGCTGCTTCCACAGAAAACTTAAGTTCTGCCCATTTCTAAATGAGCTGGGCGGACTGAGGGTTTGGAGGACAGGATACTCTGTCTCATTTTAGACAGAGTACCCAGTTGGTCAAACTCTAAATCATGCCCTAAGTCCGAAGGTAGAAATCTTGACCGGGTAAAGGTGCAAATAAGTTCTGCCCCAATAGCAGACGTCAGTCATCGTGAAATCTGAGAATGATGACCTGCTTGGTGATCGGAACCATGCTCCATTGCAAATGGCCTAAATTTATGCTTAGGTCCGGTCAACCACAAGCAGTAATTTCTGATTTAAACTTTACATTTTTTTGCCATTTTGCAGTAAATTTTTAAAATTTACTTTTCCTATTCCCCTTATTGAATTTTTGTAGTTTTGATGTCATTTTGCTCATAAAATTGTTCTCTCCATTTAGAAAATGGTTTTGGGATTATTATTCTGTTGTGTTTTGACATTTAACTGTTTTGTTGCTGCTAAAAACTTTACACAATTTCCTAAGTTAAGCCTATCTGCTCTGTGCCATAGCAACCAGTGGTCTGAGCCCTGGTTTACATCATTGAAACTGTGTTTTTCCTTCATATGTTTGTGGCCTTATTTCTTGTGGTGGACTCACATGCCCCAATTAATAATCCACTTTCTTACAATGGTGTAATGCAGAATTTGCTAATCCTTACTTTTCACTTTTTGTACAATTAAAACTAATTTTTCTCATTCATAACTTGTTTTGCAACTGCAGATTCACATTTCTCTGAACATCTGGCCTGATGCTTCTTAAACATTTACATGTGATTAATTCACACAATCGTTCTTGCCCTCTTCCTCCCCACATTCCTTCCTATTGGTACTACTCACTGATACATCATCACTCTCATCAGTCACTCATGCGTCACTTTTCAATCAAATCATTTTTTAATTTAAACCAAATCTTTCAATTTCCCTGATCGTTCTACTTACTTACTTCTGCCTACTACCCCTCCTGGGGTATATGTTATGTTATGTTATGTTAAAAGTACTTGTTAAGCGCACGTACACCGAAAACGGTTTCATGGCGCTCAGGGCAAAGAGGACGGTGCAGAGGTGAGGAGGTAGTATTACTGATAAGCTTGAGAGAACAGCCAGGTCTTGAGCCTTTGCCTGAACTGGGAGTACAGGGTCACAGATCTTACTTCAATAGGCAGTGAGTTCCATAGTTGAGGGGCTAAGACCGCGAATCTAAGTCCGCCATGCTTTTTACGCTTGAACGGTACAGCAGTCAGCAAATTAAGAGTGGAGGAACGCAGTTCGCGAAGAGGAGCGTACCGCTGCAATTTACAAGAAATGAAAGCAGGGCCATTGCCGGCAAGGGCCTTAAAGATGGTGCATCCCATCTTAAAAATACAGCGCTTACCTACCGGGAGCCAGTGTAGGCTCTTCATCAGAGGTTTAACATGGCATCGACTGGACTGGCGAGCGATTAGTCTGGCGGCGTGGTTCTGCACCAGCTGCAGGCGGTGGAGTTGGTAGGCTGGGATGCCTGCATATAAAGAGATAGCGTAATCGATCCGCGAGATTACCAGAGCAAGGGTAACCAAAATTAGAGCCTCAGTGGTTAGAAATCTGGCAATCTTACGGATTCTGCGCAGATGAAAGAAGCAGGCGGAAACCACCGAGCTGATCTGTGCTTTCATCGTCAGGTCGCTGCTAATCACAATCCCCAAGCTCTTAACAGAAGCTACAGGGAGAGGAGGACTGCCCAAAGAGGAAGGCCAGAAGTTGGAGTTCCACGGGTTAGCCAGTCCAGCAGTTAAGATGAGTTCTGTTTTCTCCGGATTCAACTTTAATTGATTGCAGTTCATCCAGTTACAAATAAAACTCAGAGTGGCCTGGAAGTTAGACACTGAAGAGGGAGAAGAGTGAATGTCAAAAACCAGTTGAAGATCATCAGCATAATTAAAAATATTGGCCATTCTTTCGCGAAGAGCTCGGATCAGGGGTGCAATATACAAATTAAAAAGAAGGGGCGACAACGAAGACCCCTGTGGAACCCCACAGATCAAAGAACTCTTTTGGAAAAGAACTTGCCAAGGCGGACAGCTTGATGTCTATTGCTGAGGAAGGAAGATATCCACTTCAACGCTAGCCCCTGAATCCCGGCATTGCTGACACGGTCGATCAGGAAATCATGATCGACCGTGTCAAACGCGGCGGATAAGTCAAGGAGTACCAGAGCTTGAGCGTATCCCTTGTCTGCGCCCCTTCTGAGCTCGTCCATAACTGCAAGGATAACTGCCTCAGTAGAGTGGGCTGGTCTAAAGCCTGCCTGATGGGAGTCCAGGAAGCGCGACTGTTCGATGTAGGAGCTAAGACAGCTGGTGACGTGGGCCTCTAAGACTTTGCCCAGATAGGGCAGCAACGAGATGGGACGATAATTACTGAGGACCGAAGGATCCAGGTTAGGCTTTTTCAGAATTGGGAGAATTATGGCACTCTTAAAGGTGTTGGGAACAATGCCGGACTTAAGAGAGTTATTAAGGAGTGCCAGGGGAGGATCAGGGCAGGCAAGGAAGACTTCACGTAAAATGTGGGGAGGGCAGCAGTCGGTAAGGGAACCGGAGCCCACTTTTTTGAGAAGAGCAACAAAGGTGTCTTCTGAAATAGGAGGAATATGGTCAATCGAGGGAAAATTCTACAGGCGGTAGAGGAGGCTATAAAGGAGGTAGGAGGGGGGATACTGGCCTTGATTGTGGCAATTTTATCAATAAAGTACGAATTAAGGGAGTCACATAAAATTTGTGAGGGGACAGGTTTTACCATAACTCTGTCAGGGTTGGCAAGTTCATCGACGATGGAAAAAATATCCTTGGATTTGTTTGCCGAACTAATGATCTTAGAGGAAAAATATTCGGCCTTAGCCTGGAGAATGGCTTGTTTATAGGCTTTAAGTAGAGAGACAAAAGCGGCCTTTTCAGGTAAAGAGTAATTGCGTCTCCAACTGCGTTCGGCTTGCCTCAAGGCGAGTTTCTTAGACTTAAGTTCATTAGAAAACCAACGTTGGGCATCGTGGGGACGCAGACTCTTTAATGTTTTTAGAGGGGCAAAGCTATCACTGGCCGACTCCAGCCATGTTATAAGGTTATTTTCTTGCCTGTCAAGTGATTCCTGTGTCTTGGGGGCCGTGGTGGCTAATAAAGAACAAAAGTCCTTGATGTTGACACGGTTCCAGCTTCTAGCCAGGAAATTTCCAGTCAGTGAATTTTTAGCAGAGGCGACCCTGGGTATCGCAAATGTAATAAAGAAATGGTCAGACCAAGTACAAGGCGAAATTAAAGGTTTAGAAATGTCAAGGTTGGATGTCCAAACTTGATCTAGAGTGTGCCCCTTTATGTGTGTGGCTACATTCACGTGCTGGGTAAAATTCAGCCCAAGAAGAAGGTCTGTGAATTCAGAGGAAGTAACACTTTCACGGGCATCGTCAGGCCAGAAGTTAAAATCTCCAATAATGAGAGTGCGGGCGTGATTGATGACTAGATGGGAGATCATATCACCCAGTAAAAGAGGAAACGAGGGCATGTGAGCGGGGGGTCTGTAAAACAAGGCACAAATAAATGCGGAGTGAGGGGATTCAAATTTCAGAACAAGGCTATCAACTGAGGGGATGCCTGTAACCACCAGAGAAGTGAACTGAAGTTTGCAGTGAATAATGGCAGCTACTCCTCCTCCAATTTTCCCCGGAGGCCTATTGGCCTGAAGTATATAATAGTTGGCGGGTACTGCTGCCAAAATATCTGGGGTAGACTCTAAAGTGAGCCATGTTTCCGAAAGGAGGAGGATGTCAGGTCTGTTAGAATCAATGAGCTGGAAGATTTCAAGCTGGTGCTTGACCATAGAGCGGGTATTTAAATAGCAGATAGTGATGCCAAGCAACTCGGGGCGAGGGGGAGTGGCAATTATTGATGGAGCTATATCGTCATTGTTGACAGGAGGCTCCTTGCAACTGGCCAGATGAGAAAGTTCGGGGCAGGACACCTGGTTAATAAGGATTCCTGCCTCCTGAAGTTTGGTCTGAGTAGCCAGGTCAATAAGCCAATTCCCCTGTCGTCGTAGCAGGTCTGGGGCTGAATAAGTGATGGTTTGGGCATAATGAGTAGGCCCTGGCCCCTGACGGACGCGGACGGGCGCAGACAGGCTCGCCTCTGGCGCGCCCGCTGCGCGCGTCCGCTGCGCGACGAGAGAGGCATGCTGCTGAAGTAGGTTTGGCCGCTAGAGCGCTAACCTCTGAGCTCCGCCCCCAACAGCTGCGACGCCGGCACCCTCCACAACAAACGGGAGATTCCCGTGGTGGACCGGGGTGCGGGCGAGAACAGAGCAGCCAAAGAGCAGCAGGGTGAAAGCAGGATGCCAACAGCGGCAGAACAGTGCAAATTCGCTTCAAGACAAGGTAAAAACAATTAAAAAAAACAAAGAATCTCAGGAGAGCAACCAAAAGACACCCACTGACTGTATGAGCTGGCGGTCAGTGACTGCCTCGGGTCTGCGCGCGTCCGCTGCGCGACGAGAGAGGCATGCTGCTGAAGTAGGTTTGGCCGCTAGAGCGCTAAACTCTGAGCTCCGCCCCCAACAGCTGCGACGCCGGCACCCTCCACAACAAACGGGAGATTCCCGTGGTGGACCGGGGTGCGGGCGAGAACAGAGCAGCCAAAGAGCAGCAGGGTGAAAGCAGGATGCCAACAGCGGCAGAACAGTGCAAATTCGCTTCAAGACAAGGTAAAAACAATTAAAAAAAACAAAGAATCTCAGGAGAGCAACCAAAAGACACCCACTGACTGTATGAGCTGGCGGTCAGTGACTGCCTCGGGTCTGCGCGCGTCCGCTGCGCGACGAGAGAGCATGCTGCTGAAGTAGGTTTGGCCGCTAGAGCGCTAACCTCTGAGCTCCGCCCCCAACAGCTGCGACGCCGGCACCCTCCACAACAAACGGGAGATTCCCGTGGTGGACCGGGGTGCGGGCGAGAACAGAGCAGCCAAAGAGCAGCAGGGTGAAAGCAGGTATAGGCCATCTAACAGGACTCTCCAGTCATCCTTGTCCTGGGCTTTTCTTTCAATGTGACTCAAGGTGTAACCCATCTCCTTGCAGTCAGCCTCGAGGCCTCGGCGCCAGGTGTTTTTTGGACTTCCTCTTTTCCTTTTCCCTTGAGGGTTCCAGGTTAAGGCTTGCCCACTGGTATTTGATGTGGGCTTGGGGAGGGTGTGACCTATCCAGTCCCAGCGTCCTTTCAGGATATCTTTATGAGCAGAAAGTTGGAAAGTTGGCTGCTATAGGTTGTTGCTGATGGTGTTTGGCCAGTGGATTTGGAGGATTTTCCTCAGAAATGTGTTGATGAAGGTCTGGACTTTGTTGGTGATGGTGGTTGTTGTCCTCCGAGTTTCTGCTCCATTCAGAAGGACTGATTCTACATTGCCTGATCTTGGTTTGCAGCATTAGGTCCTTGGAGCTCCAGATCATCTATAGCTGAATAAAGGCAGCCTTTGCTTTGCTGATTCTTGCCTTGATGTCAGCATCTGTGCCGCCCTCCTTGTTTATGACACTGCACAGGTAGGTGAAGGCCTCAACCTCCTCCAGTGCATCACCTGGAAGAGTGACTGTAGTTGTGCTGGTTGTGATAGCCTTCAGAATCTTGTTTCTTCCCCTGTTGATGTTGAGGTCAAAATGTGCTGATGTGGCTGCCACATTGTCAGTCTTTTCTTGTATTTGCAGGTGAGTATAGGAGAGTAGGGCCAGTTTGTCTGAAAAGTTCAGGTCGTTGAGCTGCATCCAAGGAGTCTATTGGATCCCATTTCTTCTCCTTGCTGTGGATGTCTTCATGATCTAGTCTATGGCCAACAGGAAGAGAGAATTTGAGAGCAAACAACCCTGGCGGACTCCGGTCCTCACTTGGAAAGCTTCTGTGAGTTGTCCTCCATGGACTATCTTGCATGTCATTTGCTCATAAGAGTTCCTGATGACTCTTACTAGTTTATCTGGCACACCGTAGTGGCGGAGTGGTTTCCAAAGAGTCTCTCTGTGCACACTGTTGAATGTCTTCTCATAGTCAATGAAGTTAACATAGAGCAGGGAGTTCCATGCCATCAACTGCTAAATGATGAAGCGCAGTATTGCAATTTGGTCTGTGTAGTATCTATCTTTGTGGAAGCCGACTTGCTGGTCTTACAACTGAGCGTTGACTTGTTATTTCATTCTGTTCAGGATCACTCTGTTAAACACTGTGCCTCATATTTATAGAAGAGTTATCCCTCTGTAGTTTGTGCAGTTACTCAGGTCATCTTTCCTGGGGATCTTTATGAAATATCCCTCCTTTCAGTCTGATGGCACCTTTTCCTATTCCCAGATCTTTCCAAACATGGGGTGGAGCATGTCTACTGATGTTTCAATAGCTGCCTTCAGTGCCTCTGCAGGAAGGTTGTCAGGTCCTGCTGCCTTCCCATTTCTCAGATGCTTGATGGCTTGCTGTATTTCTTCTGTGGATGGTCTGATCTCTCACCCTTTTTATTACCTTATCCCTCTCCACTCCCACCCTTACTCTTAATCCATTCATACCGCAATCCTTTCTGTCTGATCAAGTTCCTTCTAGTCCAACAATCTCTTGCAGTCATTTCTCCACTGTCACACAAATCTCACTCTTACCACAAAGTCCTATTTAGTACAGTCTGTATCCATTTACCTTTGTCTGACGGCCTGATTTAGAGTTCAGCCGACAGGTTGCTCCATCACAAACATGACAGATATTTCATCTGCCATATTACAAGTGTCATTAAATATAATGAACTTGTAATACGGTGGACGGGATTTCCGTCAGGTTTTTGACAGAGTAACCCATCTTCCGAACTCAAAATGAAGCCAATAGTTTAGTTTCCATTACTGACTTAAAATATCTTTCTTAGTTATCTGAACATTGGCATAAGTACTTTGTTGGTTGATTGAATCTAAGGAAAAAATTCTGTGACCATTAGTGTATGTGTTTTATTCACCCTTTTTTCATTTGCCCTGGAGGTTGCCCTGAATTTTCTTCTTTTGCTCGATTTGCAGGACTCTAATAAAAGGGTCACCCACCCACACTGCATATCTGATGCTCCTTAAGGACTCCCTGTATTCACCCTAAGCTCTGGTTGACCCTAAATTGGTCTTCTAACCCTCTAGTTTCAAGGAAGTAGGCCTTCCTAATGTTAGCTGGTTGCAGCATATTTTATAGATTTGGAGTGCAGTAGCTGCATCCAAAGGTGTTGTCTACAGCCCTCTCCCCCTTCAAAATTAAAAGCAGAGATAGGGTACAAAAAGCTCCTTTGTGCTTATTTGTTCATGAATATGGATGTTTGTGAATGCTATGTTATGTTGCGTTACATTACATTACGCTGTTATGTTAGTAGTGTTTGTAATGCGTACATGTTATCCCCAAGGGTCTCAGAGAAGAAAGCCATTGCTCGGAGCCTGACCACCACAGAGGTGGTAAAAAACAGCCAGGTTTTATTTTTTTTCTGAAGTCAAGAAGCGAATGGGCAAGGCAGATGACTAAGGGAAGCTTTTTATAGACTGCTGGTGCTATATAGGAGAAGGAGCCCCCCCCAGCTTTGATGCTCTGGATGTGAGACGTGAGTAAACAGGAGAGAGGTGGATCACAGGTGTCTGGATGGAGCATGGAAGTGACTTCTATTACTAAGGTTATGCACAACCTTGTAAATATGACAGAGAAGTTGAAAAGGGTATGTTTGTGAACTTGAAGCCAGTGGACGGTTGACAGATGATTTGAGAGAGAAGCACGATGAGGGAGATTAAGTTCTAGCCTGGTGGCTACCTTCTGAATTAACTCTAGCCTCTTCAGCATCGAACTGAGATGCCAACATAGAGGGTGTTATCGTCATCTAGCCGGCTAGTAATGAGCGCTTGAGTAACTGCCTTGAGACCAGTGGCAAGTATTAAGATTAGCAAGGGCTGAATTTGCATCAGGCTCCAGATGTGAGGGATGGTTTGAGAGTTCAGAATTCCAGTGTTCTTTCACGAGATTACGCCAAGTCTTAAGGTTGAGTGAGGCCATTGATTGGGACAGAGAGATTGGGATGTCGAAAGCTGTCAAGTAGTGATCTGTCCTGTCATGGAGAAGTCCAACATTTAGTTTAACGATCACCTAGGCTGCTGGTAAGAGCCTAAGGAGGAAATTAGCAAACCCACGGTATGAGCCTGTGTCTGTGGGCTCACACCACCAATTATACCACTCTAGGCCAAAAAAGAATTCTACCCCCAGCGGTACCGAGATTGCACCCTCTCTACAGCCTGAAGCCATTGGTTTAGAGTTCTTAGGTTCCTTAACTTTGAAGATATTTTAGGGCTCGCCTAAAGTTAATCCCATATCAAGAGGAGTGCCTTCCTTACCAATGTCGTTACACCGAGTAAGTAACCGTGAGTCACTCTGTTTTTATTGAGCTAGGACCCTGTTTCAGTTCTTCATAGGTTACCATTGCTTATTGCTTTATTTTGGCCTATTTCAGATCCACAAACCTAAGCATTAAGTTGCACTGTGTCCACGTGGTCTGAGCATGTGTGTGCATGCATGGCATGATTAAAATCGATTTTTTTATTATTAATGTCTGTGAATCCAAATATTTGTAATTTTGTCTGACTATCTGTCACATCTGTTGCCTCCACAGAAATAAAAAAAGAAAGAATTTCTAACCAAACACTAACCTTGGGCCCCCAAGATAGACTACACGGTCAATTTGGCTTTGGATTCAGGGGATTGGCTAGGTCTTTGAATATAAAAAAATCCTTGTAGAAATGATGTGCATGTTATGCAAATAACAATCAACTCGACCCCTACATTTGTTTTATAATATAGACCTACTCAACGCAGTTTTCTTGTGCACACGTATAACATGTAAACGCATTGCTTTGGTATCAGTACTTTGCTGGAGTTCTCTGATGGCTAAGGGGACATGAAAAACTAAATCAGTTTGTTCTCTTACACTGCAGAGACATATAGGGGTCGATTCCGATCTCGGTCGGAGGCGCACCCAATACCATTCGGTCGGGAAAAAAGCCATGCGAAAGCCAGTTTCCCGACCGATCCGTACAGCACACCGAACGAGCAAGTACGATGCGCACAACAGCAAAAATTCCGGCCGAGCCGTACTCACCCAAACCAGGTCCTGTTCTCCGACCGAGGCGAATCCGGAAACGCCGAATCGAGTCGCACGGAAGGGAAAATGCAGCCCCGTCCGGCCGGACAAGTACGATGCGCTTTCCGTACGCGCCGAACCCGTCGCTACGCACGGCACGTCAAAGCATCCGGGAGAGGCGCACATAAGCTCCGAATCGCGCCACAACACGATCCACGGCTACGAGACGAACACAGCACAGACGAGGACGACGCGAAGCGACGAGGACGAAGCGAAGCGACGAGGACGAAGCCAAGCGACGAGGACGACGCGAAGCAACGAGAAGGACGAACGACACGAACCAACCATGAATCCCTTCGTCCCGATCATACCAATATTCTACATCTACTACCGGAACAGGCACGGACGCGTACGGCGCAGAAGGTAAGTCAGACACCAACCACAAAACACATACAACACGTACACGACACATCACACACATACACTGGGAATCTGAATATACTTGCAACAGCAGCACCATAGGGGCGGGATGCCCATCACCAATGCCACATATGCACACAGGGGCCTGAATGCGCGCCACCACCCCAACCCAGGGGGCTGGATGCCTACCACTACTACCACCCTTAGCCAGGGGGCAGGATGCCTACCACTACTACCACCCTTAGCCAGGGGGCAGGATGCCCACCACTACCACCCTCACCCAGGGGGGCAGGATGCCCACCACTACTACCACCCTTAGCCAGGGGCTGGATGCCTACCACTACTACCACCCTTAGCCAGGGGGCTGGATGCCTACCACTACTACCACCCTTAGCCAGGGGGCAGGATGCCTACCACTACTACCACCCTAGCCAGGGGGCAGGATGCCTACCACTACTACCAACCTTAGCCAGGGGGCAGGATGCCCACCACTACTACCACCCTCACCCAGGGGGGCAGGATGCCTACCACTACTACCACCCTCACCCAGGGGGGCTGGATGCCTACCACTACTACCACCCTCACCCAGGGCGGGCTGGATGCCTACCACCACCCTTAGCCAGGGGGCTGGATGCCTACCACTACTACCACCCTCACCCAGGGGGCAGGATGCCTACCACTACTACCACCCTCACCCAGGGGGGCAGGATGCCTACCACTACTACCACCCTCACCCAGGGGGGCAGGATGCCCACCACTACTACCACCCTCACCCAGGGGGGCAGGATGCCCACCACTACTACCACCCTTAGCCAGGGGGCAGGATGCCTACCACTACTACCACCCTCACCCACGGGGGCAGGATGCCTACCACTACTACCACCCTCACCCAGGGGGGCAGGATGCCTACCACTACTACCACCCTCACCCAGGGGGGCAGGAAGCCTACCACTACTACCACCCTTAGCCAGGGGGCAGGATGCCCACCACTACTACCACCCTCACCCAGGGGGCAGGATGCCCACCACTACTACCACCCTCACCCAGGGGGCAGGATGCCCACCACTACTACCACCCTTAGCCAGGGGGCAGGATGCCTACCACTACTACCACCCTCACCCACGGGGGGCAGGATGCCTACCACTACTACCACCCTCACCCAGGGGGGCAGGATGCCTACCACTACTACCACCCTCACCCAGGGGGGCAGGAAGCCTACCACTACTACCACCCTTAGCCAGGGGGCAGGATGCCCACCACTACTACCACCCTCACCCAGGGGGGCAGGATGCCCACCACTACTACCACCCTCACCCAGGGGGGCAGGATGCCCACCACTACTACCACCCTTAGCCAGGGGGCAGGATGCCTACCACTACTACCACCCTCACCCACGGGGGGCAGGATGCCTACCACTACTACCACCCTCACCCAGGGGGGCAGGATGCCTACCACTACTACCACCCTCACCCAGGGGGGCAGGAAGCCTACCACTACTACCACCCTTAGCCAGGGGGCAGGATGCCCACCACTACTACCACCCTCACCCAGGGGGGCAGGAAGCCTACCACTACTACCACCCTTAGCCAGGGGGCAGGATGCCCACCACTACTACCACCCTCACCCAGGGGGGCAGGATGCCCACCACTACTACCACCCTCACCCAGGGGGGCAGGATGCCCACCACTACTACCACCCTTAGCCAGGGGGCAGGATGCCTACCACTACTACCACCCTCACCCACGGGGGCAGGATGCCTACCACTACTACCACCCTCACCCAGGGGGGCAGGATGCCTACCACTACTACCACCCTCACCCAGGGGGGCAGGAAGCCTACCACTACTACCACCCTTAGCCAGGGGGCAGGATGCCCACCACTACTACCACCCTCACCCAGGGGGGCAGGATGCCCACCACTACTACCACCCTCACCCAGGGGGGCAGGATGCCCACCACTACTACCACCCTTAGCCAGGGGGCAGGATGCCTACCACTACTACTACCCTCACCCACGGGGGCAGGATGCCTACCACTACTACCACCCTCACCCAGGGGGGCAGGAAGCCTACCACTACTACCACCCTTAGCCAGGGGGCAGGATGCCCACCACTACTACCACCCTCACCCAGGGGGGCAGGATGCCCACCACTACTACCACCCTCACCCAGGGGGCAGGATGCCCACCACTACTACCACCCTTAGCCAGGGGGCAGGATGCCTACCACTACTACCACCCTCACCCACGGGGGGCAGGATGCCTACCACTACTACCACCCTCACCCAGGGGGGCAGGATGCCTACCACTACTACCACCCTCACCCAGGGGGGCAGGAAGCCTACCACTACTACCACCCTTAGCCAGGGGGCAGGATGCCCACCACTACTACCACCCTCACCCAGGGGGGCAGGATGCCCACCACTACTACCACCCTCACCCAGGGGGGCAGGAAGCCTACCACTACTACCACCCTTAGCCAGGGGGGCAGGATGCCTACCACCACTACCACCCTCACCCAGGGGGGCAGGATGCCTACCACTACTACCACCCTCACCCAGGGGGGCAGGATGACCACCACTACTACCACCCTTAGCCAGGGGGCAGGATGCCCACCACTACTACCACCCTTAGCCAGGGGGCAGGATGCCCACCACTACTACCACCCTCACCCAGGGGGGCAGGATGCCTACCACTACTACCACCCTTAGCCAGGGGGGCAGGATGCCTACCACTACTACCACCCTCACCCAGGGGGCTGGATGCCTACCACTACTACCACCCTCACCCAGGGGGGCTGGATGCCTACCACTACTACCACCCTCACCCAGGGCGGGCTGGATGCCTACCACCACCCTTAGCCAGGGGGGCTGGATGCCTACCACTACTACCACCCTCACCCAGGGGGCAGGATGCCTACCACTACTACCACCCTCACCCAGGGGGGCAGGATGCCTACCACTACTACCACCCTCACCCAGGGGGGCAGGATGCCCACCACTACTACCACCCTCACCCAGGGGGGCAGGATGCCCACCACTACTACCACCCTTAGCCAGGGGGCAGGATGCCTACCACTACTACCACCCTCACCCACGGGGGGCAGGATGCCTACCACTACTACCACCCTCACCCAGGGGGGCAGGATGCCTACCACTACTACCACCCTCACCCAGGGGGGCAGGAAGCCTACCACTACTACCACCCTTAGCCAGGGGGCAGGATGCCCACCACTACTACCACCCTCACCCAGGGGGGCAGGATGCCCACCACTACTACCACCCTCACCCAGGGGGGCAGGATGCCCACCACTACTACCACCCTTAGCCAGGGGGCAGGATGCCTACCACTACTACCACCCTCACCCACGGGGGGCAGGATGCCCACCACTACTACCACCCTCACCCAGGGGGGCAGGATGCCCACCACTACTACCACCCTTAGCCAGGGGGCAGGATGCCTACCACTACTACCACCCTCACCCAGGGGGGCTGGATGCCTACCACTACTACCACCCTCACCCAGGGGGGCTGGATGCCTACCACTACTACCACCCCCACTCATAGGATGGACAATGCATGACACAACAAGCACACCACAACCTAGGGAATGCAAGATTAAGACATCCCCCCACCACCATGACAAGCGTGTGAGCAGGCTGTGTCAAATGCCTACAACACCGAACATGACATTGAACATACAATGTGACCCCCTAGCACATGTGCCACACATATATGTGTGTGGCACCCACAATGCAAGCAGCCCATGACCATTGTGGCAATGGGGCCTAAACCCCCATCATCACAGTGACCAAAAGGCAAGTGTGGGGTCCATAGCTGAAGCACATTTTGACCATTGTGGCAATGGGGTCTAAACCCCCATCATCACAGTGACCAAAAGGCAAGTGTGGGGTCCATAGCTGAAGCACATTTTGACCATTGTGGCAATGGGGTCTAAACCCCCATCATCACAGTGACCAAAAGGTAAGTGTGGGGTCCATACCTGAAGCACAGTTTGACCATTGTGGCAATGGGGTCTAAACCCCCATCATCACAGTGACCAAAAGGCAAGTGTGGGGTCCATAGCTGAAGCACATTTTGACCATTGTGGCAATGGGGTCTACACCCTCATCATCACAGTGACCAAAAGGTAATTGTTGACAAAGAAAGAGCTGCAACTGCCAAACTGCATGGATCATTCCTGGTCACAGAACCAAAAACTCATCTGTGGCAAAGTAGTGTATGTGTCCCATTGCAACATAAATTGGGGGAGCCAAATACTGCAGTGCAAATGAAACATTCCTTTGGCCATGTGCAGACAAACAACACCCATGGGGGCTGAGACCGTCAACAGTCATCAATGACACAATGACAGAAGTGACCATCAGAATGCAGAACCACATATTTGCACCAATGGGCACACAAATGCAGATACCCTGTGGAGACAGCAGATGTGAGGTGAACAGATACCATACCATGGCAGCAATGGGACACACAAACCATGATCACTGTGCTGACCGATGACCTAGGAGTCCCAGGGACAGCAGGGGAAACACACCAAACAACATACAGCCAATGGCACACCCAAGATATGCCAATGCAGTGGTGCAGATGCACAAACACAAACAGGCAGACCAACACTGTCATCATACACAGCAGGTGAGGGGTGGGGGTGCCATTGTCCCCAGGCAACAACACAACACATGAGGAGAGCTGAATACCAATCATACAGATGTGCATACACTGCCACACTAAGGTAACTCATGGATCCAAATCCCCTATGTGGGCAAGCAGGCATTGACAGGTGAGAGGGAGCACAAAACACACATGTCACACAGGCACGTAGGAACAACAACTGACACAGCAAGTCACAGACACACCACAGCACCACCCCCAGGGCCCCCACAATGTGGTGACCCTGGGCTGAAGAAAAATACCACTGTGATGACAAAGCTAAATGTCGTTCACACTGTGAACCACAGTCAGGTGTCCTGAGCAACTAACTACCATCACACCTACACAAGCACAAATCAATCAGCATGGCCAGTAAGCCAAGGCCAACATGGAGGCAGGGGACTAGCCGGGCAACAACTCTCATCTGCACACACTCAACACCACACCCCTCGACCTCCAACAATGTGCAGCAGTGAAGTACACATGCACTGGTGACATTGCACATGCACCCATTACTATTCCAGGGTGGTGGGTGGGAACCAAGGTGTAGAAACACATCACACATGGACACTCAACAAGACTCCTGAATGTCTGACACACTGCACACTACGCTGTACATGGACATGACGGCAATACCACACCGACCAATGGGATCCCAGCCACAGTCACACACCAATGAAGAAGCCAAGGTCACCCACAAAGAACACACATAGACAACAACCAACATTGCAGCCCGGACCCTAAGGAGTGCCAGCAGTCACACACACAACGTGTCACAATCACTGAAAGATAACACAAACTGGAAATCACATGACAGGGGCAAACAACAAGTGCCAAAGGGAAACCTGACTGTGACCCATCTGCGTCAGCACACAAACTCTGCCCTGACAGCAAACACACCTATGGGTGACACCCTGATGACCAGTAATGTGCCATGCACCCACATCACAGAGAACACAGGGAGAAGACTTTGGGGGAACATAGCTCAAGTCAGCAAGCATCACAAACAGGTACAACACTAGGGATCACAGCATGCGCAGATGAATGGAAGTGAACACACAGACATGCACATACAACACACACCTTGGGCGCAGGCAATGTCACACGTGTACACACTGCCATGAGGGGACTCCACTCCTGTGTGAGGAAAGCTGTGCCATATGTTGCCTCAGTAGGGCCCCATCATGTCAGCTGAGCACTTGGTCACACAATCAACAATTAGCACCAAATGAGGGCTCCCATCACATCAGCCTGGTCATGGATGTGCCAACGGAATCATCAGCACAGATCCAACACACTTGTATAGCAATGTTGCACTGACTACACGGATGAGTCCCTCCCCATTGATGCCCAAACCTGCATGTCCACTGGAGATGGCAACACGGTCAGGGAAGTAGACAAATGCAACGATGGCAGGCACAACAGATGTGCAGGGGTGGAAGCCACAGATATGAAATTGCCAATGTAAGTAGGAAACCCATTGCCAAATACTGAACACATGACACCCTCAGATGCTGCTATTGATGACATGGATACACCACATGATAGGACACATTCCCCCTGGACCACATGGGTTCCTGCACAGTAACACTTCATAATCATGAGACCAGATATCACCATCACTGCAGCAAGGGCATGGTTAGCTGCACCAACAACATGTACATCTGAAGCATGAGCACTAGAGAAAAGAAAGTTGCTTTATTCAGCATATGTGTTGAGGCCAAACGAAGTCCTGAAAAAGAGCAAAGGCCAATGGCCAGTCCATTGTCAAAGTTCAAACAGGGTGACACTGGCAGATGTCACCCTACGCATGCCTGCACAATACCAGGGACAATCCACTAGGAGGGGCAACCGGGGGGCAGGCCAGGCACCGCAGGGACAGGATCAGGGCTCACCAGGGGGAGTCAGGGAAGGGGTGGTGGGTGCTGGAGAGCCACTGACAACTGCAGTGGAGGTGTCTGACATGGTGTGTGCCGGCACAACTGGGGGGCATGACACAGATGTCGTGGGTGCCGGCACAACTGCAGTGGACCCTGCAGATGGGGTGGACAGGTCCGCCACTGCAGTGCCCAAGTCAGACAGGGCGGTAGTGGACTCCACTGCAGTGCCTACCTCCAGGGGAGGAGAATGGGGAACAGGCAAGGTGGGTTGGACAGAGGGGGGACACCCTCACCACATCAGTGGCACAGACAAGCGCAGCGGGGGTGTGGTGCTGGGAGAGCAAGTGGCAGGGGGAGAAGGCCGGAGCATCTTGGGGATGGTATATCTGTGGGTGGGGGAACCTGGGGCAGGGTGTGGTGGGGGCACCTGTGCAGTGGGGGCCTGAGGGATGGAGGACGGAGACCTTGTGCCTGAGCTGCAGGGCGGTGGCGGGGTCTTGCTCTTAGCACTCCGGGGGGACTTGCGGGTGGGGGCCTCAGTCCGTCTGCGCCTGGGGGAGGGTGTCCGGGGGCGAGGGGCACTCTGCTCCGTGTGGGTGGGCTTCCTCTTCCCCCGGGATGCTGGAGCAGCTTCATCGGTGGGGAAGAGGCCGAGGTCACAGAGGAAGAGCTGCTGTGACTTTGGGGTTGCAGGTGAGGCAAGGGAGGGTGCTTTGGAGGGAGAGGGAACTGAGGACTGCGCAGTGCATGTGGATGCGTGTGTGTGTTCCAGGGCCCCATCCCCTGTGAGTCTGGCTTCAGTCCCCTGAATGTGCGTGCGTGTGCGTTTTGTCATTGGCGTGTGTGTCAGTGTGCTGGATGTGTGTGTGCTGGTGTGTGCCAGTGTGTGTGTGCCTGGGATGGGTAAGGTGCTGGGGAGTGTGGATGGAGCAGAGGCAGGAGGGGTGAGGGACCGTTTGAGGAGGGACACTGCTGCCGTCAGGGAGGAGTCCATGGACCTATTGCCCCTCTGTAGGTCAGACATGCCCGATGAGATGCCCTCCATGAACGACACCAGCTGAGTCAACAGCGCGGTGTGCGCATGGAGGACACTCAGCATGGCTGTCTGCCCTACATGGAGCTGGCGAAGGAGGTACACAGACTCCTCACTCAGGGCAGCAGGGGACACAGGGGCAGGGGTGCGGTGCCTGGCCCAAAGGAGACACGCTCCCGGACATGGGAGCCTCCACGGACCTGGGGAATGGGAGCCGATGGGAGGGCGGTGGTGGTGCTGGTGGTGGCGGGGACAGCAACACTAGCTGGGGTGTGGTGGCTGCTGACACCCGCCTCCACAAGGGAGTCATCCTCCGAGTTGCTCTGGTCCTCAGCTGAGGTGGATGCTGCTGAGGACTCCTCGGTGTGGCTCCCCTCGCCCTCCGTGCCACTGGGTCCCTCCGACCACTCCTCGGCTGCTGACCCAGTCTGGCTCTCCGGCTCCTCCTGGTCCGTGGAGCTGTCCCCTTCCGTGGCCGTGGATGTATCTGCAAACAATGGGGAAACAGACAGACATCAGTCACCTGCACATAACGCACACACCACTGTGAGCACAGCACATCACAGAGCAAGCCCTGGCATCATTAGTTGTACATTGCTAAAAGTGCACTAATTGAACAGGAGAAGTCAATTGTCAGTCTGATGCCAAGCATGGCACTCACATCCCACATGGCCTTGCACCCATCTGTCTGGTGTCTGTTGGATTGCAACACCCCAGTGTTGACACATGCACCAAGTACACAGTAGTTGGACAGTGCAGAGGACACGGTGTGGACACATCACAGCTCTTGCCACTGAGTCAGTACAGGTTTACGGATGTAAGGGATGCCCAGAGTCAAATAGGAAATGCATGTGATGCATACCAGCGACAGACACCATGATGCACCCATGTCCTGATAGCCAGCGCCACTATGGTGTGCATGTAGCACATGTCACTCCCCTGCAGGATCACCAATCAGTAGACACATGCCATGGCGGAGGCATGACTGCAAAGTCATACATCACTGTCTCAGTGATGTATGACTTTGCAGCCAGACAACAACACTCTGCACTGTGTCACAATAGTAGGTCATGGGGAATGCAAGTCCTGGAGCTGCACAAGTGCACATGTACATCCCCCCACAACACATCCTCTTAACCCTCATCTGTCCAGGTCATACCTATTGGACATATGGGAGACCTGTGACACTACCCTCTGAACCTGAGCCCCTCACACTCTGCTGTGCATGGGGAACAGCTACCTGAACTTCACATTTACATGCCCCAGTCTGCATGGGCAGCTGATCAGACACCTATGTGTCACACAAGTATCGTCTCCTATGGTCACATCTCCAGTGGCATGCTGAGCCCCTACCAAGAAACTCCACAGCAGTCCTGGCGACTAATCCACAGCACACTGACACAGAGGCAGACACCTGAGGGGCAAATCACTGTGCACAATGTGTCCACTGATACACGGGAGTGGGAGTACAGAGTGTATTGTATGGCCTGGAGTAGGCATGACTGTCCAGCCCCACATTAATGAGGGATGAGCCCTGGACTGTAGGCAGCTGGCTAAGTATGTGTGACACACGTCATATACATACTCCTGGGGCCCAAACATTGTTCCCACCCGCAGCATGGGTGTGTGCCAGGTACCCCAGCCACATGTTGTGGATCAGCTCAGCAATTGGACCACAGATCAAAGTAACACGCTGAATACATGTCAGAATACAGGCATTGTGTAAGCAATGGACCCACCCATGATGCCCACCACAGAGTCAGGGAAACAGATGCTGTCTCCCACCTTGAGTCAAGCAAACTGCAAGGACACAGTCCTAAGTGACAGGATTCCCTGCATGTAAGGGCCACACCTGGGTATCAGATGAGGAGTGGGCAGTGCACAATAGAGGGACATGGCTCCTGGACAACATGACTGCTGTACTGTGGCAGTTCAACCTGGCCCGAGGAGGGCACATAACATGTTAGACAGAGTACACAGTGCAGTCTTTGACTCACCCCCTCCTTGCTGCTCTCTGGCCTTCAGCTGCCCATCCAGGTCTGGAAAGACCACCGCCAGGATCCTGAGCATGTGGGGGGTCAGGGTCCGTGTTCCGCCCCTCCTGCGAGGAGGCGACAGCTTCAGCTGGACCCGTGCAATCCTCCGGGTCCAGCCCCGAAGGTCCTGCCACCTCTTTTGGCAGTTGCGGATCCGGCGCTTGTAGACCCCCACGGACCGGACAGCCCGGACGATGTCCTTCCAGATCTCATGCTTCCGATGGGCAGAAGCCTGTCAGGATGACAAAGTGATAAGGACATTACTACACATGCAACATATCCGTGCATGACACAGTTGCATATACATGTCGCAATCACAGGGGCACATGGTGTACCCAGGCAGTGCACGGCTGCCCATGGACAGTTTTCCAGAAGTCACTACATGGTATCATAGCATGGGGAGTAAAACCCTGTTCAGAAGCACTGTCACTGCACCATACCTGTCCAGTGCAAGTCACTACACACTATGGGGGGTGACAACTACTCAGTGAGCCTGCTAGCCAGTGGTGTGCTGACTCTCAGCCTTGCTAGTCAGACAAAATGCACATTCAGAAAGGCAGTGCACAGAACACTCACCTGCTCCCCTGGTGTCCCATACAGCTTGCTGTACTGTGGAAGTAGGCTGTCCAGCAGGGCCTGGTTCTCTTCAAGGCTGAAGGCTGGGGCTCTCTCCACAGTACGTGCCATTGCAGGGTCCAGAGGGGCAGAGACAGCAGCAGTGCAGTGGCAGATGTCGTCCTGGAGCATGTAGTGCAGGCAAGTGGGCTCTCAGGGGAACATGCAGCAATATATATGTGCTGGAGAGGCAGATACTGTCCCTTGTGTCCAAAGTGATAGGTCCAAGTCGTTTGCATCTTCTGAATCTGGCCAATCCATGGAATAGCAGCACCAAAACACGCCCACAGCATCCTTCAAAATTTCAACTTCATGACATACATGATTTTGCAACATTGTTGTGGGTGACCAACTGATTTTCCAGCAACCGACTCGTTCGAATTTCGAAAACGCGTCCGTTGCCAGGCAAGCCCATTGTCAATGGGTGCGCACCGATCGGTCCATTGAGGTACAACGCGCACAGGGGTACAACGCGTACCCGCACACATTGAAAGCAATGGGCCGGCCGGAGGCACCGATCGGTCCATTGCTGTTCAACGCGCACAGGGGTACAACGCGTACCCGCACACATTGAATGCAATGGGCCGGCCGGAGGCACCGATCGGTCCATTGCTGTTCAACGCGCACAGGGGTACAACGCGTACCCGCACACATTGAATGCAATGGGCCGGCCGGAGGCACCGATCGGTCCATTGCAGTACAACGCGCACAGGGGTACAACGCGTACCCGCACACATTGAAAGCAATGGGCCGGCCGGAGGCACCGATCGGTCCATTGCTGTTCAACGCGCACAGGGGTACAACGCGTACCCGCACACATTGAATGCAATGGGCCGGCCGGAGGCACCGATCGGTCCATTGCAGTACAACGCGCACAGGGGTACAACGCGTACCCGCACACATTGAAAGCAATGGGCCGGCCGGAGGCACCGATCGGTCCATTGCTGTTCAACGCGCACAGGGGTACAACGCGTACCCGCACACATTGAATGCAATGGGCCGGCCGGAGGCACCGATCGGTCCATTGCAGTACAACGCGCACAGGGGTACAACGCGTACCCGCACACATTGAAAGCAATGGGCCGGCCGGAGGCACCGATCGGTCCATTGCTGTTCAGCACGCACAGGGGTACAACGCGTACCCGCACACATTGAATGCAATGGGCCGGCCGGAGGCACCGATCGGTCCATTGCAGTACAACGCGCACAGGGGTACAACGCGTACCCGCACACATTGAAAGCAATGGGCCGGCCGGAGGCACCGATCGGTCCATTGCTGTTCAACGCGCACAGGGGTACAACGCGTACCCGCACACATTGAATGCAATGGGCCGGCCGGAGGCACCGATCGGTCCATTGCAGTACAACGCGCACAGGGGTACAACGCGTACCCGCACACATTGAAAGCAATGGGCCGGCCGGAGGCACCGATCGGTCCATTGCTGTTCAACGCGCACAGGGGTACAACGCGTACCCGCACACATTGAATGCAATGGGCCGGCCGGAGGCACCGATCGGTCCATTGCTGTTCAACGCGCACAGGGGTACAACGCGTACCCGCACACATTGAATGCAATGGGCCGGCCGGAGGCACCGATCGGTCCATTGCAGTACAACGCGCACAGGGGTACAACGCGTACCCGCACACATTGAAAGCAATGGGCCGGCCGGAGGCACCGATCGGTCCATTGCAGTACATACGCGCACAGGGGTACAACGCGTACCCGCACACATTGAAAGCAATGGGCCGGCCGGAGGCACCGATCGGTCCATTGCTGTTCAACGCGCACAGGGGTACAACGCGTACCCGCACACATTGAGAGCAATGGGCCGGCCGGAGGCACCGATCGGTCCATTGCTGTTCCACGCGCACAGGGGTACAACGCGTACCCGCACACATTGAATGCAATGGGCCGGCCGGAGGCACCGATCGGTCCATTGCAGTACAACGCGCACAGGGGTACAACGCGTACCCGCACACATTGAAAGCAATGGGCCGGCCGGAGGCACCGATCGGTCCATTGCTGTTCAACGCGCACAGGGGTACAACGCGTACCCGCACACATTGAAAGCAATGGGCCGGCCGGAGGCACCGATCGGTCCATTGCTGTTCAACGCATCACTGTACATGTGACTGGCATATGTCAGCATGCCTGTCTCAGATGGACATATGCCAGCCACAGATAGCTCCCAGGGAGTGAGGGGCACACCTACATCACGACAGCCTGTCCACACCTTATCATGAAGGCATGTAAGGCTGCATTTCCTATTGTGTGTATGTTGGTGTACATGTTGTCCTGTGGGTGTCACCTGTGGGCAGCCACCCCCAGGCTGTGCACGTGTTAATGGGGACAGGATCCTGGGTGTTACGTGTACGAGACCACTGTGATGTGCAACTGTTCATATCTGTGCATGTGCCATGGTCACATTTCACAGTGGTGTTTGTGTATGTCATGTCACATACCCCGTGAGTCCCATGTGGGACGGTATGTTTGAGCCAGGGTGTCCCAGTGGCACAATAGTGATGGCCCTCCACAGTCTTTGTGCATGTAGTGTTTACAATGTCTCTGATTTCATGTGCACAATGGGAGACAGTCTCCACATCCACGTTGTGTGTGCATGGACTCTGATGTTGTGCGTGTGTGTCACAGACGTCCATGGCTCTCCTGCCATGGCAAGTGTAGCCACTACCTGTGGGGGTCATGTTTGTTTTGTTGTGGTGTACACATGATACTCCAGGTGATGCCAGTGTCCATGTGGCATTACAGGGTCCCTGGGAATGTGCCTGTCGTTGAGCTGTGGTGCCTGGGGCACATCTGTCCTCACATGTCACTGGGGGGTGACTGTGACACAGCATCATGATATCCAATGGGCCAACCTGGGCCAAATTGATGCCACCTGTAGGACCGTGTTGACAGATGTTGGCCATGTATGTACCATACATGTCGTTCCGGTACTGCACACTTCATGTAGTTGTGCCTCATGATGATGTATGTTGGGATCTTGAGTGTGTTCAATGCCGCATATGTGGGGTGACTGACGATCTTGCTTACTTCTCCTCTGCACTGCAGGGCTCCTGCTGTCCATCGGCCATTCCCAGACCTGGCAACGATGGTGGAACGGGACAGCATCCGACGGTACCGCTTCACCAGGCAGCTGATTGAGGATTTGGCAGTGCAGTTGTCCCCACATTTGCAGCCTGGCCGGCCGTATCCTACAGCGCTGACCCCCAAGGTGAAGGTGATGGCAGCCCTACACTTCTTTGCCACCGGTACCTTCCAACATACTGTGGCGTCTGCTGGTGGGATGTCACAGACCATGTTCAGCCGTGTGCTCCGCGATTTCTTGGCGGCAATGTTGCTCTTCCTGAACCGGTACATATATTTCCCTAGACTGCGACGACTCACTGACGTGAAGAGTGACTTTTATGCCCTGGGGAGGATGCCGCATGTCATTGGCTCCATTGATGGGACACATGTGGCTTTGGTACCACCACAGGCCCAGGAGCAGGCCTACAGGAACCGCAAGCACTACCACTCGGTCAATGCACTGGTGGTGTGTCTTGCAGACATGACCATCACACACGTGT
The DNA here is from genome assembly GCA_963921515.1 of Calotriton arnoldi. Lineage (NCBI taxonomy): Eukaryota > Metazoa > Chordata > Amphibia > Caudata > Salamandridae > Calotriton > Calotriton arnoldi. The sequence continues at coordinate 624,732 of CAWUFW010006662.1, forward strand.
GTGCCCGTTTCCCTGGTTCAGCACACGATGCCTTTGTGATGAGGAGTAGTCGCATCCCCAGGTTGATGGCACAGATGCAGAACCAGCGTGCCTGGCTTGTCGGTGTGTACTGACTTTGTGCCATTGTGTGTGATCTGATCTGTAGTATTCCGCCCACTTTTCCAAGTCAGCTGATGTGCACTTGTCTGTCCGTAGGTGACTCGGGATACCCCAACATGCCGTGGTTGCTGACACCCCTCAGGAACCCTGTGACACCTGCCCAGATGCGCTACAATGAGGCACATGGTCGGACCAGGAGAGTGATTGAGCGGACCTTTGGTCTCCTGAAGAGCCGCTTCCGCTGCCTGGACAAGACCGGAGGGTCCCTCCCATATGCCCCTGCGAAAGTGTGCAAGATTATCATCGTCTGCTGCATGCTCCACAACCTGGCAGTGCGGAAGGAGTTGCCTCTCATCCAGGATGACAATGACCAACATCCGCCACCTGTGGAGGATCCTGGCCTGGACCACGATGCCAGTGATGATGATGATGATGATGGTGATGTCCGCACACAGCTCATCACCAACTTCTTTAGCTGAATGTGAGTATCCTGAGGTGTCATGTGAATGATGTGAGTTGGCATGATGTGTGGGTGGTGCTCTGGTGCTGTTGGAGTGTGTCCATGGGCTACTTGACAGGATGTGTGTTGCGATGTGTGGTGACAGGTGGGCTGTACTCCCCAACAGTGTTGACATGCTAACTTGGTTCTGGGTGGGTATCTTGTAACATGTATTGTGCATGAGTTTTGCTGTTCTGTCCTGTACTGCATTGCTTTTGACTGTGTGTCATTTCTGTCCTTCACAGGGTACTTTCAGATTCGTTTGGTCAACTGTGTCCACCGACGACGTGATTGCACATCCAGGCTGGTAGCTGTTGTGTCCCTACAGGTGATGTGCGCCACACCCATGGACTTCCTTCTGTCTACAGTTGTTGACTGTGTGCCCGCTACCAGGTGGGGTTACCTTGCATCTGTAGTGGTTACGGCATGTTGCTACTGTGTAATAAACCTGTGCTTCACTTAGTGATGTGCGTTGTCTGTGGTCACACATTTGACTGCCATTTGCTTACTGCACCTGTGGGCTACTTGACTACAACTGGGAATGGGTGTGGTGTCTGTGCATTGCACCGTCTTCCCTGGCAACATCAGTGTAGGCAATGAGTCAGATGGCCTAGGTGTGTATGTGTTGTGTAGCCCTGGTGGTGTGTCTCCCTCATATGTGTCACGTTGCCTGTACTCACATGCCTGTGTTGTCCTTGCTGTTGCAGTTCGCATACACTGTGTAATTTTGCAGTTCATCATCCCCATAACAGCACCCACGTTGGAATCACGACAGAGGCAAGTATGGTGTATTAGTGTGTTTATTGTGATAATAGTGCATAGGATGGATTGTGCTGTACATGAATCTTGCAATCCCAAGTTCCTAGATGAATAGAAAGTCCAGGTAGACAGGATCCCCAGTATCGGGGCCACAGTTGTCTGACACATTGTTCCAACTTGTACTCCCCATGCAATGTGTGGGAGTAGTGTTGCCATCAACAGGGTGAACAGTCTGTGCACAAAGGCGAAAATCCAGAACAGGTTCAGGCTTCCTGGGAGTTGCGCTTGGCCATCAGCCTCTCACTGTCCCCTCCTCGGACGACCCCTCTTCTTGGGGGGGGGGCCCTCTAGTGCAGGCTGCTGCGGTGCAGGGGACTCTCCGCCAGAGTCCTCCTCCCTCCCTGTGGCAGTTGCAGTTTGTTCGGTACCAGATGTTGTTGGCACACAGGGAGGTGTGGACTGGTTGCTGTTCATCTGGCGGAGGCATTGTAAAATGTCCCTGTGCACCGCCGTCATCTCATGTAGTACATCCCACTTGGACTCCACGCGGGTCATGTGGGAGTCCACACGTGACATGTGGGAGTCCACACGTGACATGTGTGACTCCACGTGGGACATGTGGGAGTCCAAGCGGGCATGATGGGCAGCCTGCTGCTGTTTGATGTCTCTGAGGAGCCCCACTACCTGGCTGAGCTCTCCGGTGCTGGACTGGTACGCATCAGCTATGCGTACCAGTTGTGGGTCTTCATGCACACCAGCAACGTCTGCAAGCAGCGACCTCTGTCTCCCACCCCTCCCACCACCCCTGCTGACATGTGCAGTGTGTGCAGTTGCACGCACAGATAACCCTGGTCCACCTTGGGGGTTGGTGGTGGTGGTGGTGTCCATGGCCCCAGGTTGGTCCAGGGTCACTGCGCTGGTGTTGTTCCTTATTCTGTCCATGTCGGCAGGGATGGTATTCGTGGTGACAGTCGTTGGAGGGGTGGGTGCAGGGGGTGCAGCTGGTGGACCTGCTGGTGCTGCAGCTGGTGGTCCTGCTGGTGCAGCATGTTGACTTGCACCGGATGTGCCAGGTTGTTCTTCATCGTCCGAGGAGGACAGAGGCTGTACGACGCCAGTGAGCTCGGCATCCTCTTGAGCCTGGGACTGGGACTCCTCAGCGTCTGCTGCTGTGTCCCTATCATCACCTGTTTTTGGGAGACACAAACAATGTATGTCATGTTTCTGCAGGCATCAGTGGTTGACACACCTGACAGTTGTGACTGTGCCTCGGGGTGCGGGCCTGTACATTGTATTGTCCTAAGTCGTCACAGTCAGGGGTTGATATTGGTGTGGCACATTGTCCTGCATTATTTGGGCATTTCTATGTATTCTCTGGGGTGTGAACATGGTCTGCATTGATTGTGTTTGGTTGACAGCCAGACCTCCTTCCCACCCACCCACCCACCCACCCAGTCAGTTATCCCACCATGGAACGTGCTTGCATTGCAGGGAGTGTAAGTTGTCTCTCAGGATGTCAGTCAGTGGTGTCCTGCTGTTTGTTGGTGCACAGTTGGCAGCAGGGCCTTGTGCTCCCCACAGCAGTAGCCAGTGTCAGCCATCTTGTGAGTCCTTCTCCACTCCCTGTGATGTGAGCATGGTTCAGGGTGGTGTTGATGGGCCAGTTGTGAGGCTGAGCAATGTCTGTGACTACGACTCCCATCATGCTATTGCCTCCACCCCCTTCACAGCATGCCCATGCTTCCTTCCTTCTGACTCTGCTTCCCTGTGGGGTGGGCTGGCTGTGCTGACAGGATGGCTGGGAGTGTTGTCCTGGCAGTTGTTTGGCTAAGAGTCCCAAGAGTGTCCCTGTGCTTCACACAACATAACCCAGGGTGGTGGTGCTTTGTGGGATCTTGTGTTAGGATGGAGGGCATTGCATTCTACCAGGTGGGTACTGTGGAGTTTGTGTTGGGGGGGGGGTGTGAGGGGAGGTGCTGGTGACTATGGTCAGTGCTGCAAGTCCCCCTTCCCACCCAGCCAGCCAGATATCCCACCATGGAACGTGCTTGCATTGCAGGGAGTGTAAGTTGTCTCTCAGGATGTCAGTCAGTGGTGTCCTGCTGTTTGTTGGTGCACAGTTGGCAGCATGCCCTTGTGCTCCCCACAGCAGTAGCCAGTGTCAGCCATCTTGTGAGTCCTTCTCCACTCCCTGTGATGTGAGCATGGTTCAGGGTGGTGTTGATGGGCCAGTTGTGAGGCTGAGCAATGTCTGTGACTACGACTCCCATCATGCTATTGCCTCCACCCCCTTCACAGCATGCCCATGCTTCCTTCCTTTTGACTCTGCTTCCCTGTGGGGTGGGCTGGCTGTGCTGACAGGATGGCTGGGAGTGTTGTCCTGGCAGTTGTTTGGCTAAGAGTCCCAAGAGTGTCCCTGTGCTTCACACAACATAACCCAGGGTGGTGGTGCTTTGTGGGATCTTGTGTTAGGATGGAGGGCATTGCATTCTACCAGGTGGGTACTGTGGAGTTTGTGTTGGGGGGGGGTGTGAGGGGAGGTGCTGGTGACTATGGTCAGTGCTGCAAGTCCCCCTTCCCACCCAGCCAGCCAGATATCCCACCATGGAACGTGCTTGCATTGCAGGGAGTGTAAGTTGTCTCTCAGGATGTCAGTCAGTGGTGTCCTGCTGTTTGTTGGTGCACAGTTGGCAGCATGCCCTTGTGCTCCCCACAGCAGTAGCCAGTGTCAGCCATCTTGTGAGTCCTTCTCCACTCCCTGTGATGTGAGCATGGTTCAGGGTGGTGTTGATGGGCCAGTTGTGAGGCTGAGCAATGTCTGTGACTACGACTCCCATCATGCTATTGCCTCCACCCCCTTCACAGCATGCCCATGCTTCCTTCCTTTTGACTCTGCTTCCCTGTGGGGTGGGCTGGCTGTGCTGACAGGATGGCTGGGAGTGTTGTCCTGGCAGTTGTTTGGCTAAGAGTCCCAAGAGTGTCCCTGTGCTTCACACAACATAACCCAGGGTGGTGGTGCTTTGTGGGATCTTGTGTTAGGATGGAGGGCATTGCATTCTACCAGGTGGGTACTGTGGAGTTTGTGTTGGGGGGGGGTGTGAGGGGAGGTGCTGGTGACTATGGTCAGTGCTGCAAGTCCCCCTTCCCACCCAGCCAGCCAGATATCCCACCATGGAACGTGCTTGCATTGCAGGGAGTGTAAGTTGTCTCTCAGGATGTCAGTCAGTGGTGTCCTGCTGTTTGTTGGTGCACAGTTGGCAGCAGGGCCTTGTGCTCCCCACAGCAGTGCACAGTGTCAGCCATCTTGTCAGTTGTTTTCCACTCCCTGTGATGTGCGCATGGTTCAGGGTGGTGTTGATGGGACAGTTGTGGGGGTGAGCTGTGTCTGTGACTGTGACTCCCATCATGCTATTGCCTCCACCCCACTTCCCAGCATTCCCATACTTACTTGCTTTTGTGGGGAGTTCAGTGTGTGTGGGTGTGAGGGCAATGGCAAGATGGCTGACAGTGGTGTCCTGCTGTTGGTTGGTGTGCAGTTCCCAGCATGCCCTTGTGCTCCCCACAGCAGTAGCCAGTGTCAGCCATCTTGTGAGTCCTTCTCCACTCCCTGTGATGTGAGCATGGTTCAGGGTGGTGTTGATGGGCCAGTTGTGAGGCTGAGCAATGTCTGTGACTACGACTCCCATCATGCTATTGCCTCCACCCCCTTCACAGCATGCCCATGCTTCCTTCCTTTTGACTCTGCTTCCCTGTGGGGTGGGCTGGCTGTGCTGACAGGATGGCTGGGAGTGTTGTCCTGGCAGTTGTTTGGCTAAGAGTCCCAAGAGTGTCCCTGTGCTTCACACAACATAACCCAGGGTGGTGGTGCTTTGTGGGATCTTGTGTTAGGATGGAGGGCATTGCATTCTACCAGGTGGGTACTGTGGAGTTTGTGTTGGGGGGGGGTGTGAGGGGAGGTGCTGGTGACTATGGTCAGTGCTGCAAGTCCCCCTTCCCACCCAGCCAGCCAGATATCCCACCATGGAACGTGCTTGCATTGCAGGGAGTGTAAGTTGTCTCTCAGGATGTCAGTCAGTGGTGTCCTGCTGTTTGTTGGTGCACAGTTGGCAGCAGGGCCTTGTGCTCCCCACAGCAGTAGCCAGTGTCAGCCATCTTGTGAGTCCTTCTCCACTCCCTGTGATGTGAGCATGGTTCAGGGTGGTGTTGATGGGACAGTTGTGGGGGTGAGCTATGTCTGTGACTGTGACTCCCATCATGCTATTGCCTCCACCCCACTTCCCAGCATTCCCATACTTACTTGCTTTTGTGGGGAGTTCAGTGTGTGTGGGTGTGAGGGCAATGGCAAGATGGCTGACAGTGGTGTCCTGCTGTTGGTTGGTGTGCAGTTCCCAGCATGCCCTTGTGCTCCCCACAGCAGTAGCCAGTGTCAGCCATCTTGTGAGTCCTTCTCCACTCCCTGTGATGTGCGCATGGTTCATGGTGGTGTTGATGGGACAGTTGGGGGGGGGCAATATGTGTGACTGCGACTCCCATGATGCTATTGGCTACACTGACTTGGCCAGCATACACAGAATTCCTTCCTTTGAGTGGTCTTCACTGTGTGTTGGTGTTGTTGTGGTGGCTACATGTGTGGATGTGTGTGTTAGTTCTATTTGTGCCACTGCCTAGCTGTAGTTGTGGTTGTGTTTGTACATGTGTTGGCACAGTTGGATGTGACTTTTTTGATGGCATGTGTTGTGTTTATCTGACTGACATACACATTTTGGGATGATTCTGTTCTAGTTGCTGTGTAATTGCTATGAGTGCATGGTTTGACTCTCCCCTTGACAGTGATGTGTGTGTTTTGTGGCAGTATATTGTGTACATTTGTTGTGTACTCACCAGGCTCTGGGATGTCCTCTAGTCCATATATGCTCACTGGCGGTAGGATGGCCCGCACCTTCTCCTCCCAGGGCCTGAGGTATATTGGCTTGGCAGGAGGGCCACTGCCGGTGTGTTGGCTGTTGATGTAATCTTGCTTCAGCAGTTTCCGTACCCTCCTGCGCACGTCATACCACCTGTTCTGGATGTCGGTCTTTGTGCGCCGACATGGTGATTGGGCGTTCACCCTGTTGATGATCCTCTCCCACATCTTGGTTTTCTGCGACATGGGGGTCTGTTGGACCAATGTGCCAAACAGCTGTGGCTCTACCCTGAGGATCTCGTCTACCAGGACTTCCAATTCACAATCTAGGAACTTGTGATTCTTCTTGGGGGGCATGGTGATGGGTGGTGATGGTGGGTGATGTGTGTGTTGGTGTGCAGGTGAGGGTGTGTGAGTGTGTGTTTTGCTGGGTGTCTGTGAGGTAGGTATTTGTTGGTGTGCTGATGGTGTGTGGCTTGTGTGAGGGGTGAGCTGTGGGTGTGTGGTTGCTTTCTCTTGGGTGCTGGTAGTGGAATGGCATTTGCAAAGGCTCATGGTAGTGATTTGTGTCCTTTATATAGGTGGAGTTGTGGGTGTGTCTTTGTTCTCTGTCCCCACCCCCCCAGTATTTATTGGCTTGGTAATTGCTTGTTTGGCCTTTTTTTGGTTGATTTTTCCTTTGTGTTGTTTGTGTATGTTGGAAACGTTCTTGTGACCGAGTCGGACCGTGCATTGGTCTCGTACGGTGTTTTCCGTTTCGTTCACGCTGTGTTTGTGCAGTTTTGTATGCTGCGTACGCGTCGGTCGCGGTGTATTGTGTTGCTTCGGCTCGGTTTTGTATGCGTGTCGGTCGTACGGCTTGTCCTCCGTCCGACTCGGTCGTGTTTTTCGCGCCTTGCATCGTACTTTGCGGGTTGGAGTTGGCGGGTACGATTCGGTCGGATTTGTTCCGGGTGCGTGTCGGTCGGTTGGATTCGCGTGTTTTTCCGGCCGGATTGCTATTTTCCGAGCGGCTCGGTCGGTCGGCTTGGTTTCCTGACGTGTCGGTCGGATTTATCGCGGCTTGCATCGTACTTGGCGTGTCGGGCGCCACTGGTACGTGTCGGTCGGTATTTTTACCGGATCCGAGTCGGTCGGTGCTTTTTCCGGCCCGAATCGGAATCGGCCCCATAGTAAAATGAATAAATCACAACATAATTCTAAAACCATAATAAATCGAAGTAAGAGAAGACATGAACAGGGGAAATAGTATACTCGCATGCGCAGTGTTCCTCAAACTCACACACTACCTTTTGAGAGGGTTTGCCTAAAAAGTTTGTTGTTGCTTAATACTACGGTTTTTCTTCTGGAAGTGCCACAAGCAGAATGATAAAGCACTGATGAATAGTTGAGCGGAGATGATTTCCAAGGTATTTAGTCTTGCACAGTATTCTCTCAACCGAGTAATAGGAATAATGCCATTCGATTGGCGTTTCATTCTTCCACTAAATCAAAATCGTCCACATTAAAATTGCCAAAATTCCCGCAGTGGCGCCTACTTAATATTTGTCTCAAAAAAGATTCTAATTTCCCTGTGATTGTTAATTTATTTCAATTTGCCGCGCAGAAATAGGCAGAGTATTCAATTAATCGGTCGCGGATTTCTAGGAGCACGCTTTGCTCATTTTCTCACTGATGCTTTCAGGAATGTATGTATGTAAAAGAAGATGTTGGAACAATAATGCAAGTCATAGGATGAACTTGTCCACACCCAACTGACATGACTGTGTGCTTATTCTGTAACCTCACCCCGGTCCTGCTTCGATCAACATTTATTCGAAGAAAGCTTTCATGTCCTCCTTTGGTGTTAAAGTCTCGGAAAAATACCAAATTATTACCAAAAGACACCCTAAGGACAGTTGACTCACTGCAGCCCATTATTAACTGTGTCCATGGCTGGAGGGAGCTCTGGTATAAGGCATTTATTACCCCTTATTAAAAAAAAGCTGCTGCTAGCAAATCCGACCCTGCTGCACATGAAACCAAAAAAACACACAGAAGGGGGTGGGAGGAATGCTTGCAAATAGGGTAACCACTAGTGCTCGGGGTAGCATTTCAACCCATCGTTTTCATGCCCGCCATGACACCTTATATTAAACCCAGCCATACACAAATCAGGCTTGGTCCTGCTCCAATAGGAACAGTCCAGCCCAAACTGCAAAGCCGTGTTCTCTCTGAACCAAGAACACCAGAAACAAAAGTAACCAAGTCACAGTGCTATTGTTACCCCAATCTGCTGCACAATCACTTTACTAGTGGATGCCCCTGGAGCAACTATCCTTGGCACCCTCGTTGTTGTGTGGTGATTTGTTCCAGAGCTCTTTTGGTACGTGTAGGTGCCATCTGGCCACTAAAAAGTCTCAAGTGAATGTGTGCTGTACCTTATTGAACACAACCTGATTGGGGAAAACAGGTTCCCCTCAATATGTGGGTGCAGAGGCAAGCAGTGCAGCCATGAACTTCCAAGGCTCGTCCTTTTGCCCCACGGTGAATTCACGCCCAGTGAACTCAAATGCTGGCCTACATTCCTTGCCTCTCGTACCCCAGTTGCTGGCTTGCCGCATTGCAAGTCCTGTAATTGTGTCACTTTGCATAAAAAAACATTCACTTCTATGACATTATGAACACTCTCATGTCGAATGTATGGGTGTCCCCACAACCGATGAGCAGTGTGCACTCTCTGCAAACCTGGATATCACTTAGACTGGCAGTATGAATCTTATTTTTCTAGACCCTCCGAAGCTCCTTGTGTTTAAAAGAACCCTACCACCATTACATGTAAAAATAAATTGCAAAAGGGGGTCAAAAAACACTTCTCCTGTTTAAATATATCAACGGTGAACTGAAGAGGGTCAATTAAAATGAATAAATGCAATTACAACAGGCTCCCCAGGTCTCTGTGGTCAAGTAATCCTAACAGGGCAGACATTACTGAAAAATCTCAGATCTTTTTCACAATAACAACACTTGTGGGATTTTCTAGCTCGCCTTCCACTATTATTGCCAGTAAAAAAGCACTGGGTTGAGATAAGTTGAACTGAGTGTGTTATCAAGATTTGACACTGAAATTAACCTACAGATCTCTACTACATAAATTTCATTTTAGCCCAAAAATTAAGTTTAAAGGCGTTTTTCATATCTCACCAACTCCACAGTTATTGTAACATGTACTATACCACTATGCCAGGTCTTGTTTACAAAGAGACTAATTTATGATAGAACTGGGCAAAGTAAACAGACCTCATCTTTGGCGGTCTAAAAGTGAAAAAATAGGCTCTTATTACAATGATAGTGCTAATCCCTTTTCTGGTGCAAACTCATGTTTGCATCAGGAAAAAAAGATTGTTTACCAGCACAATTTGCTGTTGACGTTTGCCCACTTATATTGATTTCTGTAAAACATAGAGCAAGTCTCAGAGGTAAATTGTGGGCAGTTGTCATTTGCGCACCCCCAGATGCACTGAAACCATGCAAATTGTAAACCTACAAATTAGCTGATTGTGAGAAATTGTGTTGCTGGTTGACTGGGTTGTAAGCCCTGGTCAAGCAATAGCCACAATCCCTTGCAGGATGAACCACAAAAAGTCACTAAATTAACCTGTGCTTAACCCTGGGTAGCTTAACCCTGGGTAGCTATGTACAAAAAAAGCAGTCAAGCTTAACTTGTAGGCAATGTGTAAAGTATTTTTGCAGCACACAAACAGTAATAAAGTGAAAACACTTCAAAAGAAAAATCCCAAACCTGTTTAGAAAAATAGAGTAAATTGTAATACATTTATTTGACACCAAAAAGTGAAAACTAGCGCTTAAAAGATCAAAGCTCAAACCATGGACATCTAGTCGCATGAGACCAGGTCAAAGATGATTTGGCCCGATCAACACTTACCTTGGACTTAGAAGAAATTCTGAGAAAAAGTGTCAGAGAAGGGAAAGTTCAGCAGGGCAAGACTTCAGAAGGTGTCGGAGGAGGGAGCATTGTCAGTGGATGGCATTGGGAGGAAGCCACAGTGAAGATTTCTCGTCGGACTTAGTCGCCAAAGTGGAAGTCGAAAATCTCCAGTGGGACAAGGCAGAGGGCTGTAGCTGAAGAAAATTCCACAAGGTTGGATACCTCTTTGGCATAGGACTGTGGAAATGTATTTTCTGCTGCAGAGAAGAACGTAGCAGGAGAAGCCTCAAAGTCAATCCGAATGGCGATGCACCTCGGGTGGATAGATGATCAGAGTGGTACCAATTTCCTCCTGGTTCTAAGGGCACTTTTGGGCCAAAATTTCTCTAAGTCTTCAGTTTAGATTTTTTGGCCATCTTGGCACCTTTAGCGCCACATCCAAGGGTCCAGGACTAGTGGTTCACCACTAGTGACCTCAGGACTCACTCAGGCTGGGTCCACGTGCGGGTTCAAGATGGCGGGAACCTTTTAAATCCCTATGGCTCTGAGCAGAAAGTGAGCAAACTAGCCCTTGTGGTCACTTCTGGTAGTCCTAGGTGCAGGTAAAGATGTAGGACTAAACAGCAGGGCTAGACTCTCACAGCTCAAGGCAGGCTCCAGACAACAAAGCTATCCTTCTGGATACAGCAGTAGTATGACAAAGTGCACAGCTGGTCACAGCAGCAGGCAGTCCTCTGAGAGTCTTTCCACAGGTCCAAAGGTGAACTAAAGAGTGGGTTTGAAGATCATATTTTTATACTCTGGTCCCCATCTTCTGGGAGGTGGGAGAAGGTTCTGGAAGGGTTCCTTGAAGTGCATGGAATTTCCTGCTCCCCTGTCCTGGCTTCAAGCTTCCTGCAGTGAAAATACAGGGTCATCAGGGCTTTTGTGTGAAGGCAGAGGACAGGCTATTCATGTGTAAATGGGGCTGTGCTCATCTCCGCCCCCCATCCTGCCAGCAGATGACCGATTGAGGCACACATTTCCTCAATTGCGTGACTGTCTGGGAGGAATTCACAAAGTCTAACTGGTCAGATACACCCAGTCATGTGGCCCAAGACAGGCTGCAGGCACAAAGGACTAAGGGCAGGAAAATGACAACTTTCTAAAAGTGCCATTTTCAAAATTGTAATGCAAAATCCAACTACCGTTAAATAGGGTTCATCATTGCAATTTCTTAGGTACCAAACATGATATATCTACCTGCTCCCAATTAGGAATTACAGCTTATTAAATGTGATAAGGAATCCCCAATGTTATTCTATGGTAAGGGTAGGTTCACAGTAGTGAAAAGAAAATGTAGGATTTTTTCACTACCAACACACGTAAAAAAAGTACATTTCCAATCTTTTAATTACATAGCAGCCTGCCCTATGGGCTACCTAGGGCATTCCTCTGGGGTGACTTATATGTAATAAAAGGGGAGTGTAAGGCTTAGCAAGGGGGTTTAAATGCCAAGTTGACCTGACAGTATAACACTGAATTCCGGCTGCAATGGGAGGCCTGGGACATATTTTAGGGCACTACTTAAGTGGGTGGCACAATAAGTGCTGCAGGCCAACTGGTAGCATTTAATTTACAGGCCCTGAGTACATGGTATACCAAGTTACAAGGGACTTACACGTAAATTAAATATGCCAAATAGCTATATGCCAATCAAACCATGTTTAGGGAAGTGAGCACAAGCACTTTAGCACTGGTAAAGTGCACAGAGTCCTAAGGCAAAAAAATACGTATTTCAGCAAAGAATGGAGGTAAGTAGGCAAAACGTTTGGAGGAAGGCTGGCAGGTCTAACACTAACTCTAATAGTGATTTGTGGCTGTGTAAATTCCACGTCACCTGTGTCCCATTGTGTTTTGCTCTTTATGTTTGTGTGAATGTTTATAGGGCACAGTGGACATAAGCAATTTTTATAGTTTTTGGAATGGAGGAGGACGTTACGATGAGTGCTCGCAGACTGGCATGTGCAACCAAAATTATGACATATATTCCACCCTCGAGCTATCTTCATATTCCTTTTATGATTAACCATGGATATGCTAATGTGATAGTGAGGTAACTCAAGATTTCTAATATATATGCAAGTTCACAAAGTATATCCTGGACAAAGGCTCTTTTGGTAATTAATATCTGCTTTTTCTACACGCATCAAATAAAGTTTATAAGTCGTGAAGCAATGCACAACTCACAATTTACAGTTACTATATCGATATATAAATACATATATTACAGTGAATAAGTCATCTGGTCAAATGTTACTTAGTGCATATTATGGTGCAAGGAGCGTACCTTGATATTACGGACAGGTTAAAAACCTGATTATAAATGTTCAATTCAATAGCCAAAACATTGTATGTCCTAAGTGTGACGGGTATGTTCGGATGTCGGACTGATAGCCCCTGTACCTTAGAGATCTAGTTATGCCTCACAAATACGATTTAACTGGACAGAATCCATCCAGGCTTCTTGCTTTCCCTATCGGAAGCAACCTTAGCTGGCAGTTCAGGCTGAAATGTTTCTATTGGAGTAGGCCAAGATTGATTATCATGGAGCTGGTCATTAACCGGTGCATAGTGGATGAAAAACGATGAACTAAAATGTGGCCCAAGTTATTGTCAGAAGTAGAAACTTTTGGAAACATTCCACCCATCTCTTTTGTGTTTTCTATTTAGTGACTACTGTATCTTCGTATGTGAAACCTCAAGCCTAACTTTGACAGAAGCAAGAAATGTCATAAGTTTGTGGCTAAAACTTAAAAAAACTCTTTCTTTCATGCATGGATTCACTGATGTCCATGCTTAAGGTAATAAGGTGATTACATGATCTCATCCTGCTGTTTGAATATATTCAATCTGAATGTTGTTTCAGCTGAGTGAATAGGCCTTCAATACTTCAATATAAAGTGGGTAATTTAACCCTTTTGCTGCTAGCCCCCCTCCAGTGCTGAGCCCTTTTTTGGCTATCTGGGGTAGTTCGCACTTAGGCCTCTATAACTTTTATTCCACATAATGTACCTAGGCAAAATTTGTGTCCTTTTTTAACAACATCCTGGATATTCCAAGGGTACCCAGGGTTTGTGGATTCCACTGAAGGAGACTATGAAAACAGTCAAAACATAGCAACATTTTAGTTTTTTGGGGAAGAATAGGAGAAAAGAGTTTCACAAAATAGCTTCTGTTTTTTTCCTAAAAAATGTCATCACATAAGGTTTGCTGTGCTTATTTACCGGCTATCAGGAAAATGCAGAGCTAAATCAAAAAAACAATTGTTTTACCACAGTTTTGGCATTTTTCAAAGAGGTAGCCCATGTTTCCTAATTTTTGTGCTTTCAACCTACTTCCAGTTTGTGATGCAAACCAGGGTGAAACCCATGGGTAATCCGGGAAAGCTATACATTTCTCAAAGTAGAACAATTTCTAAATTCAGCAAGGGGGCATTTGTGTAGATCCCTCAAGGTTCTCCCAAACAAACTGTTAAAATAAAAAAATATTGAAAATGAGCACAGAAAATTGGCCATTTGTGACAGCCTTTCCCTTTGTAACTTCTTGTCACATTGGCCGATTTACAAAAGCAGTATACCATTGTGTTCGCTAGACCCTTCTGGTTGTAGGGATGCATAGCGTTTATAGATTCGCCAAAAACCTGAGGTACCCAGAGCTATCAAATGAACTGCACCTTACAATGTTTTTTCATTGTGTACTGGGTATAGAGCAATTCAGATGGTAACATATAAAATGTGAAAAATGGGCGTCAAATAAACCTATGTATTTCTGAAATATACATCAGGTGAAAAGTTTATGAGCAGTGGTTATTTGTACATCTCTGAATTTATTTGTGGGTACCCATACAACCATGTGATTCAGAGGGCATTTATCAAAATGTATTTTTTCTTACACACTGCCTTTTTTCCCCTGAGTTTTATATAGCTTGAACTAAACCCGAAGGTATCAGAGCGCCTTACATGAGCACCAGTTGCGTTACAGATAGACACATTCATTTTGTTGGGCATGGGGAGATTAAGTGATTTGCCCAGAATCACAGGATGTCAGGATGTCAGGATGACAGCATCCCTACCGAGACTCGAACCCGGTTCCCTAGCTTTGAGGTCGACCGCTCTAGCCATTAGGCCACATCTCTCCACAAAGAACTTCCAATCTGCCCCCAGGGGGGCAGAAAGACTTTTGTGCCTGAGGAGGGGGGAGCACTAGCCCATTGCAGGGGGGCGCTGCCCCCAAATATAATCCCTGGCGATGTAGTGTGCTTTCTGCCCTCCACTGGGGGCAGATTGGAGGAAAACACCTCCTATCTGCCCCCGACCGGGGGCAAAAAGACTGCTGGCAATTATCTGGGTGGGTGGTGGCTAAGCCCGATACATGGGAGAGCCTTCCTCACCCATCCTGCCTATACAAATGAATCCCTGGTGTCTAGTGGACTTTTTGCCACCCCTGGGTGGCAGATTAGAGGTAAGAACCTCCAATCTGCCCCTGAGGGGCAGAAAGACCTTTGAGCTTATGAAATGAAATGAAATTTGTACTTGTAAAGTGCACTTATACCCCCAAAGGGGTGCCCTGGCGCTGTACGCATACCGCTGTGGAACCCTTCCTGGCTTTTCCCTGTGAAATGTCCACTCCTGGGCACCCCCAGGGTGAAGCCAGGCATCCCAGCGCTGTTGGGGCCGTTGTGGAGATTAAGCAAGCTATTGCCCAGAGTTGCAGAGTGGGACCCATGATTAGAATAGGCACCGAGGCGAGAATTATCAGGTCTGAGGAAATTGAGCCCAAGACCCGCCGAGGCAGGAATTGAACCCTGGTCCCAGGCCAGATCTCTGCATCAGGGTCTGCCGCTCTAACCATTGAGCCACACTTCTCCACCTAGAGGAGTGTGAAGCATTATCCCATTGCAGAGGGACCTCTTCCCCCTCCAAATATAGTCCCTGGTGGTCTAGTGGACTTTACGGAGCAGAAAGACTGCTGGGGCTATTTTGGAAGGATGGGGCTTCACCCAATTATGACCCTATTAAAAATCCCTGGTGTCTTTTATAGTCCTGCCCCCCGCCCGGAGAGCGCAGATTGGAAGTAAGAACCTCCAAACTGCCCCTGGGGGAGCAGAAAGATATTTGGTCTGGAGGATGGGGGAACACTAGCCCATTGCAAGGGGGAAGCGCCCTCCCTCATTAAAGAGTCCCTGGAGTCTAGTGGATTGGATCCCTGCTTGGGGATCGCTCTCCTACAGCAATCATAAAGCAGGGATCCACTAGCGAAAGGTACCATTAGAAAGGGGAGAGTCTCCTCTTTCTAACAATACCTCTCCTATCTGCTTCGATGATTGGGGGGCTGAGAAATGCACCCGAGCACCGAAGCAGTGAAAGTGAAATGAGCCGATCTGCTCAATTCACTTTCACTTTCTCTGAAATGATGTCTGCACGCCACACGCGTCGATCGTCATATAAGAGAAAAAAATAAAATAGCCTTTGGAGCTGGGGATAGCTAAAATAAATTAAAGGCAATCTCTCCGGTGCTTGAACCAGAGGAATTTCCTGCCTCGTGGCTAGGAGGGCCTGGAGGCATCCTCAGCACACTAGCACAGGTGCACAGGATGGCCTGGAGCCATCCTCCTCAATGAAGGGGTTAACCTCCAGTGTATCAGATGCCCTGCTTATGGTACACCAGTGGCTGGTAGGACACCAAATACAGTATCAACAAGTTTGTCACGGTTTTAGGAGGAAAATGTCCAGGAGGTTCACTATGCCTTAGGTTATGATGGAGTGTCTATTATAAATGTGGGTTCGGGAATTTGATCACAAGTTATGAGTTCCTTTTCAAGATCAACATAATAAATAACATTGATGTGCAGAGAGTTTCTTCCAGCAAGTCAGTAGCTTTTCCACGGATGTCTGTGAGACACCACTAAGGTGTAAATGAGGGCCCTGTACAGACGAACCTCAAAATGGGTGTTACCAATGGTCAAATACATGGTGGCTCCCCCAGTAGGGATAACACATTCTGAAGCCCTCTGTATGGGACATTTGAAATGTTTGACTAATTTCATTTTATTTCCTTGTAATAAATCAGGACATAAGTGCTCACAACAGGCATGAAGGATGAATTCCCAGTGAATATGATAGGCAAGGAACAAATATGCAGGATATCAGATCATAGGAAGGAGCTTAATGGGCTCCTGCCTTCAACAGAGATTAAATCATATGGCTTACCTGCTATACAATGTGTCTAAGATATTAAGAAGACGTGAAAGAGCTTCTCATTGGTCACTAAGGCTGTATGGCTGCCCTCTACATTGGAAATTATTTGCCTTCTAAACGATGGTATGGGAGTGTTCTTTCTAGAAGCAACCTGCTCCAGTAATTATCTACACCCTTAATGCCAAATGTGACCTTTTGATAACTGTCATTGGAGGTAAGGGTCATGTGTGTAATGGGGTAGAGAACAGGAGAGGTCAAATTTAAACTCCACTGACATGTTGCCTTTGAAGGGATGCAAAATCAACATTAAGACAGAAAAAGTGATGGCTGGAAATGCTTGAAATAATCATAATCACTCACTGCTGGTCTAGCTCTTATCCTTAATGCCATTCTCTTTTGCTCACTCTGCTATTATAGAAATGGCATGCGCAAAACAGCCTTGACCTTGTAGCAAAAGGGACCGGCCAACCCTAAACGTGAGGCCACGTCCACTATAAATGGAAGCAGAAACAAAACTCTTAGCTTGTCCAGGACACTTCTTGTTCTCAGACCCCTGCAGCACTGGACATTTTGAGCCTAGGGGCTGTCTTACATAAAGAGAGGATTGCAAATGCTAATTAAAGATATGGTCTGTGCAAACGTTTTAGGCTGACTGATCTCTTAAATACTTGAAGAGCTGGAGCAGTGCTATTTTACCAGCTTAGCAAGTGGTAAATGGTTGCTTGTCTCAGGATCTTGAAAGGCATATTCTGCTTTTGTCTGGAAATGTACTGCATTTATTGACATGATCTACAGTAAACTACAGAACATTAATCAATAACATATACAAAGCAACATAACAACACAAACCGTGAAATGGCACCCCACCATTAACCAATCAAAGCAGAAGGCAACACAACAACCACAGTATAACAAAACTTCACACTACGGTAATGCAGCACAGAACACAGCAGCACAATAAACAACATAACACATCACTTATATAGAAAAATGCCAACAAATACCCCAAAATATTCCTGCCTCACATTACCAGCTCTAGAAATCTGCTTTTATAAATTGGTGGGAAAAATATTTGCGCCAAACACTACCTTAACTTTCCACCAACGAAATGAAATAGCACCAGTGAATCATATGTTGTCATCTGGCCGTTGATAATGTTTCAGTCAATTCTGAACTATGCATATCCTTTCTTATTGCCAGTGATGCTTGGCATTTTTTTCAAAATGTGTTTGCGGTTAAACTTCAACACATTTTTGTTAATTTGTTTCACATAAACACGCTGGCTTTCGGCTTTAATTGCCACTCCACTATTTCTGGTCTTTAGCTGCTTTGCGGATCACATAGTTGTATGTTTCACAGATCTTCTGTTGCATTACGTTCAAAAGTTTCAATTGCCCAAATTCAAATGTCCCAAAGCCTTATGAATCTAGTTGATACAGGTATAGTAAACATTTCCTAAACTACACCATTACCGCTTAATATGTATTTTTGCTCTCTCTGGAGCTCCTCAGAGCAGTGCAGTATTGTTGGTTTTTGATCAAGTATTGTGAGCGAATGACTACCAAGAGAATTACTAAAATGGGCACAGTGGCGCAGCTAGCCCTATGGGCGCCCGTGGCGGTCTCTGCGTTTGCCGCCCCGCGGCAGCTGCAGTGAAGAGCGGGGGGAGGTGCTGGTGAGTATTTTGTCCGGCAAACGCATTGAGGAGTGGGGGGAGGAGGGATCTGTTGCGCCCCGAGACAGCCACTGCCCCAAAACTCATGCCGCCCGGGGCAGGCCGCCAAGCTACGCCACTGAATGGCCACAATCCTCGTGGATGGTGTTGAAATCGGCCATCGTGATGTGACAGATTAACTATGAAATATACAACTTCAAAGTCCACAATGCAGTGGGAGATCAGAAAAGTAGGAAAGGCCTTAACCTGATATGCAGTGATGCTGTTTTTTGGACTGTGGTCAAAACACACGAGTCTGTTACTCACATGATTCATATGTCAAGTTACCAAATGTCACATGCAACAATTACTTGCAATGTGGCAACAGAAACTGTAGCGCATTAATTTGGCCATCCATAGTATGCACTAGTAACACTTTTTTTAAAATATTTTTTTAATTATTTTATTTAAAGCTTTTACAGTATAGCAGTAGTACATGACAGTATACAACTATGGAGTCATTCAGTCGCATCTAGACATAGTGGATTTTGACATAGCATGCACATCACAGACTGGGTGGTGGATCTCGGTGGTCAGCCAGCAAGATATAAACAGAATACATATAAAATAAATGCTATTAGGACCATTACATGTGGAACAATCCCCAAAATACCTCACCATATACGGCATAGTCGAGGAATAAGACGAGTCGAGGATAATCAGAGTCTACTCAGCTTCGTTACTAACCCTGGGCGTAGTTCGCTGAGTTTTGCTACGTGGAACAACGCAAAGTGACAAAAAAACTCTGCGGAGTTCCACAAGTGGTGGAGTGCAGTGCAAACTGCCGTTCGCGCTGGTTTTCCTGCAGCTCGGGTAGAAATTCTACCTGAGCGGCAGCTCGCGCTCACAAACTTACCTTTCGCGAGCGCAAGCTGGGAAAAAACTCCGCTGCACTACGAGAAGCGGAGTTTTCTGCACTCCGCGAGCTCCGCGTAGTGCGGAGTGCAGAAATCTCTGCAAACTCCGCGAACGGAGCATAGTTCACCACTCAGGCCTATTCGTTACCCTCCACCTCACCAGTTTCCTTACCCACCAAATTCTGTTGGTATAGCCCCCAGAAATGTTTAGGACGGCTCTGTGGGGGTGGCAATTCATTGTAAACTTCGGATTGAGTATTACAATAAAGCATATCTCTGGGCCAATCTTTTATTTTCGGAGCTAGACCTTTGGCCCAACATATAGCAATCTTCTGTTTGGCGAGCAGCAGGCCCATAGCCACCAACTTCCTGACCTCTTTTTTGAGCATTTTGGTATAACCCAATAAAGCGAGTAATGGATCTACGGTTAGCGTGAGCCCCGTGACTTCATTGAGTGTGCTAATGATCTCCTCCCAAAACCCAGTTACTCGGGAGCACTTCCAGGCAACATGTAGGAACCCAGCACTCTCCATCCCACAGCGAAAGCAGGCCGATGTTTCCCTGAGGCCATAAAGGTGTAACATCTCCTGGGTGTAGTAGACCCTATTTAGGAATTTAAAGTGGATCAGGAGATGCCTGCCATTGAGAAAGACTTGTTTTGTCGCATCACAGCAATATCTCCAAGTGATGTCGTCCAGGACTATCCCCAAGTCGCCTTGCCATTCAAGAATGGCTTTAGTGTACTGTGTCCTCTTAGATTCCTGCATTAAGTCATAAATGGTGGAAATGTTCTTGGAAGGGGAGGCTGAGCGCAACACAAAGGTCAAGGGTAGGAATTCCGGGGGTACCAGCAAGTTGTCGCCCAGTATCTCATGTAGAGCATGCCGAACTCTATAATAGTGGTATTGCGTGAGTGTAGTTGTATCAAGTCCCTCTGTTGCAAAGTTTGCCCACCCTCGTAACCCGCCATCAGGGAATAGATCACCTATCTTGTGTATACCTAGCCCTGCCATAGCTTGTATGACTATTCTTTCCTTACATAGTGGGAGCCAGTGGTTCCACTCCAGCGGGGTCCGAGGAGAGTACATTAGTGCTCCAGCTTGCCTATTTAACAACACATGCCATGCATGAACAGTGGAATTGATGGAGTCCAGTGTACCAGCTCTCCTAATGGGAGGTTTAAACAACCTTTCTGGAAGATAAAGAGGGGCAGTGGCGACGCGCTCAATTCATAAATGCGGGAGATTTTGTGGGCCGTGAATCCAAAAATGCGCATGGGTGCATTGTGCAACTCTACAATATAGCTCTGGGTCGGGAGCATTTAGACCACCCATGGAGTAGAGTAATGTGATGGTGCTCCATTTGACTCTAGGCTGTTTCCCTGCCCAAGCGAGTTTAATTAGCAGTGAGCGGACACTATTGAACATATGTTTTGGGAAAATAATTGGAATGTTTAAGAAAAAAAAAAAAAACCTAGGGAGGACTACAATTTTCATGAGAGAAATGCGGCCTATTAGTGACAATGGGAGTCGAATCCTCTTCAAGCCTAGCAATTGCTTTACCATAATTCTCTCTAAGTACTAAGTCTGAGTTCGTATGAACTTGTATACCTAAGTAACGGATAGGCTTGGTGGTCCATTGTAATGGGAAATCCAATGCAATAGGCAACATAGAGGGGGTTAGCGGAAAAATGACGGATTTAGCCCAATTAACTTTGAGTCCGTACATTGCCCCAAATTGAGTAACCTCATTAAGTAGTGGAGTTAAATTATTACTTGGATCACAAATGTACAACAGCATGTCATCTGCGTATGTCGAAAGGATGAGATTATATGTAGGGAATCGAATACCCTATGTCCGTGGTATTCCCTCAGGGCTCACGTCAATGGCTCTGACACAATGGCATACAACAGGGGGGAAAGTGGGCAGCCCTGCCTCGTTCCCCTGGAGATCATAAAGGGAGACATGACTGCATCACCAACTTGGACTCTGGCAACTGGCGAGTTATATAAGAGTGTGACCAATTTAAGGAAGACCTCTCCTACTCCCACTCGGAGCAGAACTGCTTTCATGAACTCCCATTCAACAGAGTCAAAGGCCTTCTCTGCGTCCAGGAAGATCGCGGCAGCTTTGACTTCTGGATTAGTATTTTGGATTGCGCCAAATAGAGTTCTCAGACTATAAGACAGTGAACGACCCAGGACAAAGCCCGCCTGTTCAGGGCCCACCAAGTAGGGGACCAGAGGAGCGAGTCTGTTCGCCAACACCATGGCAAATAGTTTGGTGTCCACATTAAGCAGAGATAGAGGTCTATATGATGAGCATTCATTTGGGGGTTTCTAAGGCTTTAGTAAGGTGACTATCATCTCCTCCCTCATTGAAGGAGGTAACACGCCATCCTCCATCATTTCTTCGAATAAGGTGACTAAGTGTGGTATGAGCGAGTATTGGTAAGCTTTATAGAAGGACACTGTGAGTTCATCCTGGCCTGGGGCGCTGCCGCCATGCATAGAATGGAGAGGAGTGCAGATTTCAGTGGGGTCAAGGGGGCCCATGAGGTACTCTCTGTGGGTGTTAGTGAGCCACAGCATTTGTATGTGTTCAAGGTAATTCTGTATCGCTGGAATGTCTGGAACAATTTTGGAACTGTATAGATCCGCAATATCTGTGGAATCTGTTTGCGATCTCCAGACGGTCACGCAACAGATCCCCATCTTTGTTTCATATCTCTGTTATCGAACTAGACTCTCTGCGGTGCCTCTGCAGAGCAGCGAGCACCGAACCAGGTCGCTCACCCTCACCATACACTCTGGCCGTGGCATACTTGCCCACATGTTTTACCTCGCTGTCAGCGACTTCATGATATTCTTCTAATGTTGTCTTTTGCTCTTCCAGAACTTGTGCATATGTACATTTCAGCAGAAGCACCTCCATCTGAGCTAACCGCCCCTCAAGTGTTATCAACCTACCCCTCAGCGAGCGAAGCACGTCAGAGTGTTTAGAGATTGTAACTCCTCTAATGAATACATAAATGGTCCACCGAGCCAATGGTAGTAGAAAAAAAGTCTTTGATCGAAGAGGCCAGTTCGGCTTTAAAAGCGGAATCTAATAGGGAATATGGGGGAAACCTCTACGCAAAAGGAGCAGTTTTTTTGGGGAGGGTGTCTAGATCCAGCAACACCGGGGAGTGGTCCAAAAAGGAGCGAGGGAGCAGACTGCAAGAGACCACACATGGCGCAAGTGCTCTGGATATCAACCAGAAGTCAATTCTGGTGTGAATGTCATAAGGGGCAGAGTAGTGGGTGAAGCCCCCTTCATCAGGGGATCTATTGCGCCATACGTTTATTAGGCCTAATTGAGAAGTAATGGCCCTAGCAGCCGCAGAAGGGTGGCAGGGAGGACCACCAGAGCGATTCAAGAGTGGGTACAGAGTGCAACTAAAATCGTCCCCCCAGATCTGTGGTGTGTCTGATAGTGTCAGCAGTCACGCAGTTAGAGAGTGATAAAAAAGCGGGTCATCATAGTTTGGGCCATAAATGTTGATTAAGTGCACATTTATGCCTTCTCCATGGCATCTCATAACAACATATCTACCATTTGGATCGATGTCTAGTCCTTCCAGAATGATACCACTCTTCGGATTTACCCAAGTAAGGACTCCCCTGGCGTGTGTGGTGAATCCTGCTGCATAAAAGTGACCCTGTAGCATCTTATGTGCTAACTAGGCCCGGGCCGAGCTCGTGTAGTAACACTACGCGGAGGTCCACGGAGTTGGGAAAAACTCCATGGAACTCCGCCACCCGCCTCCAGCCTCCCTAATAAAAAATATTTAAGGATTAATTAAAAAAGAAATAAACGCACTTACCTGTACTGCAGCGTCCCCGGGCTGTCCTCCTCCTCCTTGCCGTCTCTCTCCTGCATCTTGCAAGGGCGCGCATGTGCATTTCGTCTTAGAAATGCGCATGCACGCGCACATGCGCAGTTCTCGCAAGATGCAGGAGAGAGATGGCGAGGAGGAGGAGGGCAGCCCGGGGATGCCGCAGTACAGGTAAGTGCATTTATTCTTTTTTAATTAATCCTTAAATATTTTTTATTAGGGGGGGTGGAGGCAGGGATCCTATTTAGCAGGGGGGCTGGCTAACTCGTTTTGCCCTATACTCCACGTTCTCAGCGGAGCGGGCAAATGTCTGCACACTCCGCTGGCAGAGCGGAGTTCTCCGCTCGCCCTTAGTGCTAACATCAAAATTGCTATTGGAGGGTAAGTGTGTTTCTTGAATAAGCGCTACGTCTACAGCATGCCTCTTAAGATATGCCATAACTTTGCAAACTTTCCTGAAGTCATTAAGGCCCCTGATGTTCCAGGTCAGAAACCGACTCGTCCCACCCGAGTTATGAGCTAGTGTGTTAGTTGCCATGTGTCATGCCATCTCATTTGTGTCACCAACCACTCACTATACGACTGCGGTCGGGTCAGAAGTGTACGTCTATACTGTTTGTATACTGCAAAGTGAACATCAAAACAATACCCCCCACCCACGCTATGCACATCGCAACTTGGCATAGGCGATACATTCCCCACCCACCGAGAATAGTACATTGCCTCGAATAATGCCACAACGAAGCAGAAAGACATAGAAGGAGGAGAAATGACAAACAGGGAGGAAGGGGAGGGAAGGGGAAGGAAGGGGGAGAGGAGAGGGAGGTAGGAAGGGGGGAGAAAAGCCCACGAAAAGAACCAAGAACTTTGATAGGAGGTGAGTAACACACAGGGGCAGATGTTACCGGAGGCTATCGCTCCACATCACCGACACCCACCCTGTAGAGTAGAACAATATTCCTCAGCCATAACAATTAAACACAATAGCATTAAGCGCTGAGGACAGACAGGGCAGAAAAAAAAGATTCTTTTTTATATATTTTATTTACCAAGAACGGATCACAATCTGAAAGTAATTATGCGGGATGCAATAGAGGGCGATCTATCCTGATACTGAGACACTGCTGCCAAACACAATTGAATCTGTAACTATGCTGACATTGGCATCAGTGAGCTACATTTCCACCATCTACACATTTAAAACTTCTGGATCAGGACCCGGGCAACAAACGCTATGTACACTCTGTTACTGAGACCAACAGTTGCGTAAAGTAGGACAGCCAGAAACTTTACATCAAGCAAAGGGACAATGCTCATTGGAATGAAAAGGAGAGACATAGTTACACATATTAAACCATGTGCTTGTCTGGCTTATTGATCATTAATGTCCGAGCCCATTCCTCCCGTGGCTCCTGCAGAGAACGACTCACTCTTGCACGATCCATTTTGCTCTCGCTTCTTGAGGAAATGCAGCACTTGCTTTGGATCTGTAAAAATATGCGATTGCCCATCTGCTTGGATGCGCAACTTAGCGGGGTACATCATGTTGTAGACCAGGTTCAAATCTCGCAGTTTCCTCTTGATGGGCAAGACTAGTCGACGAGTGTCCAGGACTTGCTGTGTGAAGTCTGGGTACGATGAGATATTCATACCTTCATTTTGGAACTCCTGGAGCTTCCTAGCTTTGCGAAGGGCAGCGTCATGATCCCTATAGTTCAAAAGTTTAGCTATGATTGGTCTTGGAGGAGACCCCAGGGTCGGTCTTGGGGCCAGGGATCTGTGAGCATTCTCCACAATGAACACCATCGAAAAGGTATCCCTGCCCAAGAGGGCGATTAATAGCTGTTCCACAAATAGCTCCATGTTGGGGATGTTGGTGGATTCGGCAATACCAAGCAGTCTGATGTTGTTGCGCCTGGATCGCGCTTCCAAATCCTCAATCTTGCTCTGCATCGCCTGGAGGATCTTGTCAGCTTTGGCTTGGGCGAGCGAGTTTGAAGAGGGATGTATGATGATACCACGCATGCATTACATCGCATGCCATTGGATCGCGGTTTTAACAACGCAAGTCGTTACAACGACTTGCGTTGGAGGGCGCTGGACTTAGGAGTAGTTTAAATTACTATTCCAACTCCAGCCTACGTACAGTAGGGAAGGTGTTGGATAGTAATTTAAACTACACCTTGTCCTATAGCGCCCTCCAGTGCAAGTCGTTGTAACGGCTTTCGTTGTTAAAACCGCGATCTAATGGCATGCGATGTAATGCATGCGTTCTAAAGGTTGTTTCCCTTGAAGAGACTGCGTCTTCGGTGTCAGAAACCCTCTTTTCCATAACATTGAGGCATTCCATGTGTTTATCGAGGCGCTCTGACATCTGTCTATTCTAAATGTTAATGCATCGATTTTTCCATCTATCTTAGAGAGACTGAGCTGCATCGCCGACAATATATGTTTCAGATCCAGTTCGGCCATAGAGTCTCCAGCTTCAGAGCCAGATTCCTGGTTGTCTCTGTCCGGCTTGTCCTGCTTAGGAGTTTTGCGAGGTTCAAACTGCAGTTTCGATTGTGACCTGTCTGTGCGCCCCATCCTGCACCAAAGCTATGCTCAACGGTGAAGGGCAGACCTTATTGAAAGAAAGGAATGGACGCACGCAGCGACACACCACCAGCAGATCTGAAATGAAGAGACCTAGAGGTAACCTAGTATCCCCAAGACGTTGGCAGGACCAATTGTACCGTTGTGGTCACCGCTGGATCTGGCGCAGAAAGTAATCTGTTCTTTGGAACAGCTGCCTCTAGCAACCAGCACCAGGGCCTTCCACAATGGCACAAAGCTTGATGAATGGAGAAGGAGGAGGCCTAAGGTAGACAGGAAAAGGCGCACCCATCTTAGAGTGATATCGCTGTCCCCGCAGTGGTGATCTGTGCATGGCATACAGTGCCCCAAACGCCTGAGACAGTTGTCACTGCGCAGGTGAAACTTATCCAGCCGGGATCTGCCAGATGCCCTCAAAGGATGTAACTGAATCAGGAGGGCGTTGGCTGCACCCTCTAGCCCCACACCAGACTCACGAGGAGCTTCAGACCAGGAGCAGGCCTCCAGGCCTAGGGACAGTGGGTGAAGAAAAATTCCATGATCTGCCGAGAGGGGGTCGGGGCAGCCAATCATTCAAGTCTCATGAGGGCAGGATTAGTGGGAATGCTCCACACCGATGTGCAGGCCTCCAAAGACATGGCTGCAATCGTGAGGTTCCGGATTGTGTGGGGATCGCTCACGCGTCCAATAGCCTCTCTACCCCGCAGCTGCCCCCGGTCTGACAGCTCGCTGCGTCATGCCACACACAGCTCCCGGCAAATACAGCAATTAGTGAGAGCCGAGACTCAACGGCAGTCAGGATATGCGAGGCAGCGGGCACCACGTCGGACACTCCCATCACAGTCTGATTTGGCGCTTGTGGTACACTGCACGTATGCCACGCTTCGCACCAGGCCGCAGGATAAGTCCGTAAATGGGACCACAGTGGACCAGGAATGCCGAAATTGCCGGATTGGAGTGCCGTATCCGCTTCCCAGCGCAATCAGCTGTAATTGCGCCATGTAGAACAGGCTGATTTCAAGGATCATGCAGGATAGGTGATCAGTTCTGTGAAGCTGCGCTAGCAAGCGGCCATCTTGGAGCCAGGCATAGTTCCGCTCCCCAGGAACACTTTCTGTTGCAAGATTTTCCTCCCTATGTAAGTCTACCTTGTATTTTTCTGAAACCCTGAATGTTAAGTCTAGTGAAGACCTCAATGATTCATCAGAGACACATAAATGCAAAGTAAAAGTCCTTGAAAATAAATAAAAATCATATTATCTTTACGTTTCAAATTGTAAGTAGAAACCTTTAGGTCAGTAAAAGCTTTAAGTTGCCAAATGCTAGAAAAATTCTTCATATTTTAAAAACAAAATCCATTTTGATATTCACACAGACTTTTTTAAATCTCTCAATACTGCATGTGTAAATAATAAAATAGTATCAAACGTAGTTGCTTAAGAAAATACAACCCAGGCCACCTCAAAGGGCTATCTTTTGCAGGTATGGGGCTTAAGGCAAAATAAGTGTGTGATTTTGTCTCATTTTTAAAATGAACTCTTGCAGGCACAGACATCCACACATGTACAAGCACAATGAACCTGATTCTCAAACTGCACTTTGTATTACATGTTGTAGTACTACAAATCATACTACAAAAGTTCTTACAAAATGTATGTTTTTTCTATAGTTATATGTGTGGAGTTCTCTGCCCCCAACTGCGGAGTCTCTGCACATATAGTTATAGAATTTAGTAGTAAATGTGGGAGGGATACACAAGAGTGGGTGTGCAAATGGGCAGACTTATTACTAAAGGGGATGGGATTAGGGAGGAGTAAGAGGAGTTTAGGGAGGCCCAGGGAAGGGTTTAGGGAGGGACGTCACCCACCCAAGAGTAAGCTAATTGCATTACTCTGTGGTTGGCCCCATGTACCAAATACTTTTGTAGAAAATTAACACTCAGAGTTTATGAATACAGTAGGCAGCATACTTACTACAAAGTGTAAACTTACTCAAAAATGTAACTTATCTTCGTGAATCATCCCAAATACACACACATAGTATGTACGCTAATGTGTAGAATGTAATATCCCATTAACTGCCATTGTTGAGTGTGGGGAGTGGTCATGACTCATGAGAAGCATAAAATGTCATACAAGTTATCATGTGTGGTCGTTTAAAAAAGGATTTAACTAAAATCCCCTGAAGATTCCGCATGACTATTTTGAGAATTGTCTCCCTGTGTAAAGTGATTGTAACGCGCAATCTGTGAGGTATTTCACTTTATTTTGTTAATGTCAATTTTGCTGTACTCTAATAATGTGTGTGTGTGTGTGTGTGCGTGTGCGCGTGAGTGTGTGTGTGAATGTGTGTGTGTATATATACACTGATAATTCCAAAGTTTCAAGTGACCTTATAGCTGCAGGTTAAATTGAGATAAGTACTAACCTTTGAAAACTGGAAAACCATAAAATTCACCAGTTATAGTTTAGTGAACTAACTATAACTTGCATCCCCTAAAATGAACTGCTTATGACCTTACATAATATATCACTCATGAGATGTTAAATAACATTGATGACAACAATGGCATCTCAAATGACATTATTGATGAAACGCTGATGAAATCACCCACAATATTGCTATTGACTTTATTCCATAAGCTCTTACATCATTTTAGAAAAGAAAAGTTGGTATTAAAGGGCATGCACCCATATACAACATAAAATTACCTTGTGTACATGTGTGGGTGCTTACAATGGAAATAGCATAATCCATGGTGCCAAGTGGGGTTGTACATGGTGAAAGATATATGTTGCATGGTGTACCCACCAGTAAAGTTTTGAGTGCAAGAAGTACTCCATGTTATATAAGGTAAAAACTGAGCACACCAGCTGTGATGCAGAGACATGTTTCTAAGTAGGCTGTTGCTTAAAGTCAAAGCCTATTTCAATAAATCTCTGAGAAAAGCTAAAGCTTCTGTTCCCAATAAATTATCCACCTGTAGATGCTTGGGACTGTGCCAATATTGAATAGTTGCTATGCAGTGCTACAGAAAAATACCTACATAAAGTAGGTGTTTCTAAGGTGTGAATGCTTCCAGGACTTCATTGAAGATTTTGAGGCACTGCATAATGTTGGATAATATAGAGTGTAAGCATGACTCATGTAGAGATGGTTTAACTCACAGTTAAGTTGTAAGCATGGTTGTGCCATCTATACTGCTCATCTTAGAAATGCATGTAGTGTATTTTACCAAACTTTGAAGGGTTGTCCATAGGGCCTGGCTGAAGGTGTTTTCTCAGAGGCTAATGCATACATTTCAGTCTGAATTAAAATTGGGGGTCATGCCAGTCTTTAATATGGACAAGCCAGCCGAGCAGGAGTCCATTAGGCTGCGGGAATCTTTAGACATTTTCAAAATGTTCCCTTATGTACATCTCCCTACCCACGAGAAGGGACATACTCTGGATCAGATTTTCTCAAATGTGAAGATAGAAACAGACGCACCTCTCCCTCTAGTGTGGTCAGATCACTATCTCCTAGGTTTTAGAGTCTGTAAGGAACCGAATTGCCCTCAATTTTATGGGAAGTCCCGCCCCAGTAGTTTTAGACCGTTCCATAAGATTACACCGGAAACCCTGAGTGATGCACTTAGTCATCATCCGATTCCCTTCAGTGGCAACCTCGAGAGTGATGTATTCTGCCTGGAGAATTGGCTACAGCTTCGCTCCAGGGAGCTTGCCCCCACCCACCTCTCGCGCAGCAATATCTACCCGAGCCTCTGCCCCCTGGTTTACAGAAGCCCTCAGAAAGAGCAAAAGTGCCTGTAAACGTCTGGAGAGGGCTTGGCGGAAAAATTTCAATCACGAGGATAAATTAATCTACAAACAGGCCCTTAAGGTCCATTATAATAATATTCTTGAGGGAAAGAAACACTTCTTCTTGTCTAAAATTGAGTCAGGGGGAAAAAAAGTAAAGAAATATTTAAAATAGTGAGAGATTTTTTGTTCCCGAGTGCTGTTGACAGTCCTTTTACCCCCACCTGTGAATGGATTAGCCACCTTGCTTTTTATTTTCATGATAAAATCAAAATCATTCAGGACTCCTTTGAGGACCCGTCCCTGGTCAAGGGAGTGATCACAGGACCTCCCCCCCCGTCAACCCTGCAACAGGTCCACCTCTCACACAGTTTCCTCAAATTTCCTGGAAAAATCTTTGGAGATAATTAAAGCCCTCAAGTCAGGCTCGCCCTCTGACCCATGCCCAGCTAAAGTGTTGGCATCTATAGCAGGGATTATCAATCCAGCTGCCAATTTGATCCTCAATGTCTCGCTGCAAAATGGGCAGGTGCCAGACAGATGGAAAAAGGCAAAAATTCTTCCTTTACTAAAGAAGCCTTCAGCCGACCCCTTGGTGGCCTCCAATTATAGGCCAATATCATTACTTCCCTTTTTCTCCAAAGCGTTGGAGAAATATGTGAATCTAGTCATCCCAGAATATGTGGAAGTTTACCATGTGCTCCATCATAGCCAGTCTGGTTTTAGAGCAAATTTTAGCACAGAAACAGCCCTACTAGATGTCTCTGAGGTCATTAAGGAGACATTAGATAAAGGAGGCAATTCGGTGTTGATTCTGCTGGACCTCTCCGCGGCCTTTGATACCGTGCCCCACGACCGGCTCCTGCAGAGACTTCAGGAGTGCGGGCTTGGTGGCACGGTACTCAAGTGGTTTTCTTCCTTTCTGAAAGATTGACAGCAAACGATTTGGTCTCCTCCCTTTGCTTCCCCCACCCCCCATGAAGATAGGGGTCCCTCAGGGCTCGATCCTGAGCCCGACACTTTTCAATTTATATATGGCCCCCCTCACTCACTTAGCTGAGTTACATGGCGCTACGATAGTATCATACGCAGATGATACTCAATTGTTGTTTACATGCGACAAGGGCGCTGATTTTAGGGGGGACGAGATCAACATCTGTTTGACGGAGGTGTTCTCCTGGCTAAGATTGAACCAATTAAAGTGCAATCCTGTGAAATCGGAGATCATTTTCTTTGGTCCTGCACCCAGTGATGTGTGGCGCCAATGGTGGCCTTTGGACATGTCCCCCCCTGCAACCTCAGTAAGTACAGTCAAGAACTTAGGGGTCAAACTAGATGATAATTTATCCATGAAAGCTCAGATCCAAACAGTAGCTGGTTCCTGTTTTGGCTTGTTAAAAATGCTAAAGAACTTTCTCCCCTTACTTCCGGTTACTCATAGGAAGACTGTAGTCCAGGCTCTGATCATTTTGAGGCTGGACTATGTTAACGTCTTGTACCTGGGCCTTCCAGAATATTTATTAAATCGTCTTCAGGTAGTCCAGAATGCGGCAGCCAGGGCGTTTCTCATGCTAGGACCCAGAGCGCGGGTCGCCATCCACTTGAAAGCCCTGCACTGGCTGCCGGTCCGTAAGAGAATTCGGTTCAAAGCTCTGGTTTTCGCTTTTAAAGCTCTACATGACACTGGTGCCTTATATATTAGAAAAAGAGTTCAGCACTACATACCGCGTAGAGCTCTGAGGTCCTCATCGAAGCAGCAGGCGATTATCCCCAAGTTTTCCTGCGCCCGCATGGGTGGTCGCTCCTTCCAAGTGCAGGCCTCCCGTCTATGGAACTGCCTGCCATTGTCACTCAGACGGGTGCAGGATTTACTCACCTTCAGGAAGCGGCTGAAAACCTGGCTATTCCAGCAATAGCCAATAAGCCCTTCAATCCTTGCAGATATAGTGTCAGTTTTTGTCTTGATGTCTTTCAGCGCCGGGACACTCTGTTGAGTGGCTGTGCGCTCTATAATTACCAATTAACATTTACATTACATTTCATAAGAGGGGATTCCATCACACTTTTCTGGATGGTGTTCAACATTTAAAAAGTGGTGACCTCATTGAAGTCTATGGAACCATTTTATTTGTTTGGCAGATGAATAAGTAAAAAGAGGTGTTGAAAATATGCCCTTTCTAAAGAAAACACCTTATCTTCCCATGATCAACTCCAGCAATCAAGTCAACAATTTATTAAAGCTCAGAAAGGCTCATACTTTACACAAACATTTTATTGCATCTTATTTTTTCAAGTTCATTCTGTTTAGGAAGATGTTTCTATAATTTACATCAAATCCATTCCACATCATGACACAATATTGCACAGTAATCTCAAAATTTGGTACAATCTATAATAAACAATAATCTGCAGATCCAATAACAACAACTGTATCTCTCTAAAACCATTATAGCACATTTATCATTATTCAATCACCATAACCACCAATCACTCTTATTCACTGCAACCTTCTCTTCAGATAAAAACACACACACCTGCTATTCAACATAATATTCTTGTGGTACAGAATTAATGTGATCGGACTAAGAAAAATAATCAAATATTTTTCTCAATTGTTCTTCAATAGGTGTAGATCATATACAGTCCTTAAGTAACTACACATGTATTTCCATATATCCATTTATGGCTGTGGACCTTATGTATTCATTGAGTGGCTACAAATATAATTATTCGCGTGTTTCAGTGAAAAACGCCTTTTTCAGGACCGCCACTTGACATTGGTCCACAACTATTCACCAAATGACCTGCAGAAAATAGAATATGAAATCCTTCTGAGCAAGAACCAACATTTTTAAATAATGAAGTGTTACCCAGATAAAAAAGATCCTCCACCTCTTGTGAAGACCTACTCATTACAGTGTATGTGCATGCCCAAACGCTTATCAACAAAAACGAAAATCATTCCAAGAATCTGCACAACCTCAAAGAAATATATACGTAAAAAAGCCTCCATCACCTACTAAATCATCATAAGGTGACCCAAAAGTAAATTCATGCACCAGTGTAGTATTTCTCCTCTAGACACCTCTTTTATATACCTCTTTTTATCTGAGCATATTCTCGAGGTGTGTCACATGCACCCACAAACTCCTTCTGTAGTTATGTGACCCCTTACAACTCATCTGTTTCTGTAGCTTAATTGTACCAGACATAAGGGGATCTATTGAATAAAAACAAGATGTTTCACATACAGGGTGTACTCTCCATAAGGGTGCACTGAGACTAATGAAGAACACACTAAGGAGAAGAAGGAGAGAAACTTCTCTAACTGTTACTATCTGATGATCAGACCAGACTCAAAGGTAATCTTTAAATTCTTCTTATTCTTGCTTACCAATGGAATATCGGTCTCATATGTATTTCAGTATCTGCAGAGGAAACCCAAAATCAACTATTTAGTTCACATTGTACGTGCTCAAATACCTATCCTGATGTATAATGTTGGGCTAATCGAAGATCTAGATTCACTATAATGGTTTTGACTGGTGTATATTATAACACATTTTTCTCTCTACCATGTTTGTCCTGTTCAGGAAAAATACATAAGCCTCCTAAATTTCCTGTATGCCTTCTTAGATAAATATCTGCTGTTATGATCCCCAATGTACCCCAATATAGGCTCAGGTAGCTGCACAACCTTTTACCTACATTAGTCCTACCTTGCCCTACATAAAGGCTCTGACCTTTTGCCTAGTTACGTGCCGAATAAATGTTGTGTAGTTTTCTCCAAAACTAGCCTTATGCATGCGGATTCTTAGTATCACACAGAAGGATTACCATCTTCTATATAATAACTCTGTACAAAAGTCACTGCTAGCGTCATCCTTGAACGACAGGCCCACAGTACCATTACACAACTAGGTTGACACCCTGAGGGTATCTTTTGGGTATATAAGCACCACATCTTTGATGGGCAAACCAGAGGAGAATCTCCCATGATGACACGAGACGCTGAAGTCCCTGCATGCAGAAACTCCCGCACTCAGTGGTCTGACTTGTCTTGCGGGGTGTCCAACTCGAGGCCAAGATGTGTCCTTCATTCTCTCCCATCAGGTAATGGGCTTGGCTCTTTCCTAGGGGGATTCTTGGCTTCACACCTACATGCATGCTAGGTACACTTAGGTACACTTAGCCAGGGTTCGCAGTTTAGGAGTACGCTTGATTATTGCTATATATCTATATGCCTGCATATATTCACTGTTTAAGCACCATGGTAGAATTCTACCTTTTATTTACTCTGTTGGTGCTTGCAATAGTATATATCTGTTTCTGTCTAATGGTTGTCGCAGCACACGTGTTTTATACTAGAAAGATGTTGGTTCAATAAATGCTTATTGAAAACGTCCCCATTGTTTATTCTGTATATCTCTCTGAGAATAAGTGAGCACAAGTGACTGAACGAAAAGTACTGTACTGTTTCCACGATCCCTGAAGGATCAAGGGTTGTCATGTTTGATAGTTGCCAGAAACTATTCGCTCCTTGGTAAGGTTATGGGGCTTATAGTGGCACTTTGAGCTAGCTGGTCTAAAGGCTAACATATCCTTTGGGGGTGTCTGGAATTGGTCTGGACACCAATCCCTTAGTTTATATTGTCTAAACATGCAGATCCTATTTATTATTAGGATCTACATGACACTGCAGGCTAAATGATATCCGTCACAAGCGGACCTATACAAACCATTATAATTGCTTGCTATTGATGAATTAAGGTATATCTGAAGTTTAAATATCTTACTTACTATGTCCAGGTATCCAAAGGTCGTATGTATATTTCTGTATTTATTTCAAGCCAAATAAAAAAAGAACAGCCGACACGTGTTTCGCCCATATGGCTGGCCCTCCAAGGGCTTTTTCAAGGCAAGTATCACAATAACAATTCCAATCATCATCCTGTAGAAATTTTCGTAAGACTCAGCAAAATAAGAAAGTGTAAAATAGTCTGTAGACCGCAGAGACTATTTTCCACTTCTCCTATTTTGCCGAGTCTTAGGAGAATTTCTACAGGGCGATGATTGGAATTGTTATTGTGATACTTGCCTTGAAAAAGCCCGAAACACGTGCCAGCTGTTTTTTTTTTATTTGACTTGAAATAAATACAGAAAAATAAATTTGACATTTGGATACCTGGACATTTATTCCAGAAATCAAGCTATAAACATTTGTCACAACCTGTCTTTTTCTCAGTTATCTCTTTCAGTCTGGTGGATTTTTGCGTTTTGCGGTGTAGCCACCTGACAGTTTGTCCTGCCTTTGGATCACTAACTAGGGTCCTGTCCAGTTTGCGTGAACCCCAGGAGCTTCACCCCTCAAATGACAAAACTACATCTTACCATGTCTTTGCAAATCCATCATGCCATCGATCTAGTGAACAACAAAATGCAATTATGCTGGCATGCCGACAAACTCCCATATCATAATCAACCTAGCATGAAAGAATTATTAGCTGGTTTAAGAGTGTTACCACCAGCCCTGCTCAAAAGTGGTGAACTAACTGGCAGGGGCCGACATCAAATTCCCAGGGCACACAAGTCTAAGAAAAAATGTGCTCAAAGCCCCCGGAATTACCAGTCATGGCCAGATAAGCGCAAGGGACACGCAAGTCTCTGGGGTTCATCTAATCTGTCTATCGCCCTCCTAACCGCTATTTACTATATATTACTATATTATCATGGGATCTCATAGTAAAACTCCAGCATGTGGATGTCAAAACTAAAAAACATCCATAAGACCAGATGAACATGGCAGCCATATTGCAGAGGGACTCCCTAACTATAAAGAAACCCTGTATTAGGACAAAACACAACCCATGGGATATCAGTATCAAGTTAGACATATTTAATAGTATTTTCCCATGAGATCTCATGGGTTTTAGGAGTAAAGATCCCAAAAACTTCCCTTAGCTTTCTAAAGTCTGCAATGTCCCCATGCAAATGAGGGAATGCCCTCTTGAGAATGCACTGGTGCTGTATGTGCGCCAGCGCTTTCAGTATTACAGAAGAAGCCGCACGAGCATCTGCGGCTCCCTCTGTAATACCAAAGTGCCCGGGGACATGCAAAGTGGGTGCAGACTCCCATTGCACCCACAGGGCACTATGTGTACTACGGACACAGGTGATCTAGCAGTGCGACAACTGTGATTTTTTTTCTCAAAACCGGGGCCACATCATCAACAGAGGCTATGTTAAACAAAGTGGCCCTGGAGTACAATGGGCATGTACACACTTTCAGCACCCAGTGGCACTATGGTATTGTAAAAGGTGTAGATACTTACGCAGCCAATTCTGTAAGACATATTGTGCTGGTGGACATGTAGCATGGCTATGATCCTAAGGAGACATTTTATCATTTGCAAGGGAGCATGGCCGTATTATGGATGTGGGAACAGAGGCAGAACACTGACTGTTTGCCACAGTCAGTGTGCCCCCTCAAGGGCATCCCTTGAAAGTGGGGAAAGGAGTCCCCTGGACCCCCAGACAGACATGCCCCTGCAAGTGGGTGCTGTCACTTACTGCACATTCCTTCAGGGGCATCGCTGACCCCCCTTTTAAATGCAAGCCGCATTGTCATCAGAAAAGTGAAAGAGGGACTAGCTGCTTCAAGCAGTCAGTCCACCATTCACTAATACACTGTCCCCAGGGCAGATGCGAGTTCACAGCTGCCATGGGGACACTGCATTATCTGTAATATGGCTCACTGTCTGCGTCTGCACCTGGTGGACCCAGCTAATGGTATGCTGAAGTGCAGATGTGGGCAGTGCATACTCTATGTAATACAGCCCCTAGAGAACTGGCTCACTACAAAGCAGATCTACTGTTTTTAGATCTGGCATTAGCCAAGACCTTTTGAATTTACTAAAATTATATGTATAATATACTTACAAAAAATGCCTTTCAGCCACCTCTCTTTATCCATTGGTCTGTTCTTGTGTCATTCATATTTTGCTACCGCCCACAACAACATACACTATAGGGCAGTGGGTCAGTCTACTTCAGTCACTGGCTACCTTCACTTTGACTGCATTCAGCCCTTTCACTAGGAGCACATCTACACACACAATAGTTCTTGTCAGTCCCACTGTTGTTGTTTCTACTTTATTATTACTTTAGAGTTGTCTTTGTTGTAGAGTTTGATGTGATAGCTGGCCGCTTTCTACCAGATGAGAGCACATGGCACATTCTAGCTTTATCAGTTCTTGTATTCTGTCAATGCTGTTTTGAAACAGCCTTTGTTTATCTGACTACTGTTTTTTCACAACATACCAGCTGCTCACATGACCTCTCAATATAAACTCATGAGGGTACTCTATCTTTGCAACCCTACCTGTTTGTCCTTTATTACTTCTTTCTGTCCTTCTTTCCTTCTTTCTTTTATTGATTCTTTCTTTCCCTCTTTCTTTCATTGCTTCTATTTTCCTTCTTTGTTTGTTGCTTCTATCCTTAGTTGCTTATTTCTTTCTTCTTTCTTTTGCTGCTTCTTGCCTTCCTCTTTCTTTCGTTAATTCTGTTCTTCGTTGCTTCTTTCTTTCCTTTTTTCTTTTGCTGCTTCTTGCCTTCCTCGTTCTCTTTCTTTCTTGCCTTCCTCTTTCTTTCATTGCGTCTTGCCTTCCTCTTTCCTGCCTTCCTCCTTCTTTCTTGCTTTCCACTTTTTTCTTCCTTTTTTGCCTACCTCTCTCCTTCCTCCCTCTCTCTCTTCATCCCTCACTCCCTCCCTCCTTTCCTTCCTTCTTTACTTTCAGGGAAGGGGCTGGCAGTCAATGGAAGACCGAATGGCTTTTTTAAGTCTGTGTTAGCAAAGACCTTTTGATTTTACAATAATTATGTGTATAACATAGTTACCTATAGGGGTTTTCAGCCAGACTTTGTCCATTAGTCTGTGGTTCTGTCATTCATGTTTTTCTTCCACCCACTCCAGCATGCATCAAGGGGCAATGTGTCAGCCCACTTCAGCCATTGGCTACCTACACTATGACTTATGGCTTGCTGCCCTTTTACAAGAAGCACATCGACACACAAAGTAGTACCCGTTAGTGCCTGGGAGTACTATGGCAATGTGTGCTTTTTGTGAGACCAAACCACATTTTTTGTCTTTAGCCAATGCTTTGTTTGCATTTCTGGGCCTAGCAGCTTCCTGCACAATACATTTTTGCAAAAACAAGAATTGCCAAAAAGCTGGCGGCCACCACCAGACCTATTGGCTTTGCTAATGCTTGTTTGCATTAATTCATAGATTGCAGACAGCGAAAGGCAAAAAACAGTGAGCAGTGATGGCCTCTCTGTGTCTGGGAGGGACTATCTTCTGTTCTTGCATAAACTCATAAAACATCTGAGTTGCATTTTTGAGCTTTAGACAGGGCAATGGCATAAAAACACTGACACTCAGCCCTGCAGTGAGCTCGCTCAACTATTCATGATACCGTCCTAATGTTTTCGAAAAGAAGGAAAGTATACCCTTGGCGCATTATTGTTAAGAAATATTAATGGAGGGATTGGCAGGATATCAATATTCTGCTGTTAAGAAGCAATATGCCACAAATAGAAGGCCCCGAACGTCAAGGAAAGAGAGAAGTCATGGATTGGCATGGTGTCGGCAAAGTAACGTGCTCAATAAAGTGATGAATTCTCATCAACTTAGTCAAGCATAACAAAACTTATTTATATTTGACCATATAAAATTAAGTATCCCACGTACATTTTATCATGTTCATCACTCAATTAGCCTAGGTTACTTTTCGACCTATTTGAGTCAATTTGCATTTGTCTGTTTTCTAACGTAAAGTATATTGTTTGGAACTTGTACGCATTTGCAGGCATGCGTGCTATACATTCTAATATCTTTTTCATTCTTTCATCTGACTGTCCAGATGTCTAGGTACAGGGCGGTGTTATTGCTCAGATTAGTACCGCAGTTTACGAGGAATTAAGCTAAATATGAGCAACATCTGTGGTTTGTCGAGAGAGTGTTAATTTCAATTAAATAAATGTGTAGCTAATGTAAAAAGGCTTTCAAATTTATTGAGAGAGACATTCGAGCAGAGCTAATTTAAATCTAGTACCAGGCATGGGAACTGCAAGACAATTTTTCAAAGGCATAGTAGCATGGTGAATACACTGCGCAGCAAAGGAAATATTTAATGCCACAAATTAAAATATATTACATTATTTGCGAACATTTAGCCAATTTAACTCAATATTATAGCTAATTTATTTGCATTCCTGTAAAAATAGCTGTTTACTGTGAAACATGTTTCAAAATGTGCTTAAATAATCTTTTGTGGCTAAAATGAAATCTAGATGCTGTTCTACGGTGGCACATTATGTATAACAATGTGCAGTTTTTGGAGTCAGGAAGGATCACGCTAATGATATTTCACCAACCCTAGATTAATAAGACGTACAACAGCATAGCCTACTTATATTTATCCATGTGATGTTTAGATGAATTACCTCCCCATGTAATCTCTTACAAAGTATTTTGTCATTATTCAGGCATATGGAAAATTGATTTTTTTTAACGGAAAAAAGCTTCCCACTGGCTGCTGCATGCACGTTCATCCAAACTGTAGCAAATTAAGTGTAATGGATTATACCAATGCCAGGAATGTAACTTGAAAACTACAGATAAAGTCTTCCCCGTCCTTAATTTGTAGTGAATTTTTCAGCCCCAGTGGCAGAGATGTGAGCTCCCTTACTCCTACTGTTTGACCAGCCAATAGATTAGTTCTAAAATAAAATAATTTGTACAAGAATCAAGTGTATTGGCTTCTACTGAAGAGGGAAAAAATAATTCTACAGTGCTCTTTCAGAAAATGTTTTTTCCACGAATGAGTCATCTTTTCTAATAGAGATGGTCTTAGGAATTATTCGTAAAGGCATTTTGGGGTACCTAAAAGAGTTCTCCTGTAGTACACTTTTACATACCCTCACATGCCCCTGAAAATTGGCCCACAAAGCATCTAAAATGAGATTAAGATGCAAATGTTCATAGGATATTCATATACAATTGTAAATAGAAAGGACTATGGCTATGCTCTCTTTGCAGTTTTACTAATAGGGAGTTAGACGTTTTGGAGACGCTTCACAAAGGTGTGTAATAGTATATAAAAGGTACTGCTGTAGTTCTTCTTTCTGTACTCATAAGAATTTTTGTGAATTGACCCCATGTGTAAATAGTTCAAAATATTTTCAACATTTGTGCAGTCACTACCCTTTACCAGGGCTTTAAGTGGGAAGAAAAAACTGGGGGGGTTTCTCAAAGGTGAGTGGCCGATGTAATTAGAGGTGTGGCTTAGAAACAAGTAAGCTGAAAATCTGTGTTTAGCATAGTGTGCCAACCGACTTGTATTTTGCTGTTTCTGTCATTGCATCCAGATATATAATACAACAAGTAACATTATAACTACAACAAGCCAGGACTATTGACTTTGTCAAAGGTTGTTAGTTGCATAAAAAATAAATAAGCAACAACTATGGCTTTGTTGTATATGAAAGTGAAAATGCTTCAGTTCTGAAATGATGAGACTGTGAGACAACTAAAACGAGTCTCTTTGAAGTTACATCAAAGGCTTTAAGCAGTGGTACTGCTGCAGAGTTAAGATTTTTTTTTCACCCTGATCCTGAGGGCAAAAATGGAGAGTCCGATAGTGACCCATCTCAGCACTTGCTATTAAGAACTGCCGGTACTGAGCACCAGCAGGAACCGGCCCACTTAACGCCCTGCCCTTTACCATATTTGGAATAATGAGTCTCCAGGGGAACTGGGGAAAGCATGTGGCACTTGGAATGACAGTGTGATTACAGGCCTGTTCAGCAGGAGGAAAATGAGCACAGGAAATGTACGTGGGACTGCCCATGTGGAGACAGCTCTGGCTGGAATGTGGGGAAAAAACTGAATTGATCTGGTAATTCCATGCCCCACATATTTTCCCTGATTTCAGCAGGAGGGAAATATCCACAGAAGCCCCCAAGTTTGGTCCCTCAACCAGAATAATTCTAATCTGGAGCGGCGGTATCCCCACTTGGTTTTCCGCCTCACCCCACTTGTACTGTGTCCCTCAGTCGTTAACTGACCAAATGTAATGATTAATTAGGGGACGTTTCACATGTTGACGCCTGTGCTATCTCCATGCATAGTGAACAAGGCTGCAAGCAATTCAGTGCACATTGTTACAACACAACAGTGGATTGCATAGCCAATCGCCCTCTCCAAAGGCGAACAGGCCTTTTTTTAAAATTCTTTTAAGTTGTAGACATACCTGGCGAATAAAGCACAGAAAATTAAACTTAGGAGCATTTTGCTATTTGAATGACCTACTCGGCTAAAAGCTAATCCTCTAGGAGAGATGGCTCTATCAATCTTTGGATTTTTCTAATGTGGAAGCTACTCAATTGCATCTCAGAAATCAGGGAGGTAATTACTCATGCAGACAGCACAAAATGAAGGAAAAAAATGCAAGTTCTGCTGAGTATCCCTTTTAGAACTAGCAATAGAGCAAGCAAAACAGCCCATATAATCAGTCAAATACTTAGACTAATTGTTCAGGTGTTGAAAGCTACACTGAGAATACTTGCTGTGAAAGTTAACAAAGCAGACCGATTTTAATAGGGGAATGCGTGAGGAAGCTCTGATTTCTATTGCAAATATAAAACAGATTATTTTACTTCCAAATTTGCCATTGTTTTAAGGTAAGGCAGCCTTGTAGAAAATGTTTCTGTGGTATATACATATCTCTCATGTTTTGTGTAGTTGAATATATCATAAATAGAGAAGTTACAATAATATATCTATTCACTTATAATGAAGCTTTTTAGTCCAATCTAAACTGAAAACGTAAGTTACATTCGTTCTATTTATTGAAAGTAGATGTCATAATGTATCAATTCGCTTTAAATTAATCACACCCCACACATCAGAAAAATGTTACAGTGAACTATATGAAGCAATTACATTATTCGTTTTATATAGCAATTGTCCCCACAGTTTTGCATCACTGTGCATAACAGGTGGTGGTACTAGCAAAGCCGTTGCCATCTGCCCTTTGCCCTGAGAAGAGTAATGTTGTGTAGTTCCTATAAACCTATATAGGATCTGCGTGTTTAGACAACATACACTGTAGGATTGGTGTCCAGACTGATTCTAGACACCCCCACCGGGTATGTTAGCCTGTATACCAGCTAGCTCACAGTGCCACTAGAAACCCCTTTTACCAAGGATAGAATAGTTCTTGGCAACTATCGAACATGACAACCCTGATATCTCAGGATTGTGGAAACAGTGCAATACTTTTCGCTCAGTCACTCATGCTCATTTTGTCTCAGAGACATACACAGAATAAACATTTTTCAATAAGCATTTATTGAACCAGCGTCATTCTAATGTAAAATAGGTGTGCTCAAACAACCATAAGACAGAAGCAGATATAAATGATCGTAAGCACCAACAGAGTAGAAGGATAGTAGATTTCTACCATAGTGCTAAAACCATGAATACAGCCAAGTATAAAAATACATGACAATAAAATGTGTACTCCTACGATGCAACCCTAACTAGATGTACCTAAGTGTACCTAGCATGTATGTAGGTGTAAGAGCCAAGAATCCCTCTAGGATAAAGGCAACCCCGTTACCAGAAGTGAGAGACTGTGGGATCCTGTCTTGATCTCGAGATGGACACCCCACAAGGGATATCAGACCACTGTGGGCTGGAGTGTCTGCGTGCAGGAACCTCAGCGTCTCGCGTCAGTGTGTCAGCATGGAAGTCCTTTTCTCCTTTCCTGCCTCAGCAAAGATATGGTGTTTATATATCCAATGTGGTACCCCCAGGGGATATACTTTGCTGTGTCATGTCGGACTAGGATGACGGAAGGAATGACCCTTATACATAGTTATTATGCAGGAGATGGTAGTCCT
Source organism: Calotriton arnoldi (assembly GCA_963921515.1). Taxonomy (NCBI): domain Eukaryota; kingdom Metazoa; phylum Chordata; class Amphibia; order Caudata; family Salamandridae; genus Calotriton; species Calotriton arnoldi. The sequence goes on from CAWUFW010006662.1 coordinate 666,968, forward strand.
GCTGTGATTCCAAGAATCCTCATGCATAATGAATGAGGCTAGTTTTCAGAGAAAACCCCATGTCATTTAGGCATTACCGTAACTAGGTAAAAGGTCAGTACTAAGAACCGTTATATAGTGTAATGTCAGGGGACATGTAGGTGAAAGGTCTGGTTGCTACCTGAGCCTATATCGGGCACCTGTATGAAACATAACACCCACTCCTCATCCGACTGGACGACATATGAAAAATACTATATGTACTTCTAAATCCGCAGATAATTTAATAAGTAAAAAGTGCGTAAAGAATGCTAAAATTCTAGTATAAGCTGTAGAAGTCTCTTAAAGAAGTCACTTCAAATATGTTCGTATATATGGTCCTAACAACTATGAGTGCCTGAAAGCCATGTAGTAGTAAAAAAGAGTCTATTGTTTAAGATTCCAAATTTTAGGTTGTTTTGAAAAAGGTCAAATTTTTCCCAGCACACGATGAGCCAAATGTTTATGTGTCCTGGCTTGGAGACGCAACATCACTGTTGCTTGACAATGCAGACGACGATCCCTGCAACACCTCACAGATCAGGTCAATCGAGCCCAGATGATCTTCTGCATTGCCCACAGCCGATGCTTGGGAAACTTGTATGGTATCCATGACTTGTGTGCCTGTAGAGAAGACGGTCTCCTTTCCAACAGGAGCTGAAGCGCCCCGTGGTGGCTCCAAGAATGCCGACATCAACATGGGAATACGCTGAGGACACAGCAATACATGGGCCTTTCACAGGTCCAGTAAAGCATCCACGTCCGGTGGCGCAACCGATGGAAGTGTTAGACAGAGATCCAACATGCATTCTTGCCTGCAGAATAGGCATCGGAGGACAGGCAAAACACAGTCAATCTAGACTGGTCAAAATGATAGGAACCAAGACTCGCTTAATTCCCGAAGGCGAGGTGTGCCCAGATGGAGTACCATGAGATCACGGTATTGGCACTCCAAGAGCGTTTTTTCCATCTCCTTGGTGACTGGGACGTCCATTGCGTAGCAGAAAAATTACAATCAGGATTCCTGCTATTAGGAACAGGATCAGCGGAAGTCCTCCAAAAATGCTTCCAAACACGGAGTGTATGAAGTTGGGAATAACTCAGAAGATTGTCTGAAAGGTGCTTAACAGTCCAGAACCTATGGTCTTAAATAGGTGTACTATACCCATCGTATCAGACATGTTAAAGATGCGTTGCACCATTTCTGTGAAATGGAAATGGCAGTTTGTTCATACCAGTGCCAATATCTCAGCTGAGAACCTTGCAACCTGAAGATCATAAGTCTCTCGGGAGGAGGTTAAGGGCACGGTTTTCTGTAAAAGCATGACTTTCATTCTGCTCAGAGTATCAAACCGTATAAAGGAAACATTCAACGAAGGCCATAACGGCGCCTCCCTGACTGTGTGTGTCGGTGGAAACAATACTTGCATGCAGCAAGTGACCCTGGAGCTTACAGTGACAAGATATGCGATGCCTGGGAGCATCACACAACAACCTTGATCGTTCAGCATCAAGTATCTCCCATTTGAAAGCAACTTGAACACTGGATTAATCACAGCAGCTGGGGACCCTTTCAAGTGACAGGATAAGTTAGCAACTGAACCATTACAGGCCCCGTGAAGCATGATATCCTGGCATATGGGAGATCCACTTAAAGCATTCTTGCAGTTTGTACCGCTTAGAAACACTTCCATATCTCCACTCCACTCCTGCACCGAAATCTGTATGGCAATTCCCAAGATTCATTGATGAATTCTCCACCCATCGCTTCATATCTGCCTGCCTGTTGTTGATCTAGGCAATACTGAAACTGGAAAGTTGTGACCGGTAATGTTATATGGCCATGGATTAACCATTCTGTGGATGGTGATTCTGCCACAGTAAAAGGTAATTGATCCAGTTTTTTAATCCGCAGCATTGTATAGTTTGCTCCCCTTTGTGCCATTGTTATCTGCTTCTCAGTTAGATTGTATGCAGAAAATAGGGACGTACTATTGATAAATCGCCAAGGCACATAACCAGCGTGCAATGATTGCAGCGTCCAGCATAATAACATGATAGAACGTAGTTGAGATTGTTCGTGTTGTAGTATGGACAAGTCCTGTTCTAGTATATCAATAGCAGAAGATACAATGTTGCCCATTGAATAAACCCTGGATGTTAATGTAGGCATACCATTGTCAACTACAGCTACCACCTTTTCTAAGTTAATTCTATCTATTTCATGAAGTCTCTCTGCGGCTTCTTGTTGAGAGATCTTCCAGATTTCATTATAGACAGCATATAGGAAATGTTTCTGACATGACTTTCGGGGACCTAGTAAAAAATCCCTTATATCCACCTTATCTGAGAGTAAGGATAAGTGCTGTTTCACCTGGGCCAGTGTTGAGGTTTTTAGACAATCGAGGCACAACTTCCCAACATTATATGATGTCACCACCCCCGGATGTTATCTTTGTACATAGCGTTGGTGCAGCCTATGGATACTAAACACTTCTGTTGTACCCCTGAATCTTGATTGACATCTGTTTGTGTCTGTGGGCCAAACTAACCATCCCTTCCAATTGGGGTCTGAAGTATTGTACTGTATGATGTCATCTATTGTATCCCCTCCATGTGATGTAAAATTCATATGAGATGGTGTGGGAACACGAGGTATGTTCACATCCTTGCTCTTGGCTAGTCCAAGACAGGAAGTCTGTTGCACTGTGTCATTCAAAAAGATGATTTGCTGTGGGATGAGGCAAGCGTGAAATAGTGCTTCTGTTCCCTGTACCTGCCAGTCCTTTGAACCCCAGACTGATTTAATGTCTATTGTGTCCTTCCATAAGTCGAAACCCTGTTCAGACAGTTGGGCAATAAAGGATGCAGAATAAATCTGTTTGGTGTTAGTTAGCATATTTTTCTGTGCAGTTGTAGGTGCAACCTTATAGTAATTAGAGGTCGGGTCAGAAATGTTAAACCCTGAAAAATAAGAAAATTTCTGTGCAAATGTTTTTGAACTACCTTTTGGTGGTGTTGGGCAAGGTTCCCATTGGTGGTATGTAAAAACATTACGTGGGATACTGGATTTATGAAAGAAGTGATGACCATAATGTTGGTAACAGTACATAGTGTCAAAATCAGATGTGTCCTCTGACATTTCAGTCTTTGAGAATGCTGCGGATTATTCCAAATCAGACAACATATTGTTTACAGTTTCACAATCCCAATCATCAGAAAATGTACTGGAGGTAATGATATCATTCAGAGAAATTTTAAATAAATGAGGAATTTTCAAAAGTTCAATGGGGCCAAATACAATCTAATCAACCTTGTCCCAAACTATACCATCAGGAATTGGAACAGATGTAATGTTCATGAAGGACAGGTCTCTTTGTTCACGATGAGATGATGTATGAGGTTTCAGGACCAAGTTCACTTTGGAAACTGCAGAGCGTTCTGGGAGATAATTTCCATTCATGAGTAAGCAAAAACAGTCACTAGGCCAATTCAGAACAGGAAAAACAATATTCCAGTCATTATCCAGAGCTGGAGCCAAGGGGATACTAAGTAAGTCTTTTTCAGAAAAGTGTAGAAATCACGAATTTGTTGCTAATGGGAAACTGGAGCTGGCATTGTCTCAGCTTCACTGGGATCAAGAGAGAAGGTATCAAAATCGATGAAGTAGCCAGATGCAGTCCGATCTATCTTTGGTAGCTCCGCAGGTTTTGTTGAACTTTCAGACGTCTCTTGTAGAGGCATATTTATGGAGACATTGGTGTTAGACCAAATTGATATTTGTCTTTCATTTGTGTTGTGATTTTCTGTTTCAAGAGGAACGAGTTCCATTTCATTGTTGGAAATTCCATTACTCAAGGTAACCAGCAGCATGCTGGTAAATACAGTCCATAAGAGGTGAGTACAATAATAACCTTAAGTAGGCTCAGTCCCCCTGTTAGTTGCAGCTTTTAAACATACCTTGAAATGTGCCACGCCCACTGTGGGCGGTCTTTCCATCAATAAAGGGTCGGAAAGAAAGTAATGGTGAGTTTTCATTTCCCTCTGTGCAGAGTCCATGAATAAGGGGCGGAACAGCCTTGAAACGCGTCGGACATGGTGGATATCGAATGAAGGTCAGGAATACGAGTGTCAGCAAGGCATTACAACCGGATGGTGAGGGAGAGCGTCGTGTGCCCTGTCCGAGCGCAAGGGCTCTTTTGTTGGAACACATATTTGCACGGCTACCCTTGGCCGTGGAGAGGAGCACCATTTTCGCCTTCGACTATAGGTGAAGTTGAAGACTGGAAAGGCTCAAGAAGGGAAACCGTTTCCTTTCGTTGAAGCACGCTCTCCAAACCTGACTTTCTCTCCTACTAAAGGATGATTAAAAGCTGCAACTAACAGGGGGACTGAGCCTACTTAAGGTTATTATTGTACTCACCTCTTATGGACTGTAATTACCAGCATGCTGCTGGTTACCTTGAAATGTGCCACGCCCACTATGGGCGGTCTTTCCATCAATAAAGGGTCGGAAAGAAAGTAATGGTGAGTTTTCATTTCCTCTGTGCAGAGTCCATGAATAAGGGACGGAACAGCCTTGAAACGCGTCGGACATGGTGGATATCGAATGAAGGTCAGGAATACGAGTGTCAGCAAGGCATTACAACCGGATGGTGGGGGAGAGCATTGTGTGCCCTGTCAGAGTGCAAGGGCTCTTTTGTTGGAACACATATTTGCACGGCTACCCTTGGCCGTGGAGAGGAGCACCATTTTCGCCTTCGACTATAGGTGAAGTTGAAGACTGGAAAGGCTCAAGAAGGGAAACCGTTTCCTTTCGTTGAAGCACGCTCTCCTAAGGTGAACAATAGCACGCAAACCTGACTTTCTCTCCTACTAAAGGATGATTAAAAGCTGCAACTAACAGGGGGACTGAGCCTACTTAAGGTTATTATTGTACTCACCTCTTATGGACTGTAATTACCAGCATGCTGCTGGTTACCTTGAAATGTGCCACGCCCACTATGGGCGGTCTTTCCATCAATAAAGGGTCGGAAAGAAAGTAATGGTGAGTTTTCATTTCCTCTGTGCAGAGTCCATGAATAAGGGACGGAACAGCCTTGAAACGCGTCGGACATGGTGGATATCGAATGAAGGTCAGGAATACGAGTGTCAGCAAGGCATTACAACCGGATGGTGGGGGAGAGCATTGTGTGCCCTGTCAGAGTGCAAGGGCTCTTTTGTTGGAACACATATTTGCACGGCTACCCTTGGCCGTGGAGAGGAGCACCATTTTCGCCTTCGACTATAGGTGAAGTTGACGACTGGAAAGGCTCAAGAAGGGAAACCGTTTCCTTTCGTTGAAGCACGCTCTCCTAAGGTGAACAATAGCACGCAAACCTGACTTTCTCTCCTACTAAAGGATGATTAAAAGCTGCAACTAACAGGGGGACTGAGCCTACTTAAGGTTATTATTGTACTCACCTCTTATGGACTGTAATTACCAGCATGCTGCTGGTTACCTTGAAATGTGCCACGCCCACTATGGGCGGTCTTTCCATCAATAAAGGGTCGGAAAGAAAGTAATGGTGAGTTTTCATTTCCCTCTGTGCAGAGTCCATGAATAAGGGGCGGAACAGCCTTGAAACGCGTCGGACATGGTGGGTATCGAATGAAGGTCAGGAATACGAGTGTCAGCAAGGCATTACAACCGGATGGTGGGGGAGAGCGTCGTGTGCCCTGTCAGAGCGCAAGGGCTCTTTTGTTGGAACACATATTTGCACGGCTACCCTTGGCCGTGGAGAGGAGCACCATTTTCGCCTTCGACTATAGGTGAAGTTGAAGACTGGAAAGGCTCAAGAAGGGAAACCGTTTCCTTTCGTTGAAGCACGCTCTCCTAAGGTGAACAATAGCACGCAAACCTGACTTTCTCTCCTACTAAAGGATGATTAAAAGCTGTAACTAACAGGGGGACTGAGCCTACTTAAGGTTATTATTGTACTCACCTCTTATGGACTGTATTTACCAGCATGCTGCTGGTTACCTTGAAATGTGCCACGCCCACTAAGGGCGGTCTTTCCATCAATAAAGGGTCGGAAAGAAAGTAATGGTGAGTTTTCATTTCCCTCTGTGCAGAGTCCATGAATAAGGGACGGAACAGCCTTGAAACGCGTCAGACATGGTGGATATCGAATGAAGGTCAGGAATACGAGTGTCAGCAAGGCATTACAACCGGATGGTGGGGGAGAGCGTTGTGTGCCCTGTCAGAGCGCAAGGGCTCTTTTGTTGGAACACATATTTGCACGGCTACCCTTGGCCGTGGAGAGGAGCACCATTTTCGCCTTCGACTATAGGTGAAGTTGAAGACTGGAAAGGCTCAAGAAGGAAACCGTTTCCTTTCGTTGAAGCACGCTCTCCTAAGGTGAACAATAGCACGCAAACCTGACTTTCTCTCCTACTAAAGGATGATTAAAAGCTGCAACTAACAGGGGGACTGAGCCTACTTAAGGTTATTATTGTACTCACCTCTTATGGACTGTAATTACCAGCATGCTGCTGGTTACCTTGAAATGTGCCACGCCCACTATGGGCGGTCTTTCCATCAATAAAGGGTCGGAAAGAAAGTAATGGTGAGTTTTCATTTCCCTCTGTGCAGAGTCCATGAATAAGGGGCGGAACTGCCTTGAAACGCGTCGGACATGGTGGATATCGAATGAAGGTCAGGAATACGAGTGTCAGCAAGGCATTACAACCGGATGGTGGGGGAGAGCGTTGTGTGCCCTGTCAGAGCGCAAGGGCTCTTTTGTTGGAACACATATTTGCACGGCTACCCTTGGCCGTGGAGAGGAGCACCATTTTCGCCTTCGACTATAGGTGAAGTTGAAGACTGGAAAGGCTCAAGAAGGGAAACCGTTTCCTTTCGTTGAAGCACGCTCTCCTAAGGTGAACAATAGCACGCAAACCTGACTTTCTCTCCTACTAAAGGATGATTAAAAGCTGCAACTAACAGGGGGACTGAGCCTACTTAAGGTTATTATTGTACTCACCTCTTATGGACTGTAATTACCAGCATGCTGCTGGTTACCTTGAAATGTGCCACGCCCACTATGGGCAGTCTTTCCATCAATAAAGGGTCTGAAAGAAAGTAATGGTGAGTTTTCATTTCCCTCTGTGCAGAGTCCATGAATAAGGGGTGGAACAGCCTTGAAACGCGTCGGACATGGTGGATATCGAATGAAGGTCAGGAATACGAGTGTCAGCAAGGCATTACAACCGGATGGTGGGGGAGAGCGTCGTGTGCCCTGTCAGAGCGCAAGGGCTCTTTTGTTGGAACACATATTTGCACGGCTACCCTTGGCCGTGGAGAGGAGCACCATTTTCGCCTTCGACTATAGGTGAAGTTGAAGACTGGAAAGGCTCAAGAAGGGAAACGGTTTCCTTTCGTTGAAGCACGCTCTCCTAAGGTGAACAATAGCACGCAAACCTGACTTTCTCTCCTACTAAAGGATGATTAAAAGCTGCAACTAACAGGGGGACTGAGCCTACTTAAGGTTATTATTGTACTCACCTCTTATGGACTGTAATTACCAGCATGCTGCTGGTTACCTTGAAATGTGCCACGCCCACTATGGGCGGACTTTCCATCAATAAAGGGTCGGAAAGAAAGTAATGGTGAGTTTTCATTTCCCTCTGTGCAGAGTCCATGAATAAGGGGCGGAACAGCCTTGAAACGCGTCGGACATGGTGGATATCGAATGAAGGTCAGGAATACGAGTGTCAGCAAGGCATTACAACCGGATGGTGGGGAGAGCGTCGTGTGCCCTGTCAGAGCGCAAGGGCTCTTTTGTTGGAACTATATATATATATATATATATATATATATATATATATATATATATATATATATAAATAAATAAAACGTTTTACAGACTACTTGGACTTCGGTAGAGTTTGGTTGAAGATTTTCCAACTCCCAATGTGACAGGCAAGTTCCAGCTGCCACATTGGTAGTCGAAAAATCTACCTCATGTAAGGTTTTCTTCCGTTCTGGTGGTTATTTCCACTAAAATCCTTGTCTCATCCATTGGCAGAGGCATTTTGATGAAGAAACATCTTGGAGGAAAATCTTCAAATGCCCATCAGTACTACCAGAAATGTTGCAAGCAAATGTGGTCACTCTGAATGCATCCGAAAGTAATTGCTGCCACTCTTGTAAATGATCTCCTTTGAATCAGTGTACTGTTTTATATTCCAGAATACCATAAACAATATACCCACTTGAAAACAAATCATACCTACCCTTGAAAAACAAGCTTGTATTCTTTACCAGTCTTTCTTGGAGGTAACAGAAACAGAAAATCCTTGGTGGCTGGGTTTAGTACAGCACACGTTTTCAGATTTTCTACTGAGTGAATAATAAGTGAGAATCAAGTATCCATTGCTTAAGAAGGTCAAAATGACCACCAAACAGCCCTCAAAGAACAAGTCCAAATTACAGATTTCACCTTCGCGTACTCATTCAGCAGATAGGTAAGCAACACTGTAATTCTTATGTCAGTCCTTGCGAGGCTTTATTTTCTTCAATAGATTCTCATAGGCCCACTAGCCAACACATGTTTTGTTGTTAAAGCTATATGTTATCGACTTCTTCAGGGTATAATTATAAATTATACAGTCAGTAGCGAGCATTTTAAAAAAATGGATCAATATTTGATCTGCTCCACTGGATCCTTAAGAGTTACTGTACACTTTTGAATAGTTCAATATGATGGAGTATTCCCATGTGCGCTGTACCTAGGAATACAGAACATCGGGGTACTCCCACCTCATGATATCATCATATTAGGGAGAGATGTTAGAAAAAGGGCGCAGATGAAGGAGAAATGAGAGAGGAAGAAAAGGCTGTAAATTTCCCAAAGAATTGCCATGACACAAGACCGAATATTATGCACAGAGGTGGCTAAGCTGCGATTTCCGGTGTTGGTGACAAGAGAAGGAGTCCATGGTAGTCTCGCCAAATTAAAAGAAAACAACAGAAAAAATGTGCACAAAGATAGATTAAATTTGTGCGATACAAAACAATAATAGAACAAGATTCTTGAATTAAATTTGACATCAAAGATTTTCACCAGGATATAGTTTTATCGGAAAAAATTCACAAGAGCAATTTACAGCCACTTTTTCTTTCTTGATTACTCCTATTTTCACCCTCAAACTATTTGTGGCACTTTGTTAATGCACTGAACATGATGTTATTCATCATGTGGCAGTATTACATTTTCCTTATAAATACCCACATCCTGCAGGCTTTCTGTCATGATCTGGTTGTGACTTTTTCAGGATACATTTAGGGAGGGCTAAAGACATCTCAAGAAGTCTTTGGTCCTAAGTGGATTGTGAATAGCTATATATTGTAGGATGTGAAAGGTCAGAGAAACTTCATTAGGTCTGAAGTATATCTTCTACCTCTACTCTACCAGTGATTTTCTTTAAGTGATATTGCAATGCTAATGGAAGGCATTTACCTTGGTCTACCAATAGAACAATCTGACAACTAGCTTGTGATTCTGCTTTACAAACAGAAATTCAACTCGCCTCATTTGTGTTTGATTGCCTGATTTACTGTATTTTCTGTTCACAATTTTGTAAAGCGCTCTGATACCTTCGGGTCTAGCTAGTGCTATATAAAATTTATAAATAAATAATAAATTAACTCAAAATTGTCTTGAATTCATCAGGCCTATCTAATCTTCATTATTCACCTAACAAAATTGATAATAGATCTAGGTCCATGGTGAAAACCTTTTTTGTCAGTATAAAAATCAAGATAGATTTGACAAAAATCAATGACTGAGGACAGTGCAGTGCTATCTTAACTTAAAGCTGGAGGCAGGGATGGAACGACATTTAACATGGGTCACAAATAGCGAACACAGATTTTATCTATCTTATTTTAGACTCAGCACCCTGCACTTTATCATAGCTCACCCCCATGGTTTCAATCATTGCCCCTTTGTCCTTGTGACAGCATCTCTAAGCAATCAATGGCACATTTCATGTTTTTTTAAAAATTGTATGATTATCTCAGACAACAATATTTATTACTTTTTTTTTATGCACCCTTGGTTTAAGTTCTCACACAGACTGTTTGCATTCCCTTCAACTTTTAGATAATGAGCATTGTTGCCTTGTTGTAATAGGCTTTAATCTCCAGCTTTTAGACTTAGGAAAAGATCAAAGGACGGATGTCTATTTTAACTAACTATGATATTTTATTGATGTTATTATGTCTTGTATTTATTTCGTCAATATTATTCTATTGGTTTTAGACTGCATGGTTTTATCTTTGTTCAGTATTATTGATAAATGTATCTGCGATATAATAACTTTTTTGGCTTTTTAGTTGAATAAAGAATTTTGACTGACTGACTGAATTCATATTGCTAATTCAGAAATTTGTTGTCCAGCCTAAAATTATTTTACAACTATTTCATAGTTTAAACGGGGAACAAATCAAATTAACATACATACATCACTGATTATGCACAGATTAAGTTTTGAGGATGATCAAGAGAACTTGTTTGTGGTATTACATGATTCAGGAATCAATGACCAGCTTACATAGAGAGACAGTCCACAGTTGTTTCAAGAGCTGTTGCAGAAATCATGGATTTTCTTACTGCTGAAAGTACTGGAATTGTGAATAATAAATAGTTGTATACATCATAATTAGACAGCAATACAAGCCCCTAGGAATGTAAACACTGCACATACACCATCAACTGTCACCATCTAAAACTTTAGAAGACTCTAATTTTAAGGTAATGGTTCAGAAATGTAACATGCTTGACTATGATATGTTGGGCCTGATTTGCTAAGGTATTTTCAGCCACAAAAATGCATGTATGGTTGAAAATATCTTTTTGCCTGACAGGAGTTCAAAAAGTGAATACTGGCAGGTGGAAATGAATTTACAACTTTGTTTTTTTCTGAAAACAGTGCAGAGAAATCTGCTGTCATAAATCTCAATCAAAGGGGTTGGTAGTGGGTGTTTGAGGTATAATTTTCCTTGGAGGTTTAAGAAAGCTCTCAAGCATGTACATGTGTGGGCATTCCTGAGCTCCAATTTGACCACTTCTCAACCTGGAATTGGTTAGAGACTTACTGCATCCAAGGGCTGGAGTAACTCATCTTTCAGCATGGGTGGAGGTACAGATTGCCTCCAGATTTGCTGTAGTTATAGAGGAAGGAGTTTCTCGAGAGGCAAAACTTTTTCGGTGTGAAGAAAAAAAAGGATTCACACAGGATTCTCCATTCTCCATGTTTTCCTTGAAGAACATATGAAGAATTTTGGAGCCATCTTGGGATTGAGCTTTGAGTGGCTGAAAAGGCCATGGCCATGCACTGCATCACCACTCCAATAAAATAATTCAGTGTTTTATGTCATACTTTATAACTACCGATGTGTTTTTGTATTCTTTCTGTCAGCCCTCGAGTGTGATCCTGACACTAAGATTGCAGCAGGAAATAGGAGAGAGAAACAGACATTTGCTTAAGTATTGAGAACAAAAAATGAAAATAAACACAATGCAGTGATTTTTTACTGTTAAGCATACAGGTATGGCATAAAGTATTGAATGTGATGACTGACCAAACTTTTAAAGATGCAAAACAGTCCCTCATGCATTCCATTCAAAGTTGAAGGCTACTTTTAATCAGCAAATAGAAAAACTGTGAGACTAAAATACTCCTGTAGGCTTATTTAAGATATGGATGATAATGTCTCAGGCCTATGGCTGAACGGTCCTGAACTAAAGAAGTAAAGGGCTCAGGAAAGCTGACTGAAAGCCTGACTTCATGTCTATACTGTATATATTTTTTTCAATTAAAGTGAAATATCTTGACTTATCTACTACCAAAAAACGGAGTCTAATAGTTGGTATCATACTTTTTGGTAACATTTACTGTAATCTGCTTTGTTAATCAGTTTTAGTCAGAATTCCCATGACACCCTCAATTAAGTGTCTGTTTCTCCCACCAAAAAGCTGATCTGTATATTTTGCATCCATTTTTGAATGAATATATGTGTTTTGCATTTCATAAAAAATCTAGAAGCATTTCTGGGATGCTACAGCAGGCTCAGCTTTCCATTTATACTCACATGTAGACATTTACACATGCTTGGCAAAGATACATTAGAACTAACCTGTTCCTCTTTTCTCCAAAGTGAAAATATCATTTACTTGGAGAAATCTCTACCTCCTTCAATTCTGGGAGTGTTCTCTCCATTAGAAACCAGAATAGAGAGTAATACCTATCCTTAAGACAAATAAATATCTGACCATATGCACTGTGGCAATATGGCTTACAAATCATTGTGAATGCACACACATTTGCAGGTTTGTTGGTGTTCTCTTAGTTTTTAAGCCTGCATTCTAATAAGCACCCTCTCCCAATCCCTCTGAAAAAACGTTTACTCACATAAAACCATGTATTACTAGTGTGAGAGATTTGGTTGTTAGTTGAAAGGGGGTGAGGAGGTGACCTCTGTTAAAGCAACAGCCACAACCCCGTCAGTGTGAACCAGAAAATTACTAAATTAACCTGTGTTTAACCCTCTGGTAGCTTGGCGCAAAAGCAGTCAGGCTTAATTTAAAGGCAATGTGAAAAGTACTTATGTAGCACACAAAAGTAATAATGTTAAAACCCAACACAAGAAAATCCCACACCAAGTTAGACAAATCGAGTAAATTCTAATACGTTATTTGACACCAAAATGACAAACACCCAATCAGTAGAACAGGAGTTTATGATTTTTTTGAGTTTAAGGAAAAATGTAGCATCTAAAAGATCAAAGAGCCAACTGCAGACATCTAGTTTCACGAGACCAGGTCAAACGTGAAAAATATAACGGACCACGATGGAGCGCGGGTTGGATACAAAGAGTGGATTGGGCCCAGTCAGCACTTACCTTCTGACCTAATAGTAATTTTGAGAAAAATGTTCTGAGAAGGTAACGTTCAGTGGGGCAAGGCTGTATTCGGTGTCCAAGGAGGGAACGTTGCCAGCGGGGAGCCCCTGAATCAAGTTGAGGTGATGATTTCTACATTCAGACTTAGGGGCTTATTTGTAAGCCCCTTGCATCACTGGTGCATCACGTTCTGCCATATTAAAAGTGACGCACCAGCAGCGGAAGGGACTTGTAAATAAGCTGGTTAGTCTTTTTTTGTTGGAAGTTGAAAATCTCCAGTGGACAAGGCAGGAGGCTATATAGCGAACAAGAGTTCCACAAGGCCGGTTACCCTTTTGATTGAAGACCCCTGAACAGGATTTGCTGCTATGGAGAAGAACGTAGCAGGAGCTGCCATGAAGTCAGTGTGAACGGCGATGCATCTTGGGCTGATATACGACCAGGTTGGTCCTGGTCCTCTCTCGGTTCGCAGAGCAATTTTCAGTCACAAATTATCTAAGTCCCATGTTTTGGATTTGGGCTCTCTGGGCACCTTTAGCACCTCCACTAAGGATCCAGGACTGGAGGGGCACCACCTCTGGGGTTAGAATTCATTTATGCTTGGTCTAGGTGTGGGTTCAAGATGGTGGAATCCTTTTCTGTCCCCTGAGGCTCTGAACAAGCGGCCAGCTAACTAGTCCTCCGAAAGTCCTTCTGCAGGTCCAGAAAGTGAAGTGAAGCGTGGGTCTGAGGGTCCCCTTTTTATACATGGTGGTTTGTTTGAAATAGGAGACATTTCTAGAGAATTTCCTTTGAAGGGCTAGACATTTCCTGCTTCACCTGCCCTGGCTTCAAGCTGGATGCATGAATAACACAAGTCCTCTGTGTGAAGGCAGAGCACAGCCTATTCATTTTCAACTAGTGGGGCTGTGCCCCCACATCGTACCAGTTGTTGGCCCATCCAGGCACACCTGAGCCCTCTACTGTGTGCCTCTCGGGGAGGAATAAACAAAGACTAACTGCCAACTACACCAAGTCATGTGACCTAGGATGGGCTGCAGGCACCAAATGGTTTATTGCAGGAAAATGACAACTTTCTAAAAGTGGCATTTTCTGAATTGTAACTTATACTCCACCTTTACCATTAAATAAAATTGTAATTACAATTTCAGACACCAAACATGAAATGCTTACTTGTTCCTAATCAAAGGTTAGCACTTATTAAACGCATCTCTCACTACCAGGGCATGTATATGTAAATGTAAATCCAGTACTTGTATAGCGCACGAATCACCCCCGAAGGGGTATCTCGGCGCTGGGGGCCGTTGTGAAGATTAAGCGAGCTATTGCCCAGAGTCGCATGGTGCTGGGCAGACACCTGCCGCCGGGGATCGAACCGTGATCCCCAGCATCCAGCGTCAGTCGCCCTGGCCGCGGCGCCACACCTCTCCCCTGTAAAACTGAAAAGTACTTGCCCAACATTTTAATTACAATGCACCCTGCCCTATGGGCAACCTAGGGACTACCTTAGGAGTGACTTATATTCAACAAAAGAGGATTTTAAGGTTTGGCAAGGGCGGTATTTTCCCAGGTTGAATTGGCAGTTTAAGACTGTATCCAGGATGCGATGACACGACTGGGACATGTTTTAAGGGGCTTCTCAAGTGGGTGGCACAATAAGTGCTGTAGGCCCAATAGTAGCATTTAATTTACATTCCCTGGGTATATAGTATACCACTCTACAAGGACTTATACGTAAATTAAATATGCAATCAGGTGTATGCCAATTCTACCATTTTAGCACTGGTTAGCAGTGGGAAAGAACACATAATCATGAGAACAAAAAATAATAATTACAGAATAAAGTGTGGGGCAAAGGCAAAAAGGTTTAGGGTGACCCTGTAGAGAGGGCGAGGTCCACCAACTAGTTTATATTTAGATATCAGTAAATTAATTGGCAAGTGCAAATTCTCATTTTCTAATGTAAAATGTGGCTTTTCACTTGCAAAATAGCTCAACTTAGTTGTGCAAACGGCTTAAACACTCAACTGACATCAACAAATATGTAGAGGGTCTAATTAGCTTAATTTGTCTATAGATAGTATCTCTCATAGCTTTACCAGGAAGCATTTTTAATATTTACTTTGTTCCCTCATTGCCGAGATCTAATGACTTTGCTAATGCTTGCTCAGTGTTGACGGGGTCTTGCTGAACAAATGTGGAAGTGATGGTAAGAAACAGTTGAGGTGCTTTGAAGAGAAGTGGGGATGTGGCATAACAGCCAAAGGTGCTGACATGGGAACTGGGAACCAGGTTTGAATCTTGGGGTCGGGTAACCAATTTGTGATTCTTGGCAAATCACTTACGCTTCCCCCTGCTTATGACAATGAATGTGTCATTGTGTAATGTAACTGGTGAGCACTGAAAGTGCTCTAATACCATTGGCTGGTGTTATCACTATGGCAAGATGAAGGATGGAGCAGGCGCTCCAATACCATCGGATCTTGCAAAGAAATAAATAAACAAGTATTGTTTGTTTTTTTACAACTTTTCAAGAAATGCATTTGTTTATGTACAGGTGCATGCATTTTAATGGTATGTGTGTATGTGTATAAGGGAGACGGTCTGAAAACACAAGTACTCCAATGTAGTGCTTGACAACAAAGAAAAAAATGGGAGCTGGAGACATGTACTTGGTCCATGCACTATGGGAGGGCCAAACACAAGAACAGGGCATGAAATCCACAAGAGCAAAAGGCCCCTCGAAAATGTGTGCCTGTGGGTTCTGAGCCTGCAGACGTTAATTCAGAATTTGGACTTGCGGGCAAAGGAAGACACAGATGGGGGCACATATGCTGTACTCCGGGGCTTTAAGTGGGCCGGGTCTCACCGGTGCTGAATACTGGCAGTTTTTTAAAGGGGGCCTGGAAACGGGTCTCTATCGGGCTCTGTTTTGTGCCCTGGCAGTCCATTTATATCCGGACTGCAGTGACAGCAGGCACATTGATGTGCACATGCTCACACTGCTCACTTCTCACTAGTGGAGAAGTTACGGCATGACGTCATGCCAGGTGAGCATTGTAGGGGAAGGAAATCCTTTAAAGAGAGTCATTTTCTCTCTGGATTTCCCTTCTCTTTTTTTAAACTCAGGAGCAGCAACATTGTCGTGATGTCACCAGGGTTTAAGTGGAAGCTTTTTCAATATCATATACAAGCCATAGTTGCTGCTTATTTATCTTATGCAACTAACAACCGTTGACAAAGCCAATAGTCCTGACTTGTTGTAGGTATGATGATACTTGTTGTATATATCTGGATGCACTGACAGAAACAGCAAAATACAAGTCTGGCGGCACACTATGCTAAGCACAGATTTTTAGCTTACCTGTGTTTAAGCCACGCCCTTAATTACATTGACCACGCCCCTTTGCGAGAACCCCCAGTTTTTTCATCCCACTTAAAGCCCTGCTGTACTCACAGCTTTGAATTATCCCTCCATACATAATGAGGCATTTGGCATGCACCATTTGCTCTGTTTCACCTTCGCTCTCAGATACCACATGAATTTGCTGGGACATTTTTGTCCTCTCCCTGCACAGCGCCTCCTCCTTCTATGCCCTGCACCTTTTAGACTATGGTATGGAGGCAGAAAGTGCGGTACATTTAGCACTTCCCATATCCATCAGTAACTGAGAGATGATTTAATTTATTGGATTTCACACTCCCAGGTATGCTGATAAGCACAGAATATGGCTTGGGGTTCACTGATGTGTGCAAGTCAATTTAAGCATACACGATCAATTTTGTGACTGCACACAAATATTTCTAAATATCTCATACCTAAAAAGTTTTTTTTTGTTGCCTAATATGTGCTAGTGAAGATGGCAAAAATAGCTTCATGAGTCGTCCAGAAACTGTCCATCAAGTAGGAGTTAGTTCATCGCTTAGTCTCCATGGAACACGGAACTAATAAAAACTCGATTTACACCTGATGTCTGATTGCAGTTATATTTCTTTAGGACAGAAAGAACAAATGAGAGCATTTCACAAGTTGAAGCATGTGTTCATGAACAATACACTACCTAACAAATTAGGGCGATGTGCACATTAATCAGCAGAAAGGGGTAATTAATTTAGTCTTTCGCAAGTAAGTTGTCCAACACATTAATTAGTCACTATGTGGCCTCTTTTCATGAGTGCTGTCCACCATTCTAATGCTCTATCTAAAATAGTGGAGCATTGAATGTTATTATATATTCTACCTTGACTAGCCCAATATTTAAAGTTGCAAGTTAGCGCTCTTCTAAAAGATTTTAGTTAATTATGCGCTATTTCACTCGCAACACTTTCAGATTTCTTTTTTTCTTTAAATACAGGATAAATCACAGTAAATACAATCTGCCCGTACAATGCGAGTAAAGATAATATGTACTGTGTTAGGGGAGGCCGACGTACCCGTCATCACTTCCCATGGACATGTTATTGCACCGTTCCTGCCGTAAATATGCCAAGACCAATTCACAAAGATATTAATATGAAAGGAGGAGAACGGTGTTCCGTAAGGGAAAAGTTAGTTTAACCATTGAGAAACAAAAAATAAAAATGTCAAAATTCAGATTCATCTGTCTGGAGTTTAGGACCAAGTGTAAAATCTGCAGGGCTGAATTTTGTCCTTTCAAGTCTATAATTATCAAAGATTTCCTTGAGTACTCCAAAGATACTTTGTGAATCATATTAAATTTGGAAATTGCTCCAAATGTAAGAGTAATCTTACCAAGGCAAATATTCACCTTCAAAGACCCTCTCCTACAGGATTGAGTGTGCTACACTCAGGACAAGGTAATGCAAAGGATGCTGTTCTCCACTGATTGTTCCATGAAGTGATGGTGCACTTGACCAGAAATCAGTGCAGAATAATATCCATCTGCACATGGGGTACTCGACTGTAAATGTACTGTATGGGAAGTGTGTTTGTTGGAGTGTTATAAATGTATTATGAAGGTGTACACGGGGGACAAAATGCTTGAGGGGGCACGTTGAGACTAATGTGTTCAATATCTACGAGCACACATGAATTACGTTTTCACTCTGAAGGACAATTTCTTGATTTCTTTTAACACATTACGAATATAGAAGAAGCCCGAGGGTATGATGTAATCTGAAAAAATGCACAGTGATATTGTCTCTGTATGCTACATGTTGAAAACATAAGGAGATGATAGATAACACGTTTTAATGCAATATTGTATTGCATTGTACTGCAACATTTATATAGTGCATACTACCCCTATATGGGGCGCTAAAGTGCTTGCCTACATGGGTAGCATGCTACACCGTGTGTGGGAAGTGCTTCCATGTTGTGAGTGAGGACCAGCGGTAATCAAAGTATCGGGTTGCAGAGCTAAGCAGTATGATGGATGAAGAAGTGTGAGAGATAGGTGCGCAAATTATGGTTTTAAGTAAGCTGGAAGCTTTCAGCAGCTATGCAGGTCCCTTTTTGGTATCTCTTATATTCATGGTCCACTTAGCTGATTGCTATACTGGGTTGTCCATTCTGAGATATTTCGTTTAAAGGTTATGGTCCTGAGCAATCACATGTTAAAGGAAGAAGTGGTGGAGAGATCTGCTGGGATGGGCTTCGTTAATATAATTCCAAATGTGATTTTCATTGTGAGAGGCCAAAAAGTGGCCATAGTATATTGCTAGTCGGGACCTGCAGTATTGGTCTAAATTACAGCCAGTGGTATGTGGCAGATCTCTTTAGTTATTTTGTGCCTGTTCAGTTGGTGATGCTTATTGCAGAGGACTGATCTAGTACTGGGTGTTGGATATGGCTCTTAGCAGTTTTGTCTTATATGTGTCAAGCAGTAAAGGGGATTTAAAGAGCAGTCTGTTTGAACTACAATTGACTGTCTGACTGCTGAGTGCTTCGGTCTTAGTTTTAGTGTGGGTTTATATTTTATTACAATTGCATTATACAGCAGTTACATTTTGCTCCAGGTCCAAGAGTTGTTGTTTGTGGTTTTTTTGTAGCTATTTTTGGTTATTGGGATTAGTCACGTGCTCTACAGGAATCATTCTGTGCCTTTAATCCAGTTTCTATGTGGTAGATTCAATTTGTATGATTGAGGTGGCATCTTTAATAGAAGAGGGGGATATGGGAATGTCATGCATATGTTGGTGGTATTAATTGAAGAACTACAGGAAGCTAGATATTGTTAGGGTACAGAGTATGACTTTAAAGGAGAGGTTGTGATCTTTGAAAAAACATGTGGGCAATTTGCAGAGATACAATAGTAAAGATTAAGGCAAATATGCATGTGATTTAGAGTAGGCTGTACTCAAAGAGCGGAGGCATGCAGAGGATGGAAAGGAAGAAGAGAGACAATTGAAAGAAAAATTGTTGAAAGTTTTAAGTCAAAGTCAGTTTCCATGAAGGGTTTGTAGGGATATTCTCCAGGCTGTGCAGACTTTCTGAGAGCATGCAAACTTGCAGAAAGAAATAACATTATTTGCATGTGTTGAAATATAATTGTACACCATGAGAACAACACTGTACCCAAACACAACAATCAATCGTGTTTGTGTAGAGATGTGCCTCCACTTTCAGTGTGGGATGAAGGAGAACAGTGCCAACAAATTACCCAAGGTACAACAGCCCCAAAAGGGTGTGGCATAGAAAGATTAGTGACCTGCTCAATATAAACCTGAACCTGTTATTAGCTCTTAGGGCCCGATTACGATGTCGGATGGACCTGAGTCCAGCCAACATCATTTGGGAACTGGGATCGAACGACTTCCTGTCATCGGTCCCGGCTCAGCAATTAGGATGCGACCCAACACTGTTCAGTCGCAATCCTATTCTTTACAGTGGGAGCATGCATTCCAACTGGAATGCATGCTCTCATTGTAAAGAGCTGAGGTGCAGTTCACGCCCCACCCTGTGGCAGGCACCACAAGGTGCCTGCCACCTGATGCAGGGATCAACAGGAGGGCACCATGGTTGCTCCCTTGGCCGCCATCCGGAGGCCTTGCACCCATGGGGGCCCTGCTGGGGGCCCCCAAAGTCGGATTCCCACAGCCTTTCTGTGCTGGAAAAGCGGGCACAGAAAGGCTGTTGGAATCTGCCATAGTAATCCCTCAGGCGGACGAGGGATTACTAAAGGCTTTCCGAATGGTAGACGGGCTCTCCGAGCCTGTCAGAGGCCATTCGGAAATCTGGTTCAGATTCCTTTCTGACCAACCCCATCAAAATGGGTCGGTCGGAGAGGAATCCGAACAGCCAATTACGATGCCGTAGGAACAGCTCCGACTGAGGGTCGGAGCCGTTTCCCGCGGCATCGTAATCAGGCCCTTAGTCTGTATAGATGGTCCTCATTATCTGGAACACTGGCATACTGTCTTCCTTGAGTTTTAAAACTCAATAAAGATTGTTTGAGAGAAAAAAGGTTATTATATTATTGTCTGGCTTCACAAGCAGAGACATTCTGACAGAGGAAGAGGCCTGGGGCATTGGAGGGGTCCTTGCTAAGGTGCATAGAGAAAAACAGGACAGCAGGTGTCAGTGAAAGGGCTTCCTAGCTTTGCTGTAAAGAAGGTATTAGTGTATAAATATAGCATAATGGAAGAAAAGCACAATTGTAGCCACCTTTTTATAAAAGCAGAGAGAACCCTCCTATAATAAGCTTTCTCCGGCAATAAACTACCGGCCTGTATTTTGACAGGCTGGGATCTAGCCAATGACAAACAAAACATGGGCCTATTCAGTGCAGTTTCTCCTTCTAAAAGGACAGATTTATCCAAAATCTGAGGGTACTAGGATGGAAACGGAGAAGTGCAAAAATAAACATCATAAAAACTTAGCATTTTATTCTTTTTAACAGGTAAGGGCAGTGTGACCTTTCTTTGAATTGTGACAACTTTTCACAGAAATCACATAACTTTATGGCATTTTTGAAAGCTATACATCATTTTGTAAACTATATTTTTGTATTCTACTCATTGTGTGTTAGTTAAAGAGGGGCCTGCATTAATCTGAGGTGCGAGCCCAGATATCACTTGAGGCACTCCTCGCGCACTACTGTCTTATAGCAGAGTAGGGACTTCAGCAGCCGGTCCTAAAAACAGACCCAGCAGCAGACGAGCACCTGCCAACCTACTCCCTGGCTCCAGGTATAGGGGACTCCCTGACTCCAGCAGACCAGAGAATAAGAGTGTTGGGTTGGTAAAGTCCTCTCTATAGTAAAGACGTGTACCCCTGCCTTGAGTGCCCAACAGTACTGTTGTCTGGATCCCTAATGCTAAGTTTTTTGTCATAGGTGAACACAGATCATTTATGTGCATCATGACATAGGCCTGTCTCGTGGATTGTGGTCTTGTTGGACCGGTAGAGGTGCCCAAAGTGGTACCCTCATAGTAGTAGAAGGCTACCGCCTTCACCAGGGATTAAGCAGTACGAGCACTGTTGTAGCAGCAAACCATGTAGTGATCAGTAGTAGAGAACAGGGCCTTTTTACCCTGTGTTACTGGAAAAAGTCCTTCAGGCTCACTCACCTTCATAAAAGTTGCACTGCTTTGTGCTTAACTCACCCTAGGCCTACATCAGGTAGATGTGGAGTGCTGCATAGTGCAGGAGTAGTGCCCCTGTGTTAGCTCTACGTGTGCCTGGGAAGGGTACAGTACAAGGATGAAGCAGTACTGTGCAGTACGTCTGGTTAGTACATGTACTGAGTGTATGTATGCCTGAGAGAAATACATTACATGAAAGATGTAGTGCTGTGCAGTATGTGCACAGGAACAGCATGTGATTGATATATGTGTGCTTGCATGCAGTACAAAACATGAACGGTGAAGTGTTGTGCAGCACGCACGTCGTGAGTGTGTGTGCTGGCACCGTGTGTGTATGAATAACACACCCTGAATAAAGATAGAACACTCTATCTGCAAACAGTGCATGCAGAGAGTGTGTGTACTGAATGCATGTGTACATGTAAGGGTACGATGCATAGCAGTGACAGTGCTGGACCCAAAGAGCACCTGCAATGGTACATTCTATGGCGGACCCTGGGTTCCATTTTGGGAATCCCAGGCCTGGGTGGTAAAGACATGAGGAGGAGAGGGATCACTCCAGACAAATTTGTGTGTTGCTGAATTCCTGTGTGGGGACATATCGGAGGGAAAAGGAAGAGACTCCCTTTCCATTTCCAAAGGCTGCTCTTTGATTCAGTGATACATCACAGGGAAATGGCCTGAACACATCTCAGGAAGGGAAATGGGGCTCATAAGAGAATCATAAAGAGTAGGGCTGGGAGACTGGGATTAACCTTTTGATGAACATATCACTGTGGCTGACATCCAGGTGTGAACTCAGGTCTCTCCCATGAATTGTGTCATGGACAATCAGCTTCGGAGTCATGCCTGCTGTGACAGACCTCTTTCATGAAGGACGATGAAAAGGAGAAGTGCTCACTTCCAAAGAAGCAGAACCCCAACATAAAACTTCAATGATCCAGACCCTAAAACACAATTGGTGTCTCAAAAAGGACAATAAGAAGGGGAGATTGGCCTCCAAACGTTTGTCATCTGTCAAGCAGCCAGATGGGCTCTGTGAGAAATGGAAGCTCCACAAGATGTCTGCCTGTGACCAGGACTGGGTCCAACAACTGCTAGTCTCCATGTTGGGTGAGTGATAATCACCCAAGGAAACCAAGACTACCTACCCTGGAGACTGGAGCACCAGTGCCTGCCTGCTCGCCAAGACCAGTGTGTTTTGTGAGGAAGAGGAGAGCGTTGGAGGGATTGAGATCCAGTGGGGAAGCCCTACTTTGAGTACTCCCTGTGCGAGGTGTGAGGATTCAGATGTGGACCAGTTGGGCTGTAGCCTGTGTGCAAGACAGTTTTTGGCAATCCCTGTATGCCAGGAGAGCAACTCTGTAGACTGTGTCAAGTATTGAGCGCAGTATGGAGGTTTCTGAGCCCCGTATGCCAGAGGGTGCCACCAGTGAAGAAGTTGTGTGACCAGCATACTAGAAATCATGAACGCCTGAGCGTTGACCACATATGCCAGGAGAGGCTGCCATGGTGCAGATGATTACACTTGAGAAGTCTATGTTGCGTCCAGAAAGTACCGTAGCAACCCTGTATGCCGAGGGGTGTTGCCGGTACCAAATCATCACGGACTTTAGGCTGTCGCCCTGGACTGAAGTGTAGCTATGACCAGTGGGTCTAACCACACTGAAGGATCTGCCCCGACTGACAACTGTGGACTAGGAGGATGCCGAGGAGGACAACATGCCCTCGCAGGCCTCCAGTCGGGGGCAGAAGGACTGAATTCCCATGCTGGGGAGTACTTGACTTACTGCATTGCTGTGAGCTGGAAGCTGCTCTTATCTCCAGGGAGGGTGTCCGTGCCACTGCAAAGAGTGAGCCTGTGCCCGCCCAATGCTGCAACCTATACTGCGAGCAGCCTGACTTCTCAGTGTAGGACTGTATCTCGAGAGTGTGTGTGCTGAGTGCACCCGCTGTAACACTGAATGCTTCCGTGCTGCAGGTGCGAGTAAGACTTGAAATCCTGAAGAGTCAAAATGGAACTCTTGAGTACGGCCTAATAGTTTGCATTCCCTGATGCAGTCACCAGTGAATGGGGAATAACCCTGAGCACATTACACGAAGGTGGGAGGGACAGGTATTTACTTGACAACCACTAGAACCCCAACTTCATGGGATTGTGTTGTTCCATATGAATGTTGCTTTTCTTTGCATGTGTAGAGTTAGAAATAAAATACTACTTTTTCTTATAAAAGCAAATATTTGGCTGGACATTGATTTATTATTCGTACTGTTTGCATTTTGAGTTTTGAGTTGTGTTGACTTATCTGTATCTACATCCACCCCCAAGAGAGCCTTGACTACTCGACCACAGGTACCACTGAGACTTATGTGCAGAAGGGGTACTTGATTTATCTGAGCGGGATGCATAATAGGTCAGGCCCTGGGACATCAGGTGTAAAAGGCCTCTACCCCCATTGTTGGGTCCAGTGGCTCCTGCATGGCCCGTAGCCTTCCGAAAGGGGTTCCTGCTGTTGATTTCCCTGATATTAAAACAAACATTGCCTGCAGCAGCCTCAAATCCATGCAATCTTCTATACCTTGCACTTATACAACATGTCTTTACAAGTTCAAAATGGCACCAAGTTGCAAACATAGGCCATTTTTTTTTAGCTATCTTATTCACTAATGGGGGCCACTTTTATTTTGGGCATGGACCTTTTTTATGTCCCAGTCTGACCCTGGCACTTTCTGACAAATGGTAGTTTACTTTAAAAGTAAAAATGGAAACTGTCCCAAAATGTATTCTTAAAACAGTCCCTAAATGTATTGTTGCAGTGTTGTGTAATGTCACAGTTGGTGAGGTTCTCTGACGGCGCTGTTTGTACTGTTGGCGAGTTTGCAACTTAACATTTGTCTCTTTCCGTGATGTCATAGTTAGTGCAGTGTTCACGATTAGCTTTGTTTTGACGCCACATTTTATCTGTGTCCCATAAACCATGAGATCACAGACGATAAGATGGTGTGAAAACATTGAAGGTGGTGTTCAGACTTCACAGGGGGCGGAGTCCTCTGAAATCAAAGGTGGGAAGTTAACATCCGGTTGCATCTGTATCCTTTTTCCTACGTTTGTTTTACAAAAATTTTCACTTGACGCAGTGGATGAATAAAGAAATGAGGGAACAATATGCCTTGTATTCGCATGTCCACAAATACTGATTGGGCCAAACCTTTCAAAAAACGTACGTAGAAAATTGAGTGCAGCAGTGGTACGTAAATAAAAGTTACAGGTGACTTTTCTTTGTCAAACGATGAACCCTTCCTTGCCTGGACTCTGACGCTCATGTTCTGATGGAGACTGGTGTGCTCTTTTCACAGCACAGTTGAAAGCTACACTGCTTTAATGAGTTCATGGTGGTTTCATTGCTAATTGGAGTAACTTCTGAGTTTGAGCTGCAAATGTTCAAGTGTGCTACAACACGTGCATGCAATTGGTTGCTGAGTGTGTAGAGAAAGTAAAGTTCGCCAACTCTGGAATAAAATCATTTCAGTGCTGTATTCTACTCCTAAACATTAATAGAAAAGGCAGTGCTAAGTGGAAATATAGGACCTTCTAGGTCCTATACTTTTATTTTTACGGCACAATTAAGGCGGGTACCTGGGACCCAAAAGCAGCCCAGGCAAACTGCTCAAACCAGCCCAGCTACCTTCCTCTATTTACACAATCTGTTTCTTTCCATCCATCCATTCTCTCTCTCCTTCTCTCTCTGATCGCTTTTTCTCTACCTTCCCCTCCCTACCTCTCTTCCCTTCTCTCTGGAAAGCTCTCCATGCCTTGCAATTAACCTCAGGGAGCTGGGGAAAGTAGCAGAGGAAGGGGTGGCCTTTGGATTTTATAACCGGGCTCCAAGGCTCCAGCCTACCAAAGAAATGCCCAGTGGAATGAAAGACCTGTCCCGCCCTGGAACTGGTTTTAGAGCATACCCACTCCAATGAAGAACACTGTTTTTCACTGATGCATCAGCATTTTTCTTTGCAGTTTTATATAGACTGAACTCAACCCGAAGGTATCAGAGCGCTTTACATGAGCACCAGTTGCATTGCAGATGGGTACATCCATTTTTATGCGCGGGGACATTAAGGGATTTGCCCAGAATCACGGGATCCTTGAGCCTCCTGCCAGGCTCGAACCTTTTTGCCCAGCTTCTAGCCGTTTAAGCCACATCCTCTCCCCCTGGGCATAGGGACATGCTATGTATCAAAATTTGTTTCCATGTTGCTTAAGTGGACACCGATTAGTGATTCAGTAAAAGTAGATTTTTCCATTGCACTCTGATTGTTGGCGGCAACCGCAGCCTTGATCATACTCCACGGTTTTGTGCTACAGGGTCTTGAATAACCAACGGCTCCTGTGACCTGAACAGATGACAGTGACATCATATTATTAGAAGTGCAGCTTTTTGCTTAGACACAATTGGCCTGATTCACAAAAGCATTTATAAGCCCAGGAAATAGTACTGCAGGAATATTTTTTTATGTACACTAAAATGTCAATTTGTTAATCGGCCCTGAAAATCCAACTACCTTTTGGTAAAAGTGCAAAGAAGGCACATTCCTTTTTGTTTGTACTAAATGCATATTAATATTTCCCCAATAAACAAATGTTATTCTCCTTTTAGATGTTTTGTTGGCAATTCACAGGGTTATGTAACAGCATATGAAATAGTTCTATGGTGCTACTTTACATATTTCACAATTATGCCTTTGTGAATTGGTCCCATTGAGTTGGCACTGTCACTGGTTTATGAGTGGTTGTGCAAGTGCGTGTGTGTGCATGACAATGAAAGAATGAATGCTTACACTGTTATTGGTTGTGCATTAACTGTGTGTGTGAGGGGCAATGAACTGCTGCCGCTAAACATACTGTACCTGATCTCTCCACATGAAAGAAACTTACACTGTTGCTATTGTCTATGCTGTATCTGTGTGACACTAACATTTGTACTGCTGCTGGACATGCAATGCCTCTTCTTTGTCTTCTAGTGATTCTTAGGATAAATCCTTTCACTTAACACGAGCACAAACAATTGGCATTGCAGATGCTTGTCTTTATTGCACTGCAGTCAATACAAAAAACACTGTGGGCCTCCTTTATGGGGAATTGGCGAAGGGCAGCGCCACAAGTCTTCTTGCTGCGTTGTCCTACACCAATGTGAAAGGGCAGGAATGCACTGCATTTATGAAATACGGTGCATTCCTGTCCTTGCTCCCTGCACTGGTGCAAAAATTGCTGCCTAGTACCAACGCAGGCACCCTTGCACCATGGTGTCTGCTTTGCATGCAGGATTATTTTTGTGCGCAAAGGGGCACCTTCCTGCACAACAACAATCCCAAGAGCCGTTTTCCTCTTTATATGTGTGCTGCCGAATACAGCACACATGGAAAGAGGAAAAAATTAGGAGAAAAAAATATTACTGCTTTGGGGAGGCGTAAGATTTTGGTGCTGCCCCACGTTTACCTGATTAAGTAAATCTGGGGCGTTAAAATCCGTGGGTGTTGCGTGGGAACGCCCACCGCAACGACCATGGAACGTCTCCCTGGTGCAGAGTAAAGCAACACAGCAACTTGTGCTGCCTTGACTTACTCCATACCTCTGAAGTCATGCGTGGCCTCATACATATGGTTGAGAGGTTTGTGGCATCAGAAAAAGTGACGCTCCGGCAATGCAAGCCTCTCATAAATAAGCCTGTGAGTATTTCTGCTTTCATAGCATTTTGCTCTGTCTGCCCTGATCTGCTACTCTCTTCAATGTGTGTCTTAGCCTTGTGAACTCTGCCCCTGTTCCCACTTTGTGTTATGATCAACCTGCTTCTTGGTCCTGGCCTCCTGCCCTGATTAGCAGAAGTCTCTCCTGGCTCTCCTTGCTAATCTGTCATCTCGCTCTATCTTTCTCTGATTTAATCACAAGGCATGCTTTCTGCATCCCACTCAGCAATTATTGCACCTGTTTTCCAAAGCGTTAAGATAGCATACATTGTGAGATGGTTATATAGGTGGACTTAAAGTATGGACAGTTCTGCAACATTTCTATCGAATTACTGTTGGTAGCTTTTGCTTCTTCAAAACCATCTATTTATAATCTTTATCGTTAAAACACAATGAACTAGTTAAAATATAGAACACGTATTGGCTGGATATTGTTTCCATAACAAAGACTGTTTCTACAAATTAATTTAGTAATTTAACATTTATAAATATCTTCTTCTCCATTAACCACGTACGTCTTACAGAATATTAGCTTTAAAATGATTGTAGATTTTTAGGGACCAGGAAAATTGACTGATATGGAGAACATGTATTTCATTGGCATCGAGAGAGCTGGAAATTTAAAAATGAAGTTGTGTAAATTGTTCACATTTTAATAAGTAATGCAAAAGATTTTAAAACAAACTGTCAACTCACTGCCTTTTCTTTCCACTAATAGAGATAACTCAAAAGAAATTGAAGCTAAATGAAATAATCAGCCTGCATAAAACAAGAAACGTCTTTTATTTAGGATATCCTATTTTTTATTACGGCTTGTAATGCTTTTAATATGTTTCCATAGTTGGGGAAAGTCCCTCTTAGACTGAACTCTCTTAGTAAATCTTTTAAATAAGAATACCACTCCAAGCAAATGTATATGTGGCTGAAAGATGTTATTTTCATTTACATTAAGGTATATAATTTTTTTAATAATTGTTATCTAATTTTGAGGTTTCATGTGAAGAGTACACTTCAGAACTGGGACTGTTGTTACTTAAGGGCATTGCATAAGATATGCATTAGCATTTAACTAGCAAGTATTACAATAATCTTCTGAAAGAGATAAAGGGCATGATTCAAAGTTTGATGAACGGATTAGTGTCCGTCAGGACGTCGAGGAGGACATTAACTCTGCCATTCCACTTGTACTCCAACTACCACATTTTGAGATGACTGGTTCCCCTGTGAGCATCTCTGTACCTCTGTCACAGCAGCTCCTTTCAAGGTACTAAACATTTGTATACAGTGGCCATCGGTTTTGTTGACAATACATTAAACTATTGAAATTTTTTTCAGTGGCAGCTGGCACGGGGGTGGTAGGGCGGAGGGTAGGGGGAGTGGTTAAAGAAAAAATAAATACCTCCTTGCCGGGTTTTGTCTCTCCTCCGTCATCTGTCCGCATTGTCCCTCTGCTGGGCCGGAACAGGAAGCACCCTGGCTCCACTGCCCAATCACCATTCTGCAATGCAGCATTGGTCTAAGTGCCGCGGTTTGGTGCTCAGCTAGGGAATGGGAGCTTGGGCATGTTCTCCACCCAGGCTGTAATGCAGCATGGGTGGAAAACATGCAAACTGTGCATGACTGTTTGGCCAGCCCGAGAGGGCCAGCCAAACAGTCATTGTGAACTTACAGAGTGCCTACCACCCCTTCCCGCCTACTCTGAGAGCAGAGCAGCCCGACCCGCAAAGACACCCAGCAGGAGCAAATAAAATGATACTAACAACGAGTTATCATCATTTTATTTTTTCTTTATTTACACTGCTGAAAGCAGTGGGGCGATGCTCCTCCGCCACTGATTTTCAGAGTTGGAGTTTGTTTTTGAAAAACAAAAAAGTAATGACCTCTACACAATGAGAGCATTCCTAGGGTATGGGGTCATTATTGTTTTTTTCCTGACCCTCACCACCAGGGCTTTTGTGGTGGTGATGAATAGGTAATAAAAGGTATTACACTGTCAAACTTAAATAGGGTGGACAGTGAAATGTCCTTCTCCCAATCGCCCCTACTCTGTCTGACATTGACGGAACAAATGGGGGCCCTATTGACAGCATACGTAAGGTCTGTGCATCTCTGTATATCTCTAAATGAGGAAGGTGGACCAAGGGTTTGATGGGTAGAGTACACCGTTGCATTTCCAAACACAGTATGCTGCCTGCCAAGCTCAAAATATGGCCCAAGAAGCTATTATTTCATAAAGTTAAAGAGAGAAGGTTGTATCTTAAAATTAAAAGAATGCTGTTCCATTGCCAAGTGCAAAAACAACAAATGATGGACACACTTAGTCAATGTTTTTTTGACAAACTGTTTTGCATATTCAATACATTGATGTAATTTTGGAGAATTTTATTGTTGCTGGTAGTTATTTCCAAAAATGAATCTTTACCCGTTAGACACTGAGATACTAGGGCTATTTTGCTATTAATATATCATGTGTTCGAACGGCATGGAATATTTAGTAGAGATGGCAGGAAAATATACAACCGATTCCCTCTACCTTCGAGTTCTGGTTTACTCAACGTGCAATAGATTGGCAGAGGCAATAAAGTCACGACATTACTAATGCACTTCCTACAGCTGTAGGCAAATTGTTATTTCAAAGTTTTGCACATAAATCAACACACCTCACCATCATAAAGTCCAGATTGAATAGTAGGCTATTTTATTTTCAGATGTATATTGATGAAGAATAATGTGGAAAGGGCCAGGAATTGCTTCGCTTCTCTTCTTCAGCACCCCATGGTCCTCTTTCACAAAATCAGCAGCAAACGGACGCTACTGAACAGGAAGGTGTATAGTCTGCTAATAACTTTAGGGGAGCGTGAGTGGGGAGTAAGATAGAGCCATGGCTATATTTTGGGATAGTGTAAAATTAGCATTCATTTGACACTTTACAAACTGCTCTTGGACAAAATGTCCATTATAAGAAATGATTTGTGTTCAAATTTACTCCACAGTAGAAGACAGTGCTGTAAATTATTACGGGGTGGAGGGCACACCACACCCACATACTATGTATAAATAGGCATTCAGTAAAGGTCAAGTGGAAAGTTCCAATACTTGTGCGGAACATTATTATATGTCACTGTGAGAGAATGCCCCTTTTTGCGTGGACAATGCCCTTTTTTTGCAGATTTGTGGCGCTGTTTTTTAAACTTTTCACACTGGGGCACTTCTGTCCAATGTTATTGTATGTACTCTGTCCCATAAAACATGTAAAAATGTTATAATCCATGATTGGCATATTTATCTCTCCTATATGGCAGTAGTATATGGTGCAGAAATACAGCCATGACATGGAAAATGTAATGTCACCTGGGGACTGCAGCACTTATACTGCCATACACTAGTGTAATGGGGAAACATGGCTTCAGACCTACCAGTGTAACCAAACTGCTGTAGATTAATACTTCAGACTGACCTGACAAAATGACCCTTTTTGACATGGTAAAAGGTTTCTTTGAAATATGACTAAGATACCTTTATGTAGGCCTTGTAGGCCAGCCACATGGCACGGTGCAGGGTATTTAAAAGTGGGACATATAGGAAGTTAATGTCATCATGTCCATACAGTGACAAGGAAAAAAAGCCATTTTCACTGTTGAATGCTCTGGTTGCTCCAGGGGAAAAGTAGAGTACAGATTATTTCTGCTACCATGAATTTGGGACCAGCTAGAAAAAGTATTCAAAAAATAATATTTACATTTATTAAAAGCCCAATTCAGTGGTGAAGTCAGACATTTGGGAAACATTTAGACAAACTAACTTTTAGAAAGTTACCTTTTTCCTGCCAGAAGCTTCTGGAGGCTAATTTCCATTAGCTTTCCAGCAGCTGTTCAGCAAGTGTCTGACATTAATGAGATGTGAAAACATGTTAGAATAGAAATGTTCCTGTTTGTGCATTGCCCTATGTAAGTTAGCATTCGCTGCGCCATTTTCTTTCAGGCACCATTTTAGGCTGTTTGAAACTGATCTAGTTTAATTCCGAGAAATGCTCCACTGTAAGTTTTGTTTTTGCCACGTTAAACTTGTTCCCGTAATGAGTACATTGTTCCTATTAGCGCATACCTTTCTCATTAAATAGAGGCCCTCTCCCACTTGTCTAGTGGTGGGGCCGGATAGACCGACCTTGGGTAGTAGATAGTTTGTGCAAGACACCAGAGTCGAAACCTTATTTTTGTATTTCACTGTTTAGCTGCAGCTACCTGGAAAATTCCATTGTGAGCATGTTCTTGCCTAGCTATGAAACATACATAATGTATCTTTATGCCTGTTGATTTCAGTTCCCTCTGTATCACTCCTAGTGGCTGGACAGATGGGGCTCCACTCTGAGTGCACATAAATAAACAATTATTGGTTTGTATTCTCTACTGGCTGACCGACTCTTCATTTGGTACAGAAGGCCGAGAGGTGGTCATAGGACCCGGGTGACCCTAATCGGGTCAGTTCCTTCAGTTGGCACCCGAACAGGGACTCCTTCGGGTGATTGACCTATCCCCTTCCACAGATGGGGGAGGTTAAGGCCATCGTTGGGTCGGGATGACGGTTCATGGATCCCTGCACAAGGAGTATCAATTGCTCGCAGCTGCCCATTCCGTCCTGCCGGACGGTGCCTCGCCCAGTGGTCATCCCGACTGGAGTCCTAAACGGTGAAACCCTTGGATCTGACCGTTTGGTCTGAAGAGTCGGCAGTTGAGAACGGGTTTGTTTGTGCTGTACTACTGATATCAGGTGAGTTTGTTTTGGTTCTTTGTGGATATGGTACCATTGTGCTTTGAGTTTGGTACGGCCTGAGGGCTGTTTTGTTAAAAAGTACTTGCAACTACTTAGCCAGGTAAAAATAATGAATTTGTTTTTCTTTTCGAAATGCCTGGCTTCAGCAAAATCTGGAATTTGTGTTGTCGTTGTTGTTCTGCAGATGCTCGATTGGAAGAAACTCAGCCAGCGCCTCCTGAAGGCAGCCCTAATTTTGATATGTATGTGAAACATGATCTTGGCCCTATCATGTTTAGTACGTTGTGGCACAAATATACGAGGGACAATGCCGAATTACAGTGGCCGTTGACAGGCACTTTTGATGAGCAAAAGATTGGGTTTTTACAGAAACAGTTGTTTAAAAGACGAAGTAGGTAGTCGATGTTTGATTCTCTTCGAACTTGGCAGAAGGAGGCTAGGCAGAGACGGTTAAAAATGGAAAGGGATGCACGGAAGGGGAAAATGCAAACATTGACGCAGAAAGCTGTAGAATATGATAGAGAAAAGCAGGAGGCAGGAGTGGAATGTGAAGATAGAAGGTTTCGGTTACACATTGATAAGTCTTATTTGGCCAGAGAGGAAAATTATACTTTTGTGGAGGAGCTGTTAGATACCCGACCCCCACCTCCTTATGCCCCGCAGAGGATATACCCCACTGTTCCATTACAGACACAGCAGCCTGTTTCGTCCGCTTCAGCTGGTCCTGTGTCCACGGTTGTTTTTTCAATGGCTTCGGCTACTGCCCCTTCTTTGCCCTCGCCATCTTCGACGACTGTGACCCCTGGTACTTCTACTGTTCCAACTCCTGTATCTTCTGTTCTTTCTCCTCCGGTGCAAGAGTTAATAATGATTGTATCCGCTACCTCTGTTGCATCTCCTTCTATGGTTTTTCATACCCTGACACTCTTGACCTCTGAGACGCCAGTACGTGGGTTTGAGGATAGAGATTGGGCGAAATTTAGGGAGCGAATGGGTCCGTTGGTACGCTCTGATGTAGGAGCAGATGAGGAGGATGTGTTAGCAAAGCAGGCAATGCAGTGGGTTACTAATCAGATTTATAGCGCTGAGGACATTTGGCAAGTTATGCACAACTTTGAGCCTTTTCTACAACAGCATGTTCTTCAACATAAGTCTGCTGAGCTGATTAATCTTTGGCATACCCAGATTGGAATGGAGGTCCCACAAGTGTTGTTTGATATTAAGGATCGCGTTTATTCAGCTGATTTGGCTCCTGGGCAGGTGTTTGGAAATATTGCAACTGTTGTCGCTTATCGACTTCGAATATTTGATAAAAAGTCCCACCAAAATTGTTCAGTCTGAGTGCTCTATGTGTGAGCTCCACCCGATATATCATCCAGAAATACCTGAGTTGACTGATCAGTGCGGTAATGTCACTAGAGCAGCTGTACCTGCCCGCTTCCAGGAGCAATGGGTTTATACTCCGTGGAAAAGGAGTGAGGTTTATCCCTTAAGACTACGTTGCCCGATCCTAGGAAAAATCCCACAGCTTATTATAAGGAATTAACAGAGGTTGCTTCCTCTACTGTAATGACTCTTGCTGACATTGAAATGTTTTTGGCCTTCTTGTTCCTGTTGATATTTGGCGGCAGGTGCATACTAAAGACCATGGTGCAGAATTGGGTGGTACATGGGAGACGATTAAAGGATGGGATCAGGAAAGGAAGCCTGGAGATAAGCCCTGTGCTGAGATACTTGCTTTGCCTGGTCGTATTATTAAGTACATGCACACTCTTATTCCACCTAAGAAGGTAAGTTGGGATAGGTTGACAGCTTGTAGGCAAAAGAAGGATGAGAGTGTATCAGATTTCTTTACTCGGTTTGAAGACACGTTTTTGGATTATAGTGAGCAGGATATGTCCACTGAGGGAGGAGTTTGGTTGTTTGTTGACAGATTTGTTACTAATCTTCTTCTTGAAATAATGACTCATTTTCAGGCATCTGAGAATACTTGGTCTACATCGTCCCCCTTTGTTATTTTGAATATGGCTCAATTCTATGAACACCGTGATCAGGAGGAGAAAGATAAGACAAATATAAAGATTTGAAGACGAAGGTGCTATTGCAGCAAGCATTTAGGTGAAATAATAGGGGACGAGGTGATCCTTCTAGGCAGCTTCCACGAACAAGTAGGCAGCCGTCAACGACACCCTTAGGGTCGAACCAGTGTGCATACTGTAAGGAGGAAGGTCATTGGCGCAGCAAGTGTCCTGTGCTTTTACAGAAGGTTGCGACTCCTAGGGGGCGAGGTTCTCATGGAAGAGGTTGTGGGACTGATGGAGCTCAGAATGCTGCGGTCTCACAGGGTCATTCTGTTAACAATTATTTTGATGACCCTCGCAATGGGCAGTATTATCATAATGAATATGATATATGATTTGGATATTTATGAGGTGACAGGGATGTCTTATAGCTAGGACAGCCAGGGAGAGGGTGAGGGACCAGTCCAGATACCTATAGATCAGCGTGGTCCTTATGTCACAGCGGATTTGCAAAGCTCGACTAAGGAATTTTTAGTGGACACAGGTGCGACAAAGAGTTCTGTTTCTTGACATATGGTCCCTGGGGCGGCTCTGTCTGGCCATAATAATGTTTTGGTAGGTTTTTCAGGTGTACCGGTTGTAAGCCCCATTTCACGTCCACTTGCATTGACTGTTGGTCCTTTTACTGTGGAGTCCCCGTTTCTGTTGACATCTAATTGTGGTGAAACTTTGATGGGTTTGCATTTGTTGAAGAAATTGCACGTTACCATTTATTGCTCTCCGGCAGGTGTTTATATTACAATGGGCCCAGATGTCGGTACTAAACAATGTTTGTCTCAGGATCCGCCTCTTCCCGCCGAATTTGCCGAAGTGCCGCCCACTCTATGGGTGACAGGTGACACAGATGTACGGCTGTTGAATATACCACCAGTTTTGATACAGGTTAAAAATCATGCCATTTTGCCTCGCATTCCTCAGTATAAAATACCTCAGGCGGGAGTACGAGCCCTTTTTCAGATTATTCAGGATTGATACAAAAGGGAGTAGTTGAAGAGACGTCTGCTAATATTTGCAATAGTCCTATTCTTCCAATTCTTAAAAGGACACCTTCAGTCTCCTTCGATGATCATGAGGACGTTTACCGTTTTGTGATTGATTTGCGTGAGGTTAATAAAATAGTAGTTCCCCAGTTTCTGGTTGTCCCAGATAACACCACTCTTTTAACGATGATTCCTTCTACTGCTCAATTCTTTTCTGTTATTGATTTGAAAAATGCATTCTTTAGCATTCCTATCCATCCAGATAGTAGATATTTGTTCGGATTCACACTGGCTGGCAGAAGTTTTAGATTCTGTTGAGCTCCTCAGGGCTATACTGAGAGTCGGAGTATCTATAGCCTGGCATTAAAAGGTCAGTTGGATTCTCTCTCGCTTCTCCCAGGTAATGTATTGGTGCAGTATGTCGATGACCTACTTATTGCTTCTGATACGGAACAAGGTTGCAGAGATAGTACAGTTAAATTGTTGTTGCATCTGGCCCATCATGGACATAAAGTTTCTCTTTCTAAATTTCAGTATTGTCAACAGGAGGTCACCTATTTAGGTCACCTACTGTCGAAGGAGGGTAGGAGATGTGCACGCTTTTATAGGTATTAACTCCTATTGTCACCAGTGGATACCTAACTACTCATTGCTAATCAAACCTTTGCTTGCTTTAACAACGAAAGAAGTGCTTGAGCCTTTGCCTTGGATGCCCGAATGTCAGCAGTCTTTTGAGCAATTGAAAACTGTACTTTGCTCGGCTCCAGTACTTGGCACCCCTAATTACAACAAGCCGTTTGTGCTCTATGTTCATGAGATGGCTGGTTGCGCACTCTCTGTCCTAACACAGCAATTTGGGGATAAACAGAGGCCTTGTGCTTATTTTTCTGCTCTGCTTGACCCTGTTGCAAGAGCCCTCCTGAGCTGTCTGAGAGCGGGCGCGGCTGTGGCCACTTCAATCAGACAATCGGCTGGACTTGTACTCGATACTGACCTCACAGTTATGGTACCCCATGCTGTGGATACACTTTTGAATAAGACAAAGACACAGCACCTCACCAGTGCACGTCTTACTGGCTACTAATTAACATTGTTTGCTAAACACATTACGATCAAAAGATGAGCCACTCTGAACCCAGCCATGTTACTATCCCTCCTTTCTGGGAACGATGCAGTCAACAAACAAGTTTGTATCTTCTGAACGGAAGAAGAGACGAAAGGACGGGTAGACCTGACTGATGTTCCCTTATCTGACCCCCAAGAAGAACCATATGTCGATGGCTCCTGTTTTAAATTACCAGATGGCACCACCACTGCAGCTTATGCTATCACTACGCTGCGTACAGTAGTAAAGACATTGCGGGTCCCCTATCAGTCAGCTCAAGCTGCAGAGCTTGCTGCCCTTATTCAAGCTTGCGAATTGAGTCAAGGGTTGGTTGTCAATATTTATACTGACAGCCAGTACGCCTTTGGGGTCACGCATAATTTTGGCCGACTCTGGGCTGAGAGAGGGTTCCTTACTTCTCATTGCACCAAGATTCAGCATGGGCATCTCATATTGAGGCTTTAGTCTCCTTTAATGCTCCCCAAGAAATTGGCAATAGTTAAGTGTAGTGCCCACAGGAAGGTCACTGATGCTGTGGGTAGGAGAAATGTTTTTGCTGATCAGTCAGCTAAGGAAACGGTTCGAACAAAGATGAAAAAAATGTTTGTAGCAGGCCCAGCTTGGTGAGTCTGCTACAAACATTTTTAGGTGGGTCCCTGAGGTTGTTATGTTTGAGGATACCCTTGAAAGTGTAAAGGAGATACAAAGTGAAGCCACAATAGAAGAGTTAGCAGAGTGGAAGGAAAGTACAGCACAGTTGAATGAGGAAGGATGTTGGATTGATAAATCAGGGAAACAGAGATGGATGTTGCCAGATGCATATGTTCTTCCCGTGGTTACTATGGCACATGGTCCAGCTCATATTAGTGCAAAGGGCATCTGTAAGTTGTTAGATCCTGTATGGCAGAATGATAATATCTCCAAGACAGCTGCACACTTAGTAAAGTATTGCATGATCTGCATGATGCACCATCCAGGGAAGGGTACTCCGACACCACCTGGCAATTTTGCGCCACCCACTTTTCCCTTTGAAGTCCTTCAGATGGACTATATTGAGCTGGAGAGATGCAATAATCTTAAGTTTGTTTTGGTGGTAGTATGTGCGTTTAGTAAATGGGTGGAGGCTTATCCTACTAAGGATAACACAGCCATTACGACTGCAAAGGTACTCCTGAAGGAGTTCTTTCCTCGTTCCGGCTTGCCCTGACTTATTTGGAGTGACAACGGAAGTAATTTTAATGTGAAAGTGATTCAATTGATTTGTGAGGGTCTCCACATAAAGCAAAAATGTCATGCTGCGAATCATCCACAGTCAGCGGGTTTGGTTGAGAAGTGCAATGGTACTCTCAAACTGAAAATGGCAAAAATTCAGGAGGCGACAGGGTTAAAATGGCCAGATGCTTTACCGTTAGCTCTTTTGTCAACAAGGACGATAACACATCCTAGGACAGAACTGTCTCCTTACGAGGTCGTGTTTGGGCGCCCAGCAAATGTATGGGGCGTCCCGCGTCCTCGTAAGTTCTCAGATATTGAGCACCCTGTGTTGCTTGATTACCTTGGTCAGTTAACAGAAAGTTTGCGTTCTATTCACCAACAGGTGCGGGAGTCCCTACCTCCTACACCAGAGGGGCCTGGCCACGACATCCAACCTGGAGACTATAATTTAATAAAGAATTTCCAGAGGTAAGAGGAAAGGTCCTGAACAGGTTTTGTTGGTGACATGTACTGCTGTGAAAGTTGCTGGCTGTAAGAACTGGGTCCACACATCACATTGCTGCAGGATTTCTTTGTCGTTGTCATATGACCAGTGACCAGTGGGTTAAGGACGGAGTATGGGATGTTGAATGCGAGCAGGTCCCCAGGTTTGTTCCTTTCAGCTATGCCAAGCTAACGTGGTCCCAGTTGGACAAAGAGAACGAGGAGGCACTAAATAAGGCTGTTCCCACGGAGATACGAGCTATCCAAGAGCCTTTGTTCACTGATCATACAGTGGCTGGGGTTGCCAGGTACAATTTGCGCCCTCAGCTGAGGGATACGGATTCCAAGGAGAAAAAAGATTAGGGATGGACTGCAAAAGATAGGTTGTACTGAATTGTGGTACCAACGGAATTAGCTGAGATTAGTGTAGAATGTTTTGCTCACTTTATCTTAGTTGTTTGAACATTAGTTAGGGAATACTGAAGTATACCTCGAAGGTATACCACCTTGATCAACGCGGGATTCATCCAAAGAGCTTAGGACAGCGCAAGCTCCACCGCCGGTGCTCAAGAGCGCCAACGTATTGATGGACAATAGGAGACTGTACCAGTGAGGCTCTGACGGACACTGGGAACTTGTGTATCTTTTGCCTTGGCCTCTTTATCATATGTTATGCATCCCTTTGGTAGAAAGGTTGCCGACGAAGAGTAGCCAATGGTCATTGTTGCCCAGCATGATATGGTGTGGACCCGAAAGAGAAAAATAGCATGTGTTGTTCTGTTGATTTTGCTGATCATAATATTGTGGGGGGGTGACATGGGTTCTGGAAAATGCTCAAAATATGCCTCTACGCAGAAAGGGTAAGGTTATTTCCCCAAAAAAGAACAGAAGAACAGCCCCGAGTAATGTATTTCTAGACACGCACAAGAGATTCTTTGGAGAAGGGACAGCTTGCTACCCCACTGAATCTGTCATTAGCTTATGGACTGCTTATCCGTTGTCGCTTGTGAATTATACATATACTCACCCACCATAGGTAACAGAAGTGAAAGGAGTTTTTAGTTTCAGCTATTCAGGACCTCGTTTATACTATAGAAAGCCACTGGGAATGGGT
Source organism: Calotriton arnoldi (assembly GCA_963921515.1). NCBI lineage: Eukaryota > Metazoa > Chordata > Amphibia > Caudata > Salamandridae > Calotriton > Calotriton arnoldi. The sequence goes on from CAWUFW010006662.1 coordinate 705,975, forward strand.
TATCCAGGTTGTGATAATAATACCTATTGCGACAATTTTTATATGGAAGAACAGAATGTTACTTTGGTGGGCTGGCATTACAAGGAATTGATAGTTACCTGAGAGGCTGGTTATTATCCTGCTTGCTGCCCTATCGTGAATAGCACAGCACTTCTTTGTACATCAACTGTTCTGGCATAGTGCTGTTTAAGAACACGATCCCTTTAGTGAATGACAAAGATCCAAGTACTTTTCGAATGAATACTAGCTACGCTGCAGTAGATTATGAAGGGCCGATATATGTACACCCGGGGTTTTACTTTTTGTCTAACGGTACATATTCCAGCGTCCATAATGGTACAGATGATGTAGCTCTTGGGATGGCGTTGCCCTTAGGTGTGCCTTATACATACGCTAAGCCTAATGTACGCTGGGTTAAGCGGACTTTGACTAAAGAATTTTGTGAGGGAGTGACAGATATAGAGGTCAATACTTATAGTAATGGGATCACTTTTGGATACATCCTTTCTTCTATTTTCACTTTAGGTGGTACCTCTATGGCCAGGGGTGAGAAAGCTGGAAAATATTTTGGGTGCAAGCTGCAAATTTTATCCAATACTACCGTGGCAGCTTTACGCGACATCTCCACTCAGTTAGAGAGTATGCGAATATATATTCAGAACAGACCAGATATGCAGTTAATTTTATTTTGGCCAAGAGTGGTGGTGTATGCGTGGTGGTGGGAGACCAGTGTGTAGTCGGGATCAAGAATATGGAAAAGAATATTACCAAACACATCTTAGACATCCTCGAGAACGTCAAGGGAATGGAAAGTGGAAATTGGAGTTGGTCTCTTTTTGGTAGTTGGGGCTGGATTCTTGAAAAGGTAATTTACCTAATTGGGATATTGGTGCTTTCCTGTGCCCTTAATCAGTGCCTTCCCTTCTGTTGTTCTTATTGCACTACTATTCTCACCCCTAAGAGGAAAATACGATTCATGATACCAATGCTGCAATTATGATACAGTAAAAATTTGAAGATCTCATGAATATCGACGAGGTCATTTTTGAGAATTCTTCCCTCCTTATGGTTTCCTTCCCTGATGTTGACACTATGAGTGCTCATAAGAATTTATCATTGTGCATTTGTATTACTGTTTATGGTCTCCTGTTTCCTTATTGCCGTAAGAAAATGTTTTAGCTCATGCTAAAAGGAGGGTCTGTTAGAATAGAAATGTTCCTGTTTGTGCAATGCCCTATGTAAGTTAGCATTCGCTGCGCCATTTTCTTTCAGCCGCCATTTTAGGCTGTTCGAAACTGATCTAGTTTAAATCCGAGAAATGCTCCACTGTAAGTTTCGTTTTTGCCACGTTAGACTCGTTCTTGTAATGAGTACATTGTTCCTATTAGCGCATACCTTTCTCATTAGATAGAGGCCCTCTCCCACTTGTCTAGTGGCGGGGCCGGATAGAACGACCTTGGGTAGTAGATAGTTTGTGCAAGACACCAGAGTCGAAACCTTTTTTTTGTATTTCACTTTTTAGCTGCAGCTGCCTGGAAAATTCCATTGTGGGTGTGTTCTTGCCCAGCTATGAAACGTACATAATGTATCTTTATGCCTGTTGATTTCAGTTCCCCCTGTATCACTCCTAGTGGCTGGGCAGATGGGGCTCCACTCTGAGTGCACATAAATAAACAATTATTGGTTTGTATTCTCTACTGGCTGACCAACTCTTCATTTGGTACAGGAGGCTGTGAGTTGGTCATAGTTCCCGGGTGACCCTAATCGGGTCACTTCCTTCAAACTGTTTCCAGAGCAGAGACAATGGTGTGGGGTAGGGGAGGTGTTTTTCTTCACCTTGAAGTAAGACGATTTGGGGTGTGCCCAGGAACTTAATTAACTTCATAAGGGAATGCACAATCACAAGTAAATGTCAGGTGACACCTGGTGAGAACCAGTCTTTGTCTCTTCAGTCAAGTTGGAACCACACCCAATGGGAGGAGAGCTACACCCAGAACTGGTTTTTAGTGCCTAGAAAGGAGGGAACTGTTCATTGCCCTAGCCAAAGCTCTGGTTAGTCATATATGCTCTGCTTAAAGGGAGAAGGGTTGCCCCATCTTGAACTTTGGGAGCAAAATGCAATCTGGGATTGTGTGCAGTAGGACAAACATTAACAGCTGCAGAAGTGGGTATGTTTGCCCCTAGGAATTTTTACTCTATTGGGCTGGAGGGAGCCAGGAGTCACCCGCACCCACTAGCTGGTGCCAAGAATAAATGTGATTCCTCAAGACACTGCCCTTAGAACACACTTCACGCATCAACAGAAGAAGGACTACACATGCTGTTTGAAACCTTGGAGGGGACCTGAAGGGATTGACCTGCACCCACTGGTACTCAATACAAATAAATGGACTCCTAGGGTTAGTTGGCTGACCTATTGTATGGCTACAGCAACTCAACAAACTGCGAGAGGCATACTTCCTGAAGTGCACAGCTGACCAGTAGCAACTGGATTTGCACTGGACCCTACTGGTGGCCTCTGCTGAAGTGAGTCTTGACACCTAGGTGCTGTGTCTGAGATCTCAGTCCCCTTGTCTATGTGTAAGTGGACTTCTCTTAACACCACTAAAAAGTTGGGACTTGGACAATTTTTGGAGTTCCAGTCCTCTGGAGGACCAGGACCAACTAACCAGGCCGGTCCACCCAAGGTATGACCTCAGTTTGCTGTAGCATGAGGTTTCTCCCACATGAAACTTCTCTGCAGCAGCAAATAGACTTTAGTGGGCCCTCAATGAGAAGGTTTCCAACCACATGGAACTCATCGTAGGATACTGCTTGCAAACTTTGCAACCTGTTCTTGCTATAGTAATCTGAGCTCCAAAATAGCAACTAAGACCAAATGTAGAAATATTGACCAGGCAAAGACGCTAAATGTATCCGTCCAATGAAAAGACTTCTCTGGGTGCAAAATTCAAAATTTTCCATTTGAAGCATTTCCAACCCAATGGCATTAGCAGGTCCTCATTCAACAGCTTTCTGGGTTTATGGAATTCTTCTCAGATGTAGCCTAAAACCTTTCCCCGCTGGAGGATTCTGGCTTCCAATTCAGAAAATTAGGGCCTGATTTCAATATTGACAGTAAGGATACTCAGTCACAGTGGTGACAGAGTAACCTTGCTGCCAATATAATGGTCTGCCCATTGAATTTAGATGCGGGGGGACCATAGTTTGGCAATGGCAGAGACTATTCCATCTCTGCCATGGCCAAACTTCTCTGACATCCCAACGGAGTTGTTAATATTGAGAAAGTCGATGTCAATATAAATAACAATACATTCATGTATAAGAGCGAAATCACATCTCTCTTGACACATTCGCCGGTTCTGAACGCCATGCCAACCCAACTCACAAATACATAGTCAGACAGGCTCTGAGACCCAGGCCTGATGTCACTGACTGACAGATCACAGGTCAGATGGCAAGTAGCCGGCAGACAAACACGCAAACAGGAAACCCCAGACTTATCCCACAGATAGGCTCAGCAACACCACAATTGTCCAGGGAGATTGGCCCCAATAAGCATACATGGCCGGAGGGGGACACGTGTTCCCAAAACACCATAAAGTCAGATGCCACATGAAGTTAGGAACACACAGCCAATCAGGACACAGCACATACAGTACACGCAGTGATCACACGCTCCCCATGTCGGACATCTGGACACGTTACCCACTGGCAGCATTGTGTCCATGCAAGACAGAGGGCCACCTGGATTCCTCATCAAATACATGAATTTATGGCTCCAAAGACAGTGGTTCACATTCCTTACCAAAAAGGATCGCCAGAACTGTTTTTTGCATTCAACAAATTAAATAAAAATCCATAGCTAATCGATTGTAAGTTGAGACAGTCGTCAGACTTTGTCTGTAACTGTTCTCCCGGCCGCATTGTTTAATTAAACAAACTATTACTGTTTAGCCAAACGCCTCTTGTCTCTTGTTTTTTCAAGGTATTTCATGTTCAAGCAACATTATGGTGAGCCACCATCGGAAATGATTGGTACCTCGAACCCGACTGCAGTCAAAGGAAGGGGATCCCACCTGGAAGGATTCCGTTTTGCGCAATAAGGAAGGTGAACAGACACCGCAATTGATTGGAAGTTCTGCTGAATCCGCAGGGTGGAGGTCTGTCCTGAAGCAGTTGTCACAAAGGGTAGAGACTACATCAGAAACTTAGTAAAGCATTTGGCATATGGCAAACTAGGGAGAAGCGTAAAAAGATAACCTGAGCACCATGCCACTGACAGAAATCTGGCAGATTACCTATTTTATATTTCCTAGCTGAATAATCGTAAGGCAGCCGCTGAGGCAATCCTGCGGAAATCACCTTTTTCGTCACGCTTGGAAAGGTGAATATTTATTTATTTATATAGCCCTATAGGGCTCCCAGGACGCTATTTTTATGGTAAAGCTATCCTGATTGGGAGGAGTTGGCACCTCAATCTAAAAGGGTTTTCTTAGTGCCACTGGTTTCTTAACACCGGTGGTATCTGAAAGAAGTGAGAGGTGTTGGTTGCTTGGACTGCTGGGCCTGATACAGATGGTACGCTTGGCCCCTGGGTGTGATAGAGGGTACGATTCAGGTGTTTAGGGAAAAGGATTTGGACCTGTGAGATTGGGTGTAAAGTGTTTGGGCAAGAGGGGCCTGTGGTCCTCAAGTTATTCCCTTTTTCTGTGAACTATTGTTATAATCTTTGTACAGGAGCAAATATTAACAGACTATCAGGCTCACTTGTTGCCGTATACTGCGCAAAGCTTCCCCTGGTCACAGCATAGCATGCAATAGTAGTGGGCTAAGGGACTTTTGACAAAGTCATCAATTTTTCTCTGTCAGTTTTTATTGTTGAGATTGATGTAAGATGTATGTGATGTTCTGGTGCTGTTAATTACTGCAAACTGTGTTTTAAGTATTGTGTTTTTGCGATGACCTTATGTTTCATATGAGGATGCTGCTATTTCTCACAAACTGTATTTGATACAATTGCATTTTTCCATGTTGCAACCCTTCATATGCATTGTTATTTGTGTTTATGAAATGTGTATGTTGAATAGTTGATGCATCTTTAAATAGCACTGAGTTCGTAGTAATGTAATTATTAGCAGTAACCCCATGTATATTTTCCCCACAATTAGATAACCCAAAGATCCCCTAAAACAAAGAAGCTAAAGTGTATCTTATCCTTCAAAACTGCCAACCTTATCATGGAGTCACCATTAAAACACATGCAAGCCAGGTTCCGCACACAGACTAAAACTAAAAAAATATAATAAGGTTTGCCAAGAATGGCACACACACACAAACACACACATTTCCCTGGCCAAAGGAGATAACCTTTGACACTAACGCAATTGAACACATGAGAACATACATACAAACCAAATACACAGGTCAAAAGAAAGACAGAAGAGAGGCATTATTAGAACTCTGGGCCATCTTCGAGCAAGCCCAGATCAACAGTCCTGCATCACAGCTGGCAAGCAAGGTGCCAGCACCTCCCCCACCATATGCAGGTATGGAGGCACTTTCGCCCACTCTCCATGCATTAGGATACTTCAGTCCACCAGTTGAAGAGGTTGGCGGCCACCCACCGAACAGCGAACAGTTAGGCCCAGGCATGAGAGACTAACAGGCCAGCAGGTCCAGGCAGTCCAAGAGCAACCACAGTCCGTTGCAAGGGCTCCCAGAATTTTGACCCCCAGTCCATCGTGCCCGACACATAAAACCCCAGCGGCGCGGAGAACATGCACTCTCAATGATTTAGGCGAACACACACGAGTGATAGGGATATTTGTGGCAGTTCTAGAAAGTGATACAGCTAACAGGAGTGAGGAAGAGGGCCCCAGTCCCCCTGGATCCAATGACGAGGATGAAGCTACAGGATTTGCTGAGGTAGCCGAGGAAACAACAGAGAATGAATTTGAGGACAAAGCCTGACTACAAAGTAAGCCTGGGCGTAGTTCGCGAAGTAGCGCTACGCGAAGCTACGCAAAGTGCAGTTCGCACTACGCGAGCTACGCGTAGCACTACGCAAACTGCGTAGTGCACTGTTCGCAATGATTGCACAGTGCCGGATGCTTGTCTGCACTGTGCAATCATTGAAAACGGCATCTTGCACAGTGCAAGCTGTCTTTTACTGCCGCTCGAGTAGATTTTTACTCGAGCGGCAGCTTTCTCAACGCGGACTGGTAGTTTCTCATCGCGAGCGGTCGCGGGCATACGCGACCACTCGCAATGAGAAACCTGACCTCCCCACGTTGAGAATCTCGCCGGGAGGTTTATTTTCCACGCTCGCGATCGGCAACTTGATGTTGCTGATCGCGAACGAGGAAAAAGTCTCGCCGGGATGTCATTTTGCTTGCTCTCGGTCGCCAACTTGACGTTGAGGACCGCGAGCAAGCAAACAATGACCGCTGCACTACGCTATGCTACGCGTGTTTGCACTGTGCTACGTGCAATTCGCGTTGTGCGAAGTAGCGCAAACTTCGCAAACTACGCGTGCGTAGCGTAGTGCTTTGCCCAGGGTTACTACAAAGAACAGCGTATAGCTCAGAGTGAAAGAAAGATGCGAGTTAAGAATGGAGAGATAAAGAGCTCGCTCCCAGAAAGCACATTGAGAAAATAGAGCTGCATGCCCCCCACACGAGGAGAGCCGGAGTAGGTACAGGGCACCAATTGGGGAAGAATCAGAGGTAGAATTAGATGAGAGGCTTCTGGCAGGGATCCGAGCCTCATCAAGTTTTCAGCATATGAGAGGAGCTGACCGGGAAATAAGAGACCAAGGTAACCTGGTGCTGACCCAACCAAGATATAAGAAAAACAGGATGGTAACTTTGCGCACACACGAGGGGAGCAGCGACGAAGATGTAGACAGGGCTCTGCTCTGAGTGTACTTTGAATAAACTGTTATGGGTTTGTATTCTCTACTGTCTGACCGACTCTTCATCTGGTGCGTAAGGCTGAGAGGTGGTCGTGAGTGACCCGGGTGACCCTAATCGGGCCACTTCCTTCAGTTGGCGCCCGAACAGGGACTCATTCGGATGAGTGACCCATCCGCTTCGGCAAACGGGGGGGGGGTCGATCCTATTGTCGGGTCGGACTGACGGATCAGGGATCCCTGTATGAGGAGCGATGATTGCTCGCAGCTGCCCCTTCTGTCCTGCCGGACGGTGCCTCGGCCAGCGGTCACCCCAACTGGAGTCCTGAATGGTGAAACCCTTGGATCTGACCGTTTGGTCTGAACAGTCAGCAGTGGAGAATCAATTCATTTGACCTGCATATATCAGGTGAGTTTGTTTTGGTTCTTTGTGTATATGGTACCATTTTGGTTTGTATTTGGTATGGTCTAAGGGCCGTCTTTTGGATAAATGCATTTGAAATTGCTTTGCCAGGCATAAATAGTGAACTTGTTTTCTTTTGAGAATGCCTGGTGTCAGTAAATTTTTTCTTTGTGCTGTTGCTGTTGTTCTGCAGATGCTCGATTGGAAGAAGCTCAGCTGGTGCCTCCAGAAGGCACTCCGAATTTTGATATGTATGTGAAGCATGGTCTTGGCCCTATTATGTTTAGTACATTATGGCACAAATATACGAGGGACAATGCTGAGTTGCAGTGGCCTTTGACAGGCACTTTTGATGAACAAAAGATTGAGTATTTACAAGAACAGTTGTTTAAGAGACGAAGTAGGCAGTCTATGTTTGATTCCCTCAGAACATGGCAGAAAACAGCTAGACAGAGGCGATTGAAGGCAGAAAAAGAGAACAGGAAAGGGAAAATGCAGACATTGACTCAGAAAGTTGTAGCATATGACAGGGAAAAACAGGAAAAGGATGTTGAGTGTGAATATAGAAGGTTTCGATTACAAATTAATAAATCGAATGTGGCTCAGGAAGAAGGTAACACTTTTGTGGAAGAATTATTGGATACCCGACCTCTGCCTCCATATGCCCCGCAAAGAATATATCCCACTGTTCCGGTGCCCTCACAGCCGCCTGATACAGTTGAGTCCACTGTCTCTGTCCCTGTGTCTACCGCTGTTATGTCAACGGCTGTGGCTTCGGCTCCTCCTCCTCTTTTTCTGTTTCTTTGCCATCTGTGGCCACTGTGACTGTTAGTACTCCTGCCATACCTATTGTCTCAGCGTCCCTTTCGCCAGCTCTTTCCCCTGCATAACAACCCTCAGCGACGATAGTGCCTGTTACTTCTGTTGCTTCTCCCACTGTGGTTTTTCATCCTCCGACATTAGTAAGTAGTGGGACACCGGTACATGGATTTGAGGATAGGGATTAGATGAAATTTAAGGAGCGCATGGGACTGTTAGTGCGATCTGTTGTGGGAGATGAAGAGAAACAGGTAACAGACAATCAAGCTGCACAGTGGGCCCGTAATCCTATTTATAGTGTAGAGGATGTCTGGGCGACTATGAGAGACTTTGAGCCCTTTACACAGCAGCATGCCCTTAAACACATGTCCGCTACTTTGATTGGTCTTTGACAACAGTACTTTGAAGCGGAAGCACCTCAAATTGTATATGGCATTAGAGATCAAGTGTATATTAGTGAACTGGGGCAGGAACAAGTCTTTGCTGATGTTACTACAATAATAGCACATAGGGGAAGACTACATGAGAAAAGTCCCAGGTCGGCGTCCCAGTTTCCGATGAGAGAGGTTCATCTCATATATCACCCCGAGATACCTGAGTAAACGGACCAACGTGGTGACGTTACTCGAGTGGCAGTGGCGGCTAGGTTCCAAGAACAATGGGTTTATACCGACTCTAGGAATAATCCGACTGCATATTGTAAATAATTGACTGAAGCTGCCTCTTCCACTGTAATGACTCTTGCTGATATTGAAATGTTTTTTGGTCTTCTTCCGGTTGATATTTGGAGACAGGTCCATACCGAAGACCATGTTCCTGAGTTTGGGGGTACTTGGGATCAAATTAAAGCATAGGACGAGGAAAGAAAACCAGATGATAAGCCCCGAGCGGAAATGTCTAGCGTTGCCAGGCCGCATTATTACGTATTTGCATTCTCTTATTCCGCCGAGAAAAGTAGACTGGGATAAATTGTCGGCTTGTCGACAAAAGAAAGCTGAGAGTGTGTCTGATTTCCTCACCCGATTTGAAGGTACATTTTTGGATTATATTTGGCAGGTTTTGTCTATTGAGGGAGGTTTTCGGTTGCTTGTTAATAGATTTGTTTCTAATTTGCTTCCTGAAATTGCAACTTGATTGCAGGCTTCTGAATGTACTTGGTTCACCTCTTCCCCCTCTGTTATTTTGAATATGGCACAGTATTATGAGCATAGGGATAATGAGGAAAAGGTGAGGACAGAGAAGAGGCATTAGGATTTAAAGACAAAGGTGTTGTTACAGCAGGCTTTTAGAAGGAATGGGAGAGGACGTGGTGGTCCTGCCCAACAGCTTCCACGCACTAGTAGGCAGCCAACCACTACGCCTTTGGGTCCGAATCAGTGTGCGTACTGTAAAGAAGAGGGACATTGGCGTAGTGAGTGTCCTGTGCTTTTGCAGAAGGTAGCGGTCCCAAGAGGACGAGGCTCTTGTGGACGGGGTTGTGGAGCTGGTGGGGCAGATAGGGCTCAGAATGCTGTAGCCTCACAAGGTCGCTCTGATAATAATTACTTTGATGACCATCGTGAAGGACAGTATTACCATGATGATTATGATATGGAGGAAGTGACAGGAATGTCTTACAGCTAGGACAGCCAGGGACAGAGTGGGGGACCAATTCCGATACCTGTAGACCAGCGTGGTCCTTATGTAACAGCGGAACTGAAAGGTTCGACTAAGGAATTTTTGGTGGACACAGGTGCAACAAAAAGTTCTGTTTCTTGAAATATGGTCCCTGGGGCGGCTCTGTCTGGCCATAATAATGTTTTGGTAGGTTTTTCTGGTGTACCGGTTGTGAGCCCCATTTAAAGACCCCTTGCATTGACCATTGGTCCTTTTACTGTGGATTTGCCATTCTTGCTGACATCCAACTGTGGTGAAAATTTGATGGGTCTGGATTTGTTGAAGAAACTGCATGCTACTATTTATTGTTCCCCGGCAGGTGTTTATATGACAATGGGACCAGATGTAGCGTGCTAAACAGTGTTTGTCCAAAGATGCGCCTCTTCCTGTTGAATTTGCTGATGTGCCACCCACTTTGTGGGTGACAGGTGATACAGATGTGGGACTACTGCAGATACCTCCAGTCTCGATACAGGTTAAGGATGGTGCCATTTTGCCCTGTATCCCTCAGTAAAAAATACCACAGGCAGGAGAGTGAGCACTATTGCAAATTAATCAGGATTTGATTAAGAAGGGAGTGGTTGACGAGACAACTGCTAATGTTTGTAATAGCACTATCCTTCCAATTCTTAAACGGACACCCTCAGGTTCCCTTGATGAACACGAAGATGTTTACCGTTTTATGATTGATTTGCACGAAGTTAATAAAATAGTGGTTCCCCAGTTTCCAGTGGTCCCTGACATCACTACTCTTTTGACAATGATTGCTTCTACTGCTAAATTCTTCTCTGTCATCGACTTGAAAAATGCATTCTTCAGTATTCCTATTCATCCAGATAGCAGGTATTTGTTTGGGTTTACACTAGCTGGCAGAAGCTTTAGGTTCTGTTGAGCTTCTCAGGGCTATACAGAGAGTCAGAGTATTTATAGTCAAGCTTTGGATTCCCTTTCGCTTCCTTCAGGTAATGTATTGGTGCAGTATGTTGATGACTTGCTCATCACTCCTGACACAGAACAACGCAAAGACAATACAGTTAAACTGTTGTTACATTTAGCCCATCATGGACATAAGGTTTCCCTTTCTAAATTTCAGTATTGTCAACAGGAGGTCACCTATTTAGGTCACCTGCTGTCAAAGGAGGGTAGGAGATTGACCCCTGAGCGCATCAGTATTATTGTTAAAATGCCCATCCCACAGACTCAGAAAGATGTGCGCGCTTTCATAGGTATCACTTCCTACTGTCGGCAGTGGATACCTAATTACTCCTTACTAATCAAACCCTTGCTTGCACTAACCACAAAAGACGTGCATGAGCCCATGCCTTGGATGCCTGAATTTCAGCAGTCTTTTGAGCAATTGAAAGCTGCTCTTTGTTCAGCTCCAGAACTTGGCACCCCTGATTATAGCAAACCGTTTGTGTTGTTCGTCCATGAGATGGCTGGTTGCACGCTTTCTGTTTTAAAGCAAAGATTTGGAGATAATCAACGGCCGTGTGCTTATTTCTCTGCTGTTCTTGACCCTGTCGCACGAGCCCTCCTGAGCTGTCTAAGAGCGTTCGCGGCTCTGGCCGTCTCGATAAGACAATCGGCTGGCCTCGTACTTGATACTGATCTCACAGTCATGGTACCCCATGCTGTGGATACACTTTTGAATAAGGCTAAGACACAGCACCTCACCAGTGCACATCTGACTGGCTATGAGTTAACATTGTTCGCTAAACACATCACGATCAAAAGATGTGCCACTCTGAATCCAACCACATTACTGCCCCTCCCTGAGAGAGGGTTTCTTACTTCGCATGGCACCAAAATTCAGCATGGGCACCTTAGATTAAGGCTTTTGTCTGCTTTGACACACCCTAAGAAATTGGCTATAGTAAAGTGTAGTGCCCACCGGAAAGTCACTGATGATGTAGGTAGGGGAAATGCTTTTGCAGATCAGACAGCTAAGGAAACAGCCCGGACTAAAATGAAAAGAATGTTCGTAGCAGGTCCTGCTAGGTGGGTGCCTGAAGTTACCATGTTTGAGGATACACTCGAGTATGTGAAAGATATACAAAGTGAGGCCACGATAGAGGAATTAGCAATGTGGCAAGAAAGTACAGCACAATTGAACGATGAGGGATGTTGGATTGATAAGTCAGGGAAGCAGAGATGGATGTTGCCAGATGCATATGCTCTTCCTGTAGTCATGATGGCCCATGGCCCAGCCCATATTAGTGCTAAGGGTATTTGCAAGTTGTTAGACCCTGAATGGCAGAATGATAAGATTTTGAAAACAGCTGCACATTTAGTGAAGTACTGCATGGTTTGCATGATGCACGATCCTGGAAAAGGTACCCCTACACCACCCGGTAATTTTGCACCACCCACTTTTCCTTTTGAGGTCCTTCAGATGGATTATATAGAATTAGATAGGTGCAAAAATTTGAAGTATGTTTTGGTGGTTGTTTGTGCATTCAGTAAATGGGTTGAGGCTTATCCCAGTAAAGACAATACAGCCATTACAACTGCAAAGGTGCTCCTGAAGGAGTTCTTTCCTCATTTCGGCTTGCCCCGTTTAATTTGGAGTGATAAAGGAAGTCATTTTAATGCCAAAGTGATTCAATTGATCTGTGATGGTTTGAGTATCAAGCAGACGTTCCATGCTGCCAATCACCCACAGTCAGCAGGTTAGGTTGAGAAGTACAATGTTATGTTATGTTATTGCAATTTATATAGCGCACTTATACCCATGGGTGTCTTGGTGCTTACCGGTTCAGCATACTATGCCAAGGAAGCTAGTTTCCAAAGAGCCACGTCTTGAGTTGGTTTCTAAAGTCAAGAAGGGTGGGAGACATCCTAAGATGTGATGGAAGGGAGTTCCACTGCTTGATGGTGTTGTAGCTGAAACTCCTGCCACCCCAGTTCTTCTTTTTGATTCTAGCAGTGGTCATCAGACTGGCGTTAGCCAATCGCAGAGGTCTATTTGGAGAATACCAGCTAAATATATTCCAGAGAAATTTTAGACCTTCTCTATGCAGTGCCTTGTAGGCAATGCAGAGTGCTTTAAATTTAACACGTTGGCAGACAGGAAGCCAATGCAGGTCCTGGATACCTGTCCTGATTGACTGATATTTAGGAATATCCAGGACTAATCTAGCGGCGGCATTTTGTATCGCCTGCTGCCTCCTGAGTAGGCTGGCTTGAAGGTTGATGTATAGACGATTGCAATAGTCTAATTTGGATAAAACTAGCGAGGTCACAACTATCTTTCTGGTATGTTTAGGAATAAATGGAAGGATTTTTCTTAAAGTTTTGATGGTGAGATACAAAGAAGACACAACCTTGGAAACCTGGGACTTAAAATTAAGTTTTTCATCTATAATAACACCAAGATTCTTGGCTTTGGCTACTGGTGTAGGAGAAAGACCCAGGGTGTCTGGCCACCAAGCCGGAGACCAAGGTGGAAAGAGGTTACCAAACAAAACCACTTCAGTTTTGCTTGAGTTCAGCTTCAAGCAGTGCCTACTCATCCAGCTGCTCAGTGCGATCATACAATCATGTAGTTTAAGGGAGTGATTTACATCCTTATCTACTGTTGAAATTACCAACTGGGTATCGTCGGCATAGGAAGTGGGAGTCAAATTAAAACTTCTGATCAGCGGGGCAAGTTTGGAAACATATATGTTAAAGAGCGTCGGGCTCAACGAGGAGCCCTGAGGAACCCCACAGGGCAGGACAAAGGGTGCTGACTTAAATTTGCCTAGGTGTACCTTTTGGGATCTGCCTGATAAAAATGATGTTAGAAGGGAGAGGGCCTTTCCTTCTATCCCTATGGTTTTTAGACGTTGGATCAAAAGAACATGGTCCACCATATCAAACGCTGCGGATAGGTCAAGCAGAATGAGAGCTGCCGACCCTCCGCCATCCAGTGTAGTGCAAATTTCTTTCAGTAGTTTTTATCAGGGCCGTCTCAGTGCTATGATTTGCTCTAAAGCTGAACTGACTATGGTCTAAGAGTTGATTATCTGAGATAAAAGTGGAAAGTTCAACATTTATTAGTTTCTCTATAATTTTTGCTGGAAGTGGGAGTCTCGCGATGGGACGATAATTAGCAGGGTCATTTGTGTTCGGGTTAGGTTTTTTAAGAAGCGGCAGGATACAGGCCTGTTTCCAATTAATAGGAAATTGTCCTTGTGAAAGCATCTGATTGAAAATTCTGGACAGATGAGGGCTGATGTGTCGGCTTATATTTTGTAGGATCCTAGGGGGGCAGGGGTCCTCTGGGGATCCTGATTTCGCGACTGAGAGAAGCGTGGCTATTTGAATTGGCGATGTTGGGGTAAATTCTAAGAATGATGAGTTAATGATAGATTCATGCTCTTTAAGAATAGTGTTGACATTAGAGGTGTCAAACAGTGCATAGATCTGATCAACCTTACTTTTCAATGATTGAGCAAGCGCATTGCAAAAATCTTGGTTGTGATTAGAGGAGTTATCTGTTGTGACCGTAGTCAAATTCTTTATAGTCTGAAACAGTTCTTTTCTTATAGTCCGCGAGCATGAATTTATACCGGTATTTTTCGGGTGCTTCGTAGTTTTTTCGCCAGTTCCTTTCTTGTCTCCTACAGGCTTGTTTTTCTAATCTCAGGGCCTCAGAAAACCAAGGAGCTGATGGTGTCTTTCTATTTTTGTTGACCAAAGTAATAGGTGCTAGTTTTGCAAAGTTAGACTCAAGCCATGTGGTGCACTTTATAGCTGAGGAATCTACTTCTTTTTCAAGGTCCGGTTGGCTTTGAACTAGCTGGTGTGCCAATATTATCGGATCGATTTTATGCCAGGGCCTACTGATTATCTTGATGTTCGATGTATTTCCAGTGTTAGATCGAGGCAGCTTATATCTAAATAATATTGCATAATGATCAGACCAAGTTAAAGTGAGAGTAGAGGGGTTAAGGATGTCAGGATTGTTGGTGAAAAGACCATCTAAAGTGTGTCCGGCTAAATGTGTGGGGTCTTGTATAAGCTATCTAATACCTAGTTCTGATGTCATTTCAAGGAGCTACCGTGTATCTTTATCTGCTGTTACTTCTAGGTGAAAATTCATATCACCTAAGATGGTGAAGAAATTGGATTGGAGAACTAGTTCTAGTAGTGATTGGAGGTTAGACAGAAAGTTATTTTTGGGGCCTGGTGGGCGATAGATCAGTAATCCTTTGAACGTCTCTTTATTCAGAGGTGTAATTTTAAATAGAAAAGTCTCACATTCTAAGGAGGCAATTATTGAACAATGAGTGTTTAATTCACTCCGGTGGATTAGCGCAAGTCACCCACCTCTTTTTAGTTGTCTATCATGTTTAAAAACGTTGTATCCTTGAGGTACCGCGATGTTAAAGTCAGGGTCAGTTGCATCGCCGCCCCATGTTTCCGTCACAAATAATGCATCAAGTCTGCGATTTCGTATTTGTGTTTTATTAGCGATCTGGCATTAATAAGGGCTAGCTGGAGTTCACTGTGTATCACGCAAGGCTTCAGGGGTTCTCTGCTGATGTTTTGCATCTTATGTGTGGCCCTAGAAATTACTATATCACATCCTGAGAATTGTGAATGTTCTAATCTTACCAGGTCTTCACTTAAGAATTCAATACATGACTGGCGTCTAGGAGGACACAGCGCGCGCAAACAATGGTACTCTCAAATTAAAATTGGTGAAAATACAGGAAACAACAGGGTTACAGTGGGCAGATGCTTTACCATTAGCTCTTTTGTCAACAAGAACAACAGCACATTCTAGGACAGGATTGTCACCATACGAGGTCATGTTTGGACGCCCGGCAAATGTCTGGGGCGCCCCACGCCCTCAGCGATTTTCTGATATTGAGTATCCGTTGCTGGTTGACTATCTTGCTCAGTTAACTGAAAGTTTGCGCTCTATTCACCAACAGGTCTGGGAAGCCCTGCCAGCTACACCAGAGGGGCCCGGACACGATATTCAGCCTTGCGATTTCGTGTTGGTATGAAACTTCCAGCGGAAGAAGACTTTGGAACCACGGTGGAAGGGACCAGAGCAGGTCCTCCTGGCTACATGCACAGCTGTCAAGGTCGCTGGCCGAAAGAACTGGGCGCATGCGACTCATTGTTGCAGGATACCTCTACCTTTGCCCTACGATCGATGGGTGAGGGATGGATTAGGGGACTTCGAGTGTGAGACAGTGCCTCAGTTTGTCCCCTTCAGTGACGCCAGGCTGACCTGGACCAAAACCGATGAGGAAAATGATGAAGTGCTTAATGCAGCAGTTCCTCCGGAAATACAGACTATCCAGGAGCCCATTTTCATTGATCCCTCTGTGCTTGGAGTCACTAGGTACAATCTGCGCCCTCGGCTGAGGAACGGTGCACCAAAGGAGAAGTCAGATTAGTTAGGGATGGACTGTGTAAGTTAGGGTGTACTTTGCTATAGTACCAACGGATTTAGTTTAGGGTGATGTGAGATATGTGCACTGTTTGAACATTGGACAGGATAGATCGAAAGTATCCCCTTGGGGGTACATTATCGTGGTCGATGTGGGAACTCGAGCTTAGGACAGAGCAAGCTCCACTGCCGGTGCTCAAGAGCGCCAACGTTTTGATGGACAATAGGAGCCTGTACCAATGAGGCTCTGACGTACACTGGGAACTTGTATATTCTTCTTGCTGGCATTTTGCCCCCTTGCTTTATCATTTACTATGCATCCCTTTGGCAGAATGGTTGCTGATGCAGAGCAGCCAGTGATCCCCCTTGTCCATACACGCATATTTTGGTCTACCAAGAAAAAGATATTATGTGCTATTCTTGTGATTTTACTGCTATTGTTTCTGGGTGGGGTGTCCTGGGTTTTGGAATGTGATCAGGATGCACCGTCATGTATTAAACATAAGGTTGTTTCTCAAATATGCACAAAAAGGACAGCCCTGAGTAATGTATTTCTAGACACACGTAAAAGATTTTTTGGAGAAGGTACAGCTTGTTATCCCACCAAATCTCTTACAAGTTTATGGACTGCTTGCCCATTGTCACTTGTCAATTATACGTATACCCGCCCAGCCCAATTCGTAGAGGTAAGTGGTGAGTTTGGAATGGTGTATCCTGGCCCTTGTTTATATTACAGGAAGCCACGAGGAAAGGGATAGGGTTGTGACAATAATACGTATTGTGATAGTTTGTATATGAGAGAGCAGAACATTACCTTAGTGGGCTGGCATTACCAAGATTTAACGGTTACCTGGAAAGCTGGTTATTATCCTGCATGTTGTCCGATAGTAAATAGTACTGACGCATTTTTGTATGTCAATTGTTCTGGAATAATATTGTTCAAAAATACGATGTCTTTAGTGAAAAAGAAGGATCCAAGTTCTTTTGGAATGAACACCAGATATGCTCCTGTAGATTATGAAGGTCCACTTTTTGCACACCCAGGATTTTAGTTTTTGTCTAATGGTACTTATTCAAATGTTTATAACGGTACAGATGATATTGCTCTAGGGATGGTGCTCCCTCTAGGTGTGCCTTGTAAGTACAGTAAGCCAAGTGTAAGATGGGTAAAAAGAACGTTGACTGCAGAGTTCTGTGATGGAGTGGTAGATTTGGAAGTCAATAATTATAGTAACGGTATCACCTTTGGGTATATTCTTTGCTCCATTATTACCTTTGATGGTGCTGCAATGGCCAGGGGTGAAAAAGCTAGAGAACATTTTGGATGTAAGTTGCGGATACTGTCTAACTCTCCAGTAGTGGCTTTGCGCGAAATCACCACTCAATTGGAAGGTAGCAAACTAGATATGCTGTTGATATTATCCTAGCTAAGAGCGGTGATGTGTGCGCTGTAGTAGGAGATCAGTGTGTAGTCGGTATCACTAATATGGAAAAGAACATTACCCAACACATTTTAGACATCCTAGAAAATGTTAATGGAATGGAGAGTGGGAACTGGAGTTGGCCACTTTTTGGTGTATGGTGTTGGATCCTTGAAAAGGTGATTTATTTCATTGTGATTTTGATTTCTTGCTGTGTCCTGGTCCAGTGTCTTCCCTTATGTTGCTCTTATTGCACCACCCTTCTCGCTCCTAAGAGAGTATCGATTCATGATAGTAATGCAACAATTATGATTCAAAAGAAAGTAGAAGACCTCATGCAAATAGATGAGGGTAATTTTGAGACTTCTTCCCTCCTTACTGTTTCACTTCCCGAAGCTGAAAATATGGAGTGCTCCTAAAACAATTTATTCATGATTTATTGAATTATATGTCTTTTTGCTATTATACAAAATGTTTAGCTCATGCTAAAAGGAGGGTCTGTTAGAATAGAAAAATATGCTTTAGCATTGTTTTACGTAAGTTAGCATTCGCGGCGCCATTTTGTGTAAGAACGCCATTTTGTATCATGATCTAAATTAATCCTTTGCCATTTCCGAGAAACGGCCTACTCTAGGTTATGCTTCTTGGGAGCTGAGTTTTGCTACACTAATGAATGCACTGTTCTTATTAGCGCATATCTTTCCTTTAGATGCAGACCTTCTCCCACTTGTCTAGTGGTGGGTACAGGCAGAGTGACCTTGAATAGTAGATAATGTGTCCCCGGCCTCAGAATCGAAACTTACTCCTTTTTAATTTACTGTCCAACTTCATCTCTCTGGAAAATTCCATGGTGGGCTTGCTTTCATTGGTTTCGAAGTGTACATAATGTATCGTTATGCTTGCTGATGCCAGTCCCTCTGCAGCACTCCTAGTGTCTGGGCAGACAGGGCTCCGCTCTGAGTGTACTTTGAATAAACTGTTATGGGTTTCGTATTCTCTACTGTCTGACCGACTCTTCATTTGGTGCGGAAGGCTGAGAGGTGGTCATGAGTGACCCGGGTGACCCTAATCGGGCCACTTCCTTCAGTATGATAGACCATGGCTGGACCTTGGAAGGATCCTTCAAACCAGAGGACATGGCCATAGGGGAAGCCTGCATTTGGCTTGGAGGAGGAGATCCCACATGGAACTTCCCCTACATACAGAATGCCTAAAAAGATGGGAAAGTCATGTTAGGGAGAAATCAGTAGAGCTACCCACAGTAAAAATTTACCCACTACCAAAGAAGGGTATGTCTGGGACCATCTATGTGCCGTGGGCTCAAATGGATAAAGAAGGGCTAAGGGCAAAGTTACCATCATTGCTGGGTGGGGCAGGGAAATGGATCTCGTGTTTCGACAAGAACACTGCAGGAATAAACCTAGCAGTAGGCGTTAACAAAAGTTGGCTAACTAGTCCTGTCAGAGAGCAGATTAACACGGTGTTCGCCCGAGTTTGCATCCCAGCAATTACGCTGACAAACACCAAGCACAACGGGCCGCATTCAATTCATAGAGGCAACAAATATGGACAGCCCTAAGAGTGATGTTCCCTGACTGATGTAGGAGGGATAATGGCAGAGACCATGAAGCCAGAGGAGACCTTAACCGATTTCTGGATAGGATGAGGGAACGATGGGGACAAGAGACAGGACAGCCATGGACGGATACAGGCCTACTGGTCGCATTCTATTGCAATATCCTAAAAATGGGCTGCCCACCAAGATACAAAGCGGATTGGACAGCGTAGTTGGGTTTGACACCAAACCCTTGTGAGAGATACAATTTCATATATTACATAACCACAAAAAGAAGCAAGAGAAGGATAGAGATAAACAGGAGCAATCCCAGAGAGAGACTGCTAAATTGGTCCACCACAAATTGAAAAAGACAACCCTTGAGGGGGTCGCATTGGCTGCAAGCGTGCAAATGGCACAAGTCTTAAAGGGACGCTAGAGGGTTTCAACCTAGCTATAGCGGTAGAGGCAGCAACCAGACCCTAGAGAATGTTACTATTGCCACAGGATGGGCCACTTGGCACACAGACGCTGGTTAAAAGCATACAATGAACAGAGATCGATGTTCCAAGGCTAGCCACAACAAAATCCTCATCCACAAAACCAAGCAGAGCAAAATCCGAATCCACCTTACAATCAACTGCAGGAAGGTCAGTCAACCACCGCACCACTGCAACAGGGGTCTGGGAGTTGGAAAAACACATGGCAACAGCAACCACAGACAGGGAACTCAGCCCCATATTGACCAGGGCCACAGCCTCGGCAGGGAGGCATAACTGTCTGGAAAGGTAATGCCTTCAGACAAACACAGAGTTCAAATGTGCAGTAAGATAAACACCCCAAACAAATATCAGCCATTACTCCACATCCCCCCCAAAATATTGTTGATGTTTAAGAGGTCCATGGGTCTATAGAATGCACAATCCCCTCGGTCTTTCCCCTGTTTATGTATCAATGTAATAATCTCCTCATTCATGGAGGGTCTCACAGTATGGTTGGGGAGGAATGAATAATATACCCATGCTATTATGGGAACTAGTTGGTTCTAGAAAGACTTGTAGAAAGGTCCCTATCCAGCCATCTGGACTAGGAACTTTATTGAGTTTGAGAGTCTTAATATCCGCTGTGATTTAACATTCCGTTCATGGCACCTTCATTCTGGCGTACTGGTCAAGCGAGATACAGGGTAGGTTGCAGACTAGTAAATACCCGTCTTATGTCTGGTCCGATGTGGGGTCAGACAAATATAATTTTGTTTAGAAGGCGTTGAAGAAGTTCAAGTTGTCTTCTTCGTTCATGACCCTTGTGCCCTTTGTCTAAAGTCAAGTCTTTCACAATTGTTTTCTCCTATATTATTCTGAGCATGTGGGCCAAGTGGGGTCCCACCCTGTTCTCATACGCAAAGTAGGCCTGTTTAAATCTCAACAGGAGAGTTCTACTTTATTCATATGTCGGGTCCTCTTAGAGAGGTGATATTTCTTAAGTTTTGATGGATGGGTCTTAGCCTACATTGTTCTTCTCCCTCTTTTAGGTCTTTTTCTTACTGCACTCTATATTGATGCCTCAGTATTTTAAGGTGGGCCACCTTGCTGATACAAACCCCCCATAGGATGCCTTTAAATGTATCCCAGAGAGTTGACATTGATGTTACTAGGTTGTCATTGTCATGAAAGTAATTTGATGTGTGTGACACCAGTTCCTCTATGAGGATCCGGTCATGCAACAGGGAGGGGTGGTAGGTCCATTGACTACTTAGTCTACACAGAGTAGGCTAATCTAATGTTAAGGTGATCGGTGCATGGTCTGAGACTGCTATTGTTCCTATAGTGGCCTCAGAGATGAGCGGCAGGAGGGCAGAGCGGGTGCAAAGTGTAGTCTATTTGGGAGTACACCCTGTGGATGTATGAGAAGAAATTAAGATATTTGTCTTGTTCATGAGAGTGTCTCCGTGAGTCATGAAAACATAAGTCCCCCAGTTTAGACTTTAACAGTTTCAAGAATGCTCCTGAATGGGGAGGTGGATTCCGTTCTATCTTGTTTAGGGTCCCAGGCTGCTTTGATGTCTCCTATATGTATTTCTGGCCCCTCTGCATACTCTTCCAAAGCGCCCTGCGCCCTTTGCATGAAGATGTCCTGGCAAGAGTTGGGGGCATATAATACTGCCATAGTTAAAGGGCACCTTTCTAGTGTGTTCTGATGAATAAGAACCTGCCTTCCTTGTCCCTCTCATGATCTGTCTTTATGAATTGAAAGTTATGATGTATAAAGAGAGCTGCTCCATTGTGTTTGGAGTTGCTTATGAAATATAACACCATTTGGTAGTGCTTGTGTTGAAATGTAGTTTTGTCAGAATGATTTAGATGGGTTCACTGGAGAGCAATTATATTGTGTGGAGTGTTCTTCATAAAGTTCCATATCTTGGCTCATTTGTGTGGGGTGTTCAGCCCCTACACATTTAGGGATAATATTTTACTCATGATGGTGTGGTGTCAATGCAAGTGGTTGTGGCATGTAGCAGAATCAGATAATAACATGGGAGTGTAACGTGTGCCCAATCCCTTCCTGTACATTGGACTACGGGTCACTACTGTGATTCCCTTAAGCCCTTTAACTTTCCCTTCTCTTCTCTCGCTCCCTCTCCTCCCTCCCTGTGTAGTAAATGAAAACAACAGTAAAAAAGCATTAATAGTGTCTCATAATCTATCGGGGGCTTCTAAGTGCCTGGCAGAACCCCATACCCTTGCCCAAAGAGGAGATGATGCACCTGTCGAGTGGGTCCCTTCATGGTGCAACAAATTGTCCAGTGCCCGCTAGGTCACATTTGAATTTTGTCCATCTTGTTGCATCTGTTAGTCAGTTGTGAAAGTGGTGATTGCTCCACTTACTTAAAGGCAGCATTAGTTCATGCGATTTTGAAGAGTATTACGCCATGTCTCCAGCATTGTGTGCTCCGGGGAGCACTGGACGCTTTTCTCATTTGGATCCTCTCTCACATTAATGACACAGTGTCTGCCATGTCTGAGATGGTCGTGCTAAAGCTCCTGTTGTCAGCTTCCGCATCGCAGTCGTTGTGGGTGTGGTGTCCTCCATAGGAATCCTAAGGGGCTGAACCACCGCATCCAAGTCTAAAAAGTGAATTGTTTAATTTTTCATCTCGAAGGCAATCCAAAAGCGGAAGATCCATCAGTATCTGATTTTGTTTTGTAGCAGTTTGATCCATGGTTTGGCTGCAGCTGCTGGCACTGACACAGGGTGGACGGGAATATATCCTGGTAGAGGGAACAAGTTGGTCCTTCATGTGTGATTTGGTTAAGTGTTCTGGCTGCACTCAATACCTTCTACTTCAGTAATTATGGAATTTAGCCATGACATCTTACAGTCTATTCATACCTTCTGTACCTGTGAAATTGGAAAACAGGCCTCTGACAAAGGCTTCAAGATCTGGACCTTCTGCTCCCTTGCTGAGGTCTCTTATGTGGAGATTGTGCCTCCTCTAGAGGTTTTTGAAGTCTTCGACCTTCCTCATTAGAGCATTATTTTACACATGGAGAGAGATACTCTTATCCATCAAGGTAGTGGTTTTTTCCTTAAGTGTCTCGATGTTGCTTTCTGCCTCCAGCACCCTAGTGCCTGCAGAATCAATACCTTTTCTCAGTGTCACTATTTCTCTCCAAGATCGGATGTCGAGTGGGTCCCTTCATGGTGCAACAAATTGTCCAGTGCCCGCTAGGTCACATTTGAATTTTGTCCATCATGTTGCATCTGTTAGTCAGTTGTGAAAGTGGTGATTGCTCCACTTACTTAAAGGCAGCATTAGTTCATGCGATTTTGAAGAGTATTACGCCATGTCTCCAGCATTGTGTGCTCCGGGGAGCACTGGACGCTTTTCTCATTTGGATCCTCTCTCACATTAATGACACAGTGTCTGCCATGTCTGAGATGGTCGTGCTAAAGCTCCTGTTGTCAGCTTCCGCATCGCAGTCGTTGTGGGTGTGGTGTCCTCCATAGGAATCCTAAGGGGCTGAACCACCGCATCCAAGTCTAAAAAGTGAATTGTTTAATTTTTCATCTCGAAGGCAATCCAAAAGCGGAAGATCCATCAGTATCTGATTTTGTTTTGTAGCAGTTTGATCCATGGTTGGCTGCAGCTGCTGGCACTGACACAGGGTGGACAGGAATATATCCTGGTAGAGGGAACAAGTTGGTCCTTCATGTGTGATTTGGTTAAGTGTTCTGGCTGCACTCAATACCTTCTACTTCAGTAATTATGGAATTTAGCCATGACATCTTACAGTCTATTCATACCTTCTGTACCTGTGAAATTGGAAAACAGGCCTCTGACAAAGGCTTCAAGATCTGGACCTTCTGCTCCCATGCTGAGGTCTCTTATGTGGAGATTGTGCCTCCTCTAGAGGTTTTTGAAGTCTTCGACCTTCCTCATTAGAGCATTATTTTACACATGGAGAGAGATACTCTTATCCATCAAGGTAGTGGTTTTTTCCTTAAGTGTCTCGATGTTGCTTTCTGCCTCCAGCACCCTAGTGCCTGCAGAATCAATACCTTTTCTCAGTGTCACTATTTCTCTCCAAGATCGGATCATAGAGTGGAGAGTTCCCTGGATATGACTGCCTTCAATTCTTCCCTTAGTTCATTTTTGAATGTTTGGGGACTGTCCAACAAGTCCACTTTTATTTTTTTGTGTTGTAATTCTTTATTAACAAATTTAAAAGATAACATCGTGAAATCATCAGCATCGGCCACATGGGTACAATGGCCATATCAAATAGTACAACAAGAATTTGCGCAATGCGTCCCTCTTGGAAACAGAAGACAATATCCAAAAAAGAAAGAGAATGGGGGAGTGGGGAGGGGAGACCTGCCTGTTTCATCTATTAGGTGGTAATCATGGCATGTCTGGGTGTGGGTGGGGGGGTGCATGAAGTCTCTGTGGTAGCAGAGCAAAAGGAGCCATGTCATGTTGAAATCAAGCCAGTTCCCAGGTGTAGGGGGGCTATGCACAGAGTGTACGAATCGGTGGGGGGTGTGACAGGCGATGTGAGGAGGCGCCTCTGCTATGAGTCAGCTGTGGTGTGGGGTTCAAGGGAGGGTAGGTGCCCTTCTTTAAGTTTGCATTGCCAATATCTGGGGCATAGTAGGGGCATAGGGAGTAAGGGTGCTGTACTTCGTCTCCTTATGGGGAGTCACGTCTCAATACCTGGGTGGGACTTGGCTATTATATATACCTGTTGGGCCACGGTACCAGGGGGGATAGGGTGTAGAGAGAAAGGGGATGGTGGGATTTACGGGGGGAGCAATCACTGGGAAAAGTAAGAGTGGGGGAGGGTGGGGGGTAGAGGGGAGGGGGTAGAGACGTTGGTGGGTGGAGGTTCAAGTCCACTTTTGTGAGTGCCATGACCCTCTGCATACTCTCAGGATGGCTGTCTAAATCAAGGCAAGGGGCTATGCCCGGCTATGTCGTATTAGGGCGATGAATCAAGTGACATTTTTTGTGCCTGCTTTTTGGGTGGCATGGGCCGGCCTTGCAATGTCCCCCAAAGTGTCAGCAACTATCCCTTTACCAAAGGTGTGGGATTCACATGTGGGTGCAATGGTTGGCCAGTACACGTGCAGACCCAGATTGCACATGGTCTGCTGAGTGCCTTAAGCATCCCCCGGCTACTTCCTCCACTGGCTCTCCCACCCTGGATTTTATTTATTTATTTTATTTACGAGGTTTTATATAGCGCTGGCTTCACCCTTAGGTATCAGAGCGCTTTACATTGGGAAGATGATAGAACATAGGTTACAAAAACACATGGCAACGAGAAGAAGCGTAGAGATATAATAGGCTTAAGCAACAAAGTAAATAACATATCTTGGTTATGATACAAAGTGAAAGGAGGTAGTATATTGGTAACAGTTACAAATATTTAAGCAGTAGAAAGGAGCTAGATTCATATTTTGAATGAAACGGAAGGGTTAGACTAGAGTGGAGGGAGGGGAGGCTAAATTAAAGGAGAGGGGTGAACTGAGGGGATGCAAGAGGTGTGGAAGGGTAAAGGTGGGGGGCTATTAAGTGTTTGTGGAGTGCAGGAGAGGTGGGAGAGAGGGGGGCAGGATTGGGGATTTAAGGCGGAAAGAGAATGAACAGCAAGTATGGGCATAGAGTGATTATGGACCCCAATATTTGTTGAGCAGGTGCAATTTAAGGTCTTTTTTGAAACTGACGTATGAAGGATTCAGTCGTAGGTCTTTGGGGAGGGCATTCCAGATGCTGGGGGCCTTACCAGAGAAGGAGCGAGATTGTGCGGCTTTCTTTTTTAACAAAGGGGGACGAGGAGGAGAGAGTGAGTGCTTCTCATCGAACGGGTACTGCCCGCTTTTTGAGTTTGTTTGAAAGGTAGATCGGGGTTTTTTGATGGAGGGCTTTGTGAGTGATGCAGGCTAATTTAAAGGAGGATCTGCCTTCAATAGGAAGCCATTTAAGGGACTTTAGGGTCGGCGAGATGTGGTCAGAGCGTTTGCAACCAGTTGTAATCCTGGCCGCTAGGTTTAGCACAGATTTAAGTGGGGCCAAGTGAGTTTTGGGAGAGCCGATGAGAAGGGCGTTACCATAGTCAATTTTCGAGAGGACTAGGGATTGTACAACTGATTTGAAATCTTCCGCTGGAATGAAAGGTTTGATTTTTTGGAGATGTTGGAGCATAAAAAGTGCGCCTTTGGCCGAGTTTTTTAAATGGGAGTTGAGCGTAAACTTACTGTCGAGGGTGATGCCAAGGGATTTAACCGATTCGGAGAGGGAGAGTGTACAGTTAAGGGCAGTAAGGTCAGTGATCCATGTATGGATGGGGAGAGGGTTGTTTTTAGGAGAGAATAGAATGATTTCCGTTTTGTTAGGGTTGAGTTTGAGATGATTGGAATGGAACCAGTTTTGTATGTTAGTAAGGGCGGTGTTAAGGTGCAGAACATCAGAGTGGGATTTGATTTTATAGTAGAGTTGGGTGTCGTCAGCATATAGGTGATAGTTAATGCCTGCTTGTTTGAGAATGAGGGTAAGGGGTTCCATGAAAAGGTTGAAGAGGGCAGGAGAGAGGATGGATCCTTGGGGGACACCAAGGAGACTGGAGTGGGGCTAGATAGGCAGTGGTGGATTTTTACTTGTTGGGTTCTGTGTTGGAAATAGGATTTGAACCAATTGAGGATGGTGCCATTAAGACCAAATCTAGATTTAAGTGTGGAGAGTAATGTTGAATGGTTAACTGTGTCAAATGCCGCAGAGAGGTCAAGGAGAATGAGTAGGCAGGTCTCGCCATTGTCCAGGGCAAGGTGGATGTCATCAACTATATTAAGCAATGCAGTTTCAGTGCTGCAGCCTTTACGGAAGCCGGATTGTAGGGGGTCAAGTAGGTTGTAGGTGTCAACTGTGTTTATCCAGTTGTTGAAGGGCACATTTTTCAAGGGCTTTAGAGAGAAAGGGGAGGTTAGAGATGGGGCGGAGGTTGTTCGAGTCATTAGGGTCGGCCTTAGGGTTTTTTGGAATGGGCGTGATTTGTCCCAGTTGGAGGGGGACTGGGACACATCCCGATGAAAGGGATGAGTTGATGATATTGGTCCAGTACGGGACAATGACGTGCTTTAGGTTTTGGACGAGGGAAGATGGGAGAGGGTCTTTAGTGTGGGAGGATGGTTTAAGTTTGGACAGGATGCTACAGACTTCAAGTTCAGAGACGGAGTGGAAATTCAGCCAGGAGGCATTGTTTTTGAGTTGAGTGTTGTCGGGGGAAGTTCAGACAGGGTTAAAGAAGGAGGGGGTGGGGAGGATAAGGGGTGTGAGCAGAGGGGAAGGTGCTGAAGTGGTGTCAGGGGAACCAAGGGGGTTTGGGGGACTTGGGTTAGGGTGAAAGATTGGTCGATTTTGGCAATTTTTTCAGAAAAAAGTTAGCTATTTCTTCGCATTTGCTAGTGGTGGCCGTAATGCTGGGTGGGGCTGGGGAGGTTTGATTTCTAATAATGCTGAACAGTTCTCTGGGTCTGTTTTTTGCTTGGGAAAGCTGTGCTCGGAAGAAGGAAGCCTTTTCGGAGAAGATGTGTTTCTTGTACACGGATCTAGCGGTTCGAAGCAGGATCAGATTGGAGGGGGAAGGGTGTTGTCTCCAGGTTCTTTCTGCCAGTCTAAGAGCCCGTCTTTCATTATTTAGGTCTGGATTGTACCAAGTTTTGGAAGGGATGTTTTTAAGGGTTTTAGGTTTGGGTGGTGCAAGTTGATCTAGAACCTCAGAGATAGTTTTATTGTAGTGCTCAGTGAGATCGTTTGTATTGAGAGATGGGGGAGTGCGACTGAGTTGATCTTGGAGTTTAGCCTCCAGTAAACCTGCAGGGATACGCTTAAGGTTTCTGGATAATATTGTGGTTTTGTTGAATTTAGCGGGGGCGGGTTGGGCTAAGGGTGAGATCGAGAACAGTATGAGGTGGTGGTCAGACCAGTCAATAGGGATAATGTTGGAAAGAGATGCCAGATTACTGTTAGTAATGATGGCGTCAAGGGGAGCTCCTTTAGAATGGGTTGGGGGTAAGGCAGAGTTGCTTGAGGTCATTTATCTCAAGGAGGTTATTGAGGAGTTTGATGGTTGGGTCGTCAGGCAAGTTCCAGTGAAGGTTAAAGTCTCCTAGAAAGAGGCTTTTAGAGTTCGAAAGGGACGATTGTGAGAGAAGTTCAGATATCTCCTCGGCGAAGTGGAAGAGGTTCACCTGGAGGGTGATAGATGTTGTGTAGTCGTATTGGGGGTGCCTTGCATTTTAAGTTCTGCTCCAAGGTATTCAAAAGTTTTGAAGTCAGAGTTTTTGGCTAGGGATAGCTGGAGTTCGTTTTTAAAGATTATTGCTAGACCTCCTCCTATTCTTTTAGGTCTGTCTTTTCTAAGGATAGAGTAACCGGGGGAGAGAGTAAGTCTAGGATGGGTGTGGAGTGATCGTTGAGCCAAGTTTCAGTGAGGAAGGCCAAGTCTATATCTTCACCAAGGATGGTTTCAGAAATTTCTGAGGCATGACGAACGGCTGAGCGGCAGTTCACTAGCATGCATGTCAGGGGCTTGTGGTTAGTTATGGTGGGGGGCAGGAGTAGATAGCGGTGAGTTGCGGGGGGGTCTGGGGGAGCGAGGAGAGAGAGAGTTCTGCTGGTTCCGATAATGTTAGGGATGGAGGAATGAGGAGGGGCCGCATCCTTGCATGTCCGGGGCTTGGGATTAGTTATGGTGGGGGGCAGGAGTAGATAGCGGTGAGTTGTGGGGGGGGTCTGGGGGAGCAAGGAGAGGAGAGAGTTCTGCTGGTCCCGATAATGACAGGGATGGAGGAATGAGGAAAGGCCGCATCCTTGCGGGGGGCCTTAGGAGAGTAGGAGTTGCAGAGGTCGGAAAGCTTGGAGGTGGAGTAGTCATTCAAGGCGCGACAAGGTCTCTGAGGATTATTTTGAAGTGGTGTCGTTTTACTGAGTTTGGGATTAATGAGTTTTGGGGGGCCAGTGCGAGGCGAAGTGGGCCAAGAGGGGTGGGTTATCGGTATGGAGGATTTGGAGTTAGTGAAATCCTCTCTAAGATGGACTAACTCAGATAAGAGGGAGGCAATGTTGCGATCAATACTGTAAAGTGTCTGGGTTAAAAGAGAGAGTTGGGGCGTATTGGGTGAGGCGGGTGGGGGTGAGGTATGTGCTAAGTTGGTTGGAGAAGGAGGTCTAGCGTTCGTAGAGGGTGGTGAGTCTGGAGGGGGGTGAGTGAAGTCTTGTGGCAGTGGGCAAGAGGGAGGACTGTGGGGGGGAGGAAGTGGGGCTCCGGTCGTCAGAGGGAGATGGGGATTGGGGGAGGACTGGGTCGTACTGGAGGTAGTGTGGGCAGGGGGAGGGAGGGAGGTTTCGGAGTTGATCGGGGGTGGAGGTCTGTTCTGGGAGGGATGTAAGGGATTCACTCACGGAGTCAAGGCCCTGACCATTTGTTCTTCTGATGGGAGGCCCCGGTATTCACAATGATGTACTGGTTCTGGCAGTTTATCAGACTCATGGGTGAGAGAGATGGAAGGAACTCTCATTTAGTGTCCCTGAGGTCCTGTTAAAGCAGGACCAACACATCGAGTCCCCACCACAGACCCAGGCAGGTCTCCTCCCTGCAGCTTCTGCCCCCCAGTGCCTTTGGCCCTCTTCTCTCCTGATCAGGTGTGCTGGGTTTCAGACAATGCAGGTCGCCCAGCCAAATAGCAGAGCAGGCTGTGCGGCCTCCATCGTCAGGCCGGAAGGGACGCACCAAGGGCCCCTCCACCTTAGTTCCTCATCATCGGGGTGCCACAGAATGCGCTAACGTACCCCCCGGGCACTAACAGAAACTGTCCACCAATTCCTCATTGGCACTGAACATTATGTGCACAATCTGCTGTAACCCAGCTGGGTCCAAGAGCGGAGGTCTAACGTGGCAGAGCCATCTTGGTCCGCATCGTAGCTCAGCCCACTCTCTCCATTTATGACTCACTGTGCTCCTGGAGGCCAATCCAAGTCACCAGCAGCATTTTTATCAGGGATCCTGGCCTATAAAGGTGTGTGTTAAGTGGGGAGCTGGGGTTGTTAGCTCCCTGAGCCAGCCTTCTCCTTTGCCTGGCTCCTGGTGCTCTTCTCCTGCTGATTGGGGCATCTTGTGCAGAGCCTCCATAAAAAAATAAGCAGAGAACCCTCCTCCCTGGAGGCTCCCTAATCCCAGAGTCTCCTGGACATCTTAAAGGGCACCCAGGGGGGCAGAGGAGTCCAGGTCTTCCCCCAGCTGGTCCTCAGGAGGCATAATGGGGCCAGGGCCCATGTCCCTAAAGAGACCCTTCATAGTCATGGGCGTCAGTTGGTGATAAAGTCCTTAGTCGATCTTGCAGGGCATCAGGATGCTCCTCGTTCCATCAGGACATTCTTCCATTGTTGTCACCTCCCAGATCCAGTCTTCACCCCTGTGTAGGGGTTTGTAAGTGGGGGCAGAAAGTTCTAAATGCCAGGTATACCAGGCCAACCTTAGAATTTCACATCATACCTTCACTCCTGTCCCAACCTTCCTTCACAGCATTCTGCGCAATCCAACATGGCGCTGTCAAGCTATCTCTTCGAAGTGCTTCTCTGAGGTCCTCAGCTCCTCTTCAGCTGACATCACTGCATTCCCTTCCACCAAAACTTAAGTGATGAGCCCCTCCTGTGTTGACTCCCGAGGTCTGGGATTCCTCGTTTTTTCAATGGGCCTTGGCTGTCCCAGTTAGAGGTGAGCGGAACTCGGAGAGTTTTACTCCACGGAATTCTGCGGATTTACATAAAAACTCCACAAGATTCTGCAGAGCTACGCCCACCCCTAATAGCCTAGTAAGGACAGTGGTATATTTCCAGTCATCAAAGGTGGAAGAGTGACTCGGCACTTCTGCTTCCCGGCAGAATTTGGCTTGGCTCCTGTGTGTTGAATTGTTAAATGTTCGCCCTATATCCTCATTAATACAACCCACACTGACTTTGCTTTCCTTAATTAGTTCATACTTCTGGGAAACCTGCCGATGTGTGCAAAATCACCCACATAATATAACAACAGCAAGCAACGCAAACATAAGTACAGAATCCAAATTGGCCTTCATTACAGCACATTTGAAGCAGTATCTATCATAAGAAAAAAGCAACCCTGTGCGGTGAGGAAGTTGTGACTCTCATTCATACACGGTCTCTCTGTTCGAGTTCTTTGACACATAGAAAAAAGGCAGAAAAGAGAGCGGGAAGGAGGAAAGGGAAAGAGACTGAAGGTGGGTAGAGTAAGAGAGAGGGAAGGAGGAAAGAGTAATGGGAGAGGACAGAAGGAAGAGAAAGAGGGAGGAAAGGAGGAAGAGAATGTGAGAGTGGAGGAGTTGTTAGAAATGGGGGTCTCTAGTTGGCAAGGGTTTGCACCTTTGTCCAAGTAGAGACCCTTTTGCTTAGTCATGTAAGAGAGTTACACTCCTAAGATAACCCCTGCTCACCCCCTTGGTAGCTTGGCATGAGCAGTCAGGCTTATCTCAGAAGCAGTGTGTAAAGCATTTGCACATAACCAACAGTAATACAGTGAAAACACTACAAAAGGACACCACACCAGTTTAGAAAAATACCCAATATTTTTATATATCCAAAACAAGACCAAAATTATAAAAACTCAACTTACAGTACTTTAAAAATATATACTTTGCAAGATATCCTTAAAATTGCAGAAATACCTCAAAAACACAGTTCATACGAGTCGGTAGCTCTGTCTGTGGCTACTGCGATGCTGAAAACAACAGAGTCTAACAGTTCTAGCAGACCGCATCGGTACTGGCCAGCGAAAGCATGGACAGGCTCGGTAACAGTACCTTTCTCGTTGTGGCTGGCACGTTGGTGCAAGCCAGTCGTGGCAACCATTGCGGTTGCGTTGCAAAATGGAAGCGGTGCAGGGTTCGGTGCTCTCTTGATGCGGTGCAGGCAGCGGCTCAGTGACGTTTGTCCAGACAGCATCGGTGAGACCAAGGCTTACGGTGCAGGGCGAGGCGGTGCTCGAAGCGGTGCTGGCTGGTTGCGGTGCAAGCGACAGAGCCGGTTAGCGGGAGCTGGCGTCGGTCAGCCCTGACTGCTGTGTGGGACAAGGAGGTGCATTGTGAATCTTACGAGTGGTGCCCCCAGCCACGATGCAGTCACAGGTGTCGAAGTCAGCAGCAGCGACAGTGTCGGTACGACCAGGATGGTGAAGTGAAGCGAGGCGGAGCGGAGTGCGGTGCCCACAGGTCATGGTGCAGGCAACGGCTCAGTGGCGGAGGCGTCAGTCATCGTCGTCGGTGAGACCAGGGTTGCAGTGCAAGATGTGGACGGTGCCTTCTGTGGTGCCGTCAGGACACACAGCCAGTGATGGAGTCAATGACGGAGTCGGTTGCGTTTCCCTTCTCTGTGGCAACTAAAACAGCGGTTCCAGAAGCAGTACTCAGAGGTTGGTGAAGTCTTTGCAGACCCAGATACTTCATTACAGGAGGCAAGCTCTACTTCAAGCCCTTGGAGATACTCAGCACAAGTAAAAGAAAGTTCAGTCCAGTCCTTTAACTGCCCAAGGCAGAAGCAGCAACTGCAGGCCAGCCCAACAAAGCAACAACACAGCAAAGGGGCAGTACTCGTCCTGGCAGCTCTTCCAGCTCTTCTTCTTGGCAGGTTCCTTGATTCCAGCGAGTTCTGAAATGTTGGGGTCTGGGCCCCAATGTTCATACTCAAAATCTCTTTGTTCCCTCAGGCAGAGACTGTCTGTTCTTAGTCCAAACCAGTTCTGTCCTCCCTGACCCAGCTTCCTGGCACGAGGGGGAGACAGCATTGTGGAAGGCAGACCAGGCCCATTCAGGTGAAAGGAAATCTCCTCCCCCTACTCTAAATGTAGCCCAGGTCTATTCAGCCCAGCCCTGACTCATCCAGACTCTCTGGAGCCACTGCACCTCCCCAGCCCCGTCACTCCAAAGCCAGACAGTCAATACACATCCTAGCAGAGGCACACTGGATGGCTAAGCAAGAAAATACCTACTTTCTAAAAGTGGTATTTTCAAACACAGAATGTAAAAATCACCCTCACTAAAAGATGCATTTTAACATTCTGAGTTCAGGCATACTAAACTTTATTTTCCTACCTTGTTCCCAGGGGTAGTTATGTTTATAAGATGTTATAAACAAACTCCTCATTCTATCCTATGGGAACAGGTAGCCTTGCAATAGTGAAAAACAAAATTGGCAGTATTTCACTATCAGGACGTCGCACACACACACCAGGGCATGTTCCACCCTTCACATACACTGCACCCTGCCCACAGGGGTACCTTTGGCTTACCTTAGGGGTGACTAACATGTAAGAAGAGGGAAAGTTGGGGCCTGGCAAGTGGGTGCACTTAAACGCACACAAAGGAGTAGGGAAAGAAATAAAATATTAAATGTATAAAGATATACGAGAATGGTGGCACATGCTCCCTGTGAGAAAACTGCCCTCACTCACAAAATTGTGACATGCTTCATCATAGGGCATGCTACAGACACCCCTGCGCAGACCAACGGCTGGAGTGGAGCAAAAGGGTGGGGAAGACAATACAGACAATGATATTCTTGAGATCACGGAAGAAAAAGTGCAGCCAATTGAAAGTTAAAACTAGATCGGATGTGTACCCACTCACAATTTTATTCCGGGGCCATCCGGCTAGGTTTAAAAACGTGCAGGATGTGCGTGAAAGGAAAAAATTAAGGTTCCTTCACTCCTCCATACTGCCAAGGTGGGTGCACTTGCCAGGTCGACATGGCAGTTACAAACTGCGCACAGACTCTGCAGTGGCAGGTCTGAGTTACCTTTACAGGGCTACTTCTGTGGGTGGCACAATCAGTGCTGCAGCCCACTAGTAGCATTTGATTTACAGGCCCTGGCACTCTCAGTGCACTTTACTGGGGACTTACCAGTAAACAAAATATGCCAATCAAGGAATTACCAATCCATAATACACTTTACCACAGGAGCACTTGCACTTTAACACTGAACAGCAGTGAGAAAGTGCGCAGAGACACTAAACCAGCAAAAACAGAGTCAAAACCGGGAGGTCAGAAAGCAAAAAAAGACAGGGGGAACACGCCAAAAGATGCCAAGTTTAACACATGTCCCCTCCAGCTGAAAGTAGGGAGAACTACCCAACCTCCTGGGAGTTCTCGTCACCAAGGCGGAAGAACCTGTCAGACCATCAGCGTTGGCGTGTTCTGTGCCAGATCAGTGTTCCACCGTAAAGTCCATTCCTTGTAGGGAGATGGACCACCTCAACAGTTTTTGGTTCTCACCCCTCATTTACATCAACCATCTGAGGGACCTGTGGTCTGGCTGAACCCGAAAGTGTCTCCCAAACAGGAAGGGTCTTAGCTTCTTCAGTGCCCAGACCACAGCAAAAGCTTCTCTTTCTGTGGCACTCCACCTCTGTTCCCTGGGGAGTAGTTTCCTGCTAAGAAAGACTACAGGCTGGTCTAGGCCCTCTTAGTTCAGTTGAGAGAGCACCGCTCCCACACCATGCTCTGAAGCGTAAGTCTGCATGACAAATTCCTTGTAGAAGTCGGGTGCCTTGAACATGGGCGCTGTGCACATGGCTGCCTTCAGGGCATCAAAAGCTTTCTGGCAGGACTCAGTCCAGATCACCTTCTTGGGCTGCTTCTTGGAAGTCAGCTCTGTCAAGGGGGCAACAATGGTGGCATAGCCCTTAACAAACCTCCTGTAGTAACCGGTGAGACCTAAAAAGGCTCTCACCTCTGTCTGGGTCTTGGGGGGCTCCCAAGCCAGAATGGTGTCATTCTTGGGCTGTAGGGGTGGAGAAGTCTGGCTCAATGGTTAGAGCGGCAGACCCTGATGCAGAGATCTGGCCCGGGACCAGGGTTCAATTCCCGCCTCGGCGGGTCTTGGGCTCAATTTCCTCGGACCTGATAATTCTCGCCTCGGTGCCTATTCTAATCATGGGTCCCACTCTGAAACTCTGGGCAATAGCTTGCTTAATCTCTACAACGGCCCCACCAGCGCTGGGATGCCTGGCTTCACCTTGGGGGTGCCCAGGAGTGGACATTTCACAGGGAAAAGCCAGGAAGGGTTCCACAGCGGTATGCGTACAGCGCCAGGAAACCCCAGCTGGGGTAGCAGTGCGCTTTACAAGTACAAATTTCATTCATTCAGGGGTGCCACCTGGCCACTTCCTACCTGGTGTCCCAAGTACACCACAGAGCCCTGCCCTATCTGGCACTTACTGGCCTTGACTGTGAGGCCTGCCCTCTGCAGAGCCTTCAACACTTCCCAGAGGTGCTGCAAGTGTTCTTCCAGCTGGAACTGAACACTGCAATGTCGTCTAGGTAGGCGGCACTGAAATCCTCCAGTCAAGCCAACACCTGGTTGACCAACCTCTGAAAGGTGGCAGGGGTATTCTTCAATCCACAGGGCTTCACCCGGAATTGGTAATGCCCCTCTGGGGTTGAGAATGCTGACCTCTCCTTGGCCCCATCGGTTAAAGCAATCTGCCAGTACCCAGATGTCAAATCAAACGTGCTGAGGAACTTGGCAGCTCCTAACCAATCAATGAGCTCATCAGCTCTGGGGATGGGGTGTGCGTCAGTCCTGGTGACGGCATTGACCCAAGGTAGTCCACACAGAACCGCAGTTCTGGAGTGGCACCGGGTGCAGCAGCCTTTGGGACCAAGACCACTTGGCTGGCCCAAGGACTGTTGGAGGGCTCTATTACCCTTAACGCCAAGAGACTTCCTCTTTGATGCTGGCCCTGACCCGGTCAGTCAACCTGTAAATCTTGTGTTTCACAGGAGGGCTGTCACCAGTGTCCACGTCATGGGTACACCAGTGAGTAACACCTGGGGTCAGAGAGAACAGTGTGGTGAACTGTCCCAACAACTGGCAACAGACACCCTGCTGCTCTGGGGTCAGTGTAGGGGAGAGAATCACACCTTCCACTGACCCATCGTGCTCCTTGGTGGACAGGAGGTCAGGGAGAGGTTCAGTCTCCTCTTCCAACCCATCATCTGTCGCCAAGAGCATGCTCACTTCAGACCTCTCAAAGTGAGGCTTGAGGCGGTTCTCATGAAGGACCCTCAAAGGGTTCCTGGGAGTCTGCAAATTCACCAGGTAGGTGACATCACTTTTGCACTCCACCACCTCAAAAGGCCCAGTCCACTTGTCCTGCAAGGCACAAGGTTCCACTGGGGCCATGACCCACATGGTCTGGCCAGGATGAAACTCTACCAGAGTGGCATTCTGGTCGTACCAGCGTTTCATCTCCTCCTGGATTGCTTCCAGGTTAGCCTGAGCGGGTTTCCTAAAGCGGGAAGTTTGGTTCCTGAAGGCTGGGAGGCACACGGTCTGGCCAGGATGAAACTCTACCAGAGTGGCATTCTGGTCGTACCAGCGTTTCATCTCCTCCTGGATTGCTTCCAGGTTAGCCTGAGTGGGTTTCCTAAAGCGGGAAGTTTGGTTCCTGAAGGCCAGCATGTAGCTAAATACATCCTGGTGAGTTTTCCTGGGAGCTGCCTCCCAGCCTTCCTTTACCAAACTAAGAGGTCCTCTCACAGGGTGCCCATACAAAAGCTCAAAGGGACTGAACCCTAGAGACTTCTGTGGTACCTCCCTGTATGCAAAGAGAAGGCATGGCAAGAGGACATCCCATTATGCCTCATGGGTTCTGTTAGACCCTTGATCATGCCCTTCAAGGTTTGGCTGAATCTCTCCACCAAACCGTTACCTTGTGGGTGGTAAGGAGTGGTGAACTTGTAGGTTACACCACACCCCTTCCACAGGGATGTCATATATAGGCCTGGGCGTAGTTCACAGAGTTTTGCTACGCGGAACTCCGTGAAGTTACAAAAAATCTCCGCGAAGTTCAGCGAGTGGCAGAGTGCAGTGCGAACTGCAGTTTGTGCTGGTATTCCTGCCGTTCGGGTAGAAATTCTACCCTAGCAGCAGCTCGCGCTCGCAAACTTACCGTTCGCGAGCGGGGAAAAAACTCTGCTGCACATCGCAAAGCAGAGTTTTCTGCACTTCGCGAGCTCCGCGGAGTGCGGAGTGCAGAAAACTCTGCAAACTCCGCGAACGGAGCAAAGTTCACCGCCCAGGCCTAGTCATATACTTAGATATGAAATTGGTCCCACAGTCAGAAACCACCTATCTGGGGAAACCCACATGGAAAAAGACCCTCATTAACACCCGGCTCACCACTGGTGCCGTCGTTGTCCTGAGAGGGATTGCCACCAGGTACCGGGTGGCATGGTCCACCAAGACCAGGATGTACCTGTTGCCCATGGCTGTCTTGGGATCCAGTGGTCCCACAATGTCTATCCCAACCCTTTCAAAAGGGGTTCCAACAACTGGAAAAGGTTGGAGAGGAGCCTTACACTTCCTCCCACTCCTACCACTTGCCTGGCAAGTTTGGCAAGACCTGCAATGTCCATCTGACTGCCTTTGCATCTGGGGCCAAAAGAAGTGGGTTACAAGCCTGTCAAAGGTCTTGTCCCACCCCAAATCCAATGCCAAAGGCACGATGTGAGCCAGACCCAGTAGGAAGGTCCTGAAGCGCTGGGGTACTACCAGCACACGGGCTGACCCAGGCTCAGCAACCTTAGGCTTGCTCTACAGGAGACCATTATCCCAGTAGATCCAGTGTGATCCAGACTGATCAGCAGCTGCCTGGTTTGCAGCCTGCTGCTGCAAACCTTCCAGAGAAGGGGAATTCTTTCTGCTCCCTGCAGAATTCCTCCCTGGTGGGACCACCTTCTTGCTGCCAATAGGTCAGCTCAGATAATTCCTCCAGTTCAGCTACCTGCTCCCCTGTAGGTACCGGGGCGTCCCCCTTAAGGTCAGCCTCCTCAGGGACCGTGGGAACCTCAGGGGTGGGTTTCCGGTGCCCCCTGCCCTTTCTCTTGGCAGGAACCTGGGCCACTGTTTCAGGCTCCAGGTCCTTCTAATCACCCTTTCCGGCTGCCATTGACCGAGTGGTCACGCATGCCCACTCTGGCAACCCAAGCATCTCCAAGTGAGACCTGAGCTCAACATCCTTCCACAAGGACTGCTCCAGGTTGTTCCCTAGCAGACAATCTACAGGCATGGTAGGGCTCACAACCACCCTCAAGGGACCTGAGACCCCCCTGCATTAAAAGGGAACCTGCACCACCATACACTGGCCCATTGATTTGTCCACAGCAATTACTTGGTGAAATGCTCCAGGGACTACTTGCTCCTCAGAGACCAGCTGACACCGGACTGAGGTCACACTGGCTCCAGTATCTCTGAGAGCCTCTACCCTTTTCCCATTGATGGTCACCCAGGCGCTGTATTTTTTAGTGTTAGCAGGCACCTGGTTTCCTGAAACCATCTCACTGTCCCCTAGTGAGACGAGGGTCATTTCTGCGGGATCCCCACCCTGCTGTGGGTACCCCTCCTCCCCAAGCGCCACACTAGCCAACTCCTAGGTCTGCCCACCGGTGGGTGGCTGTGCCCTCTTGGGACACTTGGGGTCCCCCTTCAAGTGACCCACCTGCTCACAGGCATAGCACCTGCGGGGGCCGGTCTCTGCAGGCTTTCCTGAAGAGACCACTGCTTTCTTGTCTCCTGGGGGATGGGTACCTTTACCCTGGGTATTAGTTTGGGGCCCTTTAGAGAATTCCTGTGATTTACCCTTGTCCAACCCACTCTTCTACTGGGGACCCTGCCCACCTTTGGCTGAGTCTCCCCCAAATGCTTTCTTTTGGACTCTGGTACTCACCCAGCGGTCCGCCTCCATAGCAAGCTTCCTGGGGTCAGTCAGCTTACTATCAACCAAGTGCTGATGCAGGTCTGCAAAACTCAGACTAGACAAGTGCTCCCATGCAATCAAATTGAGGAGCCCCTGAAAATCTTTCACATTACTGCCCTTCACCCAGCCATCCAGGTGACCTGCAGAAAGAATCCACACATTCCAACCAAGTGTTGGCATCAGTTTTCTTACTGGACCTAAACTGATCCCTGTACTTTTCAGGAGTGAGACCATACCTGGTGAGAAGGGCCTCCTTCATGTCAGCATAGGTGAGGTTATACCCCTTACCCAAAGCCATTAAAGTATCCCTTGCTTCTTCTGGGAAAAGAGGCCACAATCCTGCCCCCACAATTCTTCTCAGGGACCCCATTCATGTGTATAGATGCCTCATAACCCTGAAACCACCTTTGTATGTCGTCCCCCTTCTTGAGATCTTTGCCTACATTCTTAGGAATGTGCACAATTCTGTCTGCCTGCACTGATGAATTGCTGCCACCATCTGAGCTGGGCCTACTCCTTAGCTCCAGCTCCTTAAGACTACTTTCATGATCTAAGATCATTTCCTTTCCTCCATGGCTATTCTTTTGTCTTCCCTTTCATTCTCCTTCCTGAGTTTTTCCAACTCAAACTTCCTTGCTTCCCACCTGTCTTTCAGCTCCTCTGGGGACAGGCCACTGCTGCCTGGCCTGGAGGGTTCCCCCCCTCCCAAAAGCACATCCATCGTAGGAATAGACTCCTCCACCTCTCCACTGAGATCTCCAGATTGCCCACTGGCATGTCTGGCTGCTACACAGGCCCTCAGCGCCTTTTGTAGCTCCTCCTTCCTGGTGAGGCCTCTGACTTGGACCTTTAGGTTTTTGCAAATAGCCTTCATCTCTTTCACGTTGTAGGATTCCACCCTATCCTCCTCAAAGGCAACTTCCAAGGATGCAACAGATGATGCTCTTGATTCAGGCATGATAAAGTAGCAAGTTCAAACAGGCAAGGTAAAAAATAGGCCTAAAAGTAAAAGAACCAGTATGCGGCACATAATGGTCTGCGATATGGTAGTAGTGCACACCAATCACTGTAAGTCAAGTGTAAACACAAGTCCTATCCTCACAGCTGACAACCAATGTTAGAAATGGGGGTCTCTAGTTGGCAAGGGTTTGCACCTTTGTCCAAGTAGGGACCCTTCTTCCTAGTTAGTGTAAGGGAGTTACACTCCTAAAATAACCCCTGCTCACCCCCTTGGTAGCTTGGTGCGAGCAGTCAGGCTTATCTCAGAAGCAGTGTGTAAAGCATTTGCACATAACCAACAGTAATACAGTGAAAACACTACAAAAGGACACCACATCAGTTTACAAAAATATCCAATATTTTTATATATCTAAAACAAGACCAAACGATAAAAACCCAACATACAGTACATTAAAAATATATACTTTGCAAGATATCCTTAAAATTGCAAAAATACCTCAAAAACACAGTTCGTACGAGTCGGTAGCTCCATCCAGGGCTACCGCGATGCTGAAAACAACAGAGTCTAACAGTTCCAGCTGACCGCGTCGGTACGGGCCAGCGAAAGCATGGATAGACTCGGTAACAGTACCTTTCTCGTTGCGGTTGGCACGTTGGTGCGAGCCTGTCGTGGCAACCATCTCGGTTGCGTTGCAAAATGGAAGCGGTGCAGGGTGGGGTGCCCTCTCGATGCGGTGCAGGCAGCCGCTTGGTGACGATCATCCAGACGGCGTAGGTGAGACCGAGGCTTACGTTGCAGGGCGAGGTGGTGCTCGATGCAGTGTTGGCAGGTTGCGGTGCAAGCGACAGAGCTGGTTAGCGGGAGCTGGCGTAAGT
This sequence comes from Calotriton arnoldi, assembly GCA_963921515.1. Taxonomy (NCBI): domain Eukaryota; kingdom Metazoa; phylum Chordata; class Amphibia; order Caudata; family Salamandridae; genus Calotriton; species Calotriton arnoldi. The sequence goes on from CAWUFW010006662.1 coordinate 746,301, forward strand.
CGGCCCAGACTGCTGTGTGGGACGAGGCGGTGCGTCGTGAAACTTAAGAGCGGTGCCCCCAGCCAATTTGCGGTCACGGGTGTCGAAGTCAGCAGCAGCGACAGAGTCGGTGAGACCAGGATGGCGAAGTGAAGTGAGGCGGCGCGGAGTGTGGTGCCCACAGGTCACAGTGCAAGCAGTGGCTTGGTGGCAGCAGCATCGGTCGTCGTCGTCGGTGAGACCAGGGTTGCGGTGCAAGATGCGGACAGTGCCTTCTGCGGTGCATCAGGACACAGCCAGCGACGGAGTCGGTGATGGAGTCGGTTGCATTTTCCTTCTCTGTGGCAACTGAAACGGCGGTCCCAGAGGTTGGTAAAGTCTTTGCAGTCCCTGAGACTTCAGAACAGGAGGCAACCTCTACTTGGAGATACTCAGCACAAGTAAAAGCAAGTTCAGTCCAGTCCTTTCACTGCCCAAGGCAGAAGCAGCAACTGCAGGCCAGCCCAACAAAGCAACAACACAGCAAAGGGGCAGTACTCCTCCTGGCAGCTCTTCCAGCTCTTCTTCCTGGCAGGTTCCTTGATTCCAGCGAGTTCTGAAATGTTGGGGTCTGGGCCCCAATATGTATACTCAAAATCCCTTTGTTCTCTCAGGCAGAGAGTGTCTGTTCTTAGTCCAAACCAGTTCTGTTCTCCCTGACCCAGCTTCCTGGCAGGAGGGGGAGACAGCATTGTGGAAGGCAGACCAGGCCCATTCAGGTAAAAGTAAATCTCCTCCCCCTACTCTAAATGTAGCCCATGTCTATTCAGCCCATCCCTGACTCATCCAGACTCTCTGGAGCCACTGCACCTCCCCAGGCCCTGTCACTCCAAAATCAGACAGTCAATACACATCCTAGCAGAGGCACACTGGATGGCTACGCAAGCAAATACCTACTTTCTAAAAGTGGTATTTTCAAACACAGAATGTAAAAATCACCCTCACTAAAAGATGAATTTTAACATTCTGAGTTCAGGCATACTAAACTCTATTTTCCTACCTTGTTCCCAGGGGTAGTTATGCTTATAAGATGTTAGAAGCAAACTCCCCATTCTATCCTATGGGAACAGGTAGCCTTGCAATAGTGAAAAACAAAATTGGCAGTATTTCACTATCAGGACATGCCACACACACCAGGGCATGTCCCACCTTTCACATACACTGCACCCTGCCCAGAGGGGTACCTTGGGCCTACCTTACGGGTGACTAACATGTAAGAAGAGGGAAGGTTGGGGCCTGGCAAGTGGGTGCACTTGCCAGGTTGACATGGCACTTACAAACTGTGCACAGACTCTGCAGTGGCAGGTCTGAGTTACCTTTACAGGGCTACTTCTGTGGGTGGCACAATCTGTGCTGCAGGCCCACTAGTAGCATTTGATTTACAGGCCCTGGCATTCTCAGTGCACTTTTCTAGGGACTTACCAGTAAACCAATTATGCCAATCATGGAAACACCAATCCATAATACACTTTACCACAGGAGCACTTGCACTTTAACACTGAACAGCAGTGGGAAAGTGCGCAGAGACACTAAACCAGCAAAAACAGAGTCAAAACCAGGAGGTCAGAAAGCAAAAAAGACAGGGGAAACACGCCAAAAGATGCCAAGTCTAACAGGAGGGAAGAGAAAGAGAGAGGGAAGGAGGGATGAGAAACAGAGAGGGAAGGAGGGAAAGGAAAGGGAGAGGTAAGGAGAGAAAGAGAGAAGAAAGGTAAATGGAGAGGGAAAGAGACAATTCTGTCCATGTAGCCTGCCAGAGCTGCAGACTTTTGAACTTTGGATCCAGGTATGAGTCCCAGCTTCGGCTCCAAACCCTATTATTCTGAACAAATCACATAATCTACCTGTCAGTTTGCGCTAAATGAAAAATGTAAAACAAATTCCCGAGGTATCGAGATAGTGTGACCCCTGTGCTGTGATTTACAGCTTGCAAAAGAAACAATTGATGGACGGAATGCTGGACAATGCAAACATTCACCCCCAGTCACAAGGATCTGGGTTAAATCCATCATTCTTTTGCTCACCACACCACCCCAGTTTGGACCCAGCCATATGCAAATCAGTCTTGACCCTGTTCCTTGTGGGAACAGTCCAGCCCGAACTGCCAAGCCAGGTCCTCCCTGGACCGGAAACAAGCATCCTGGGACCGGTTTCAGGGCATCACCCTTCTTCAGCCAGGCTAGCTTGAATCCAGTGGTGTAGTGAGCACGGGACCCACGTCTGGGCATACCCTTCCCACGTAGGGCGACAAATGCAAAAGAAACAATTGATGGACGGAATGCTGGACAATGCAAACATTCACCCCCAGTCACAAGGATCTGGGTTAAATCCATCATTCTTTTGCTCACCACACCACCCCAGTTTGGACCCAGCCATATGCAAATCAGTCTTGACCCTGTTCCTTGTGGGAACAGTCCAGCCCGAACTGCCAAGCCAGGTCCTCCCTGGACCGGAAACAAGCATCCTAGGACCGGTTTCAGGGCATCACCCTTCTTCAGCCAGGCTAGCTTGAATCCAGTGGTGTAGTGAGCACGGGACCCACGTCTGGGCATACCCTTCCCACGTAGGGCGACAAATGCAAAAGAAACAATTGATGGACGGAATGCTGGACAATGCAAACATTCACCCCCAGTCACAAGGATCTGGGTTAAATCCATCATTCTTTTGCTCACCACACCACCCCAGTTTGGACCCAGCCATATGCAAATCAGTCTTGACCCTGTTCCTTGTGGGAACAGTCCAGCCCGAACTGCCAAGCCAGGTCCTCCCTGGACCGGAAACAAGCATCCTGGGACCGGTTTCAGGGCATCACCCTTCTTCAGCCAGGCTAGCTTGAATCCAGTGGTGTAGTGAGCACGGGACCCACGTCTGGGCATACCCTTCCCACGTAGGGCGACAAATGCAAAAGAAACAATTGATGGACGGAATGCTGGACAATGCAAACATTCACCCCCAGTCACAAGGATCTGGGTTAAATCCATCATTCTTTTGCTCACCACACCACCCCAGTTTGGACCCAGCCATATGCAAATCAGTCTTGACCCTGTTCCTTGTGGGAACAGTCCAGCCCGAACTGCCAAGCAAGGTCCTCCCTGGACCGGAAACAAGCATCCTGGGACCGGTTTCAGGGCATCACCCTTCTTCAGCCAGGCTAGCTTGAATCCTGTGGTGTAGTGAGCACGGGACCCACGTCTGGGCATACCCTTCCCACGTAGGGCGACAAATGCAAAAGAAACAATTGATGGACGGAATGCTGGACAATGCAAACATTCACCCCCAGTCACAAGGATCTGGGTTAAATCCATCATTCTTTTGCTCACCACACCACCCCAGTTTGGACCCAGCCATATGCAAATCAGTCTTGACCCTGTTCCTTGTGGGAACAGTCCAGCCCGAACTGCCAAGCCAGGTCCTCCCTGGACCGGAAACAAGCATCCTGGGACCGGTTTCAGGGCATCACCCTTCTTCAGCCAGGCTAGCTTGAATCCAGTGTTGTAGTGAGCACGGGACCCACGTCTGGGCATACCCTTCCCACGTAGGGCGATAAATGCAAAAGAAACAATTGATGGACGGAATGCTGGACAATGCAAACATTCACCCCCAGTCACAAGGATCTGGGTTAAATCCATCATTCTTTTGCTCACCACACCACCCCAGTTTGGACCCAGCCATATGCAAATCAGTCTTGACCCTGTTCCTTGTGGGAACAGTCCAGCCCGAACTGCCAAGCCACGTCCTCCCTGGACCGGAAACAAGCATCCTGGGACCGGTTTCAGGGCATCACCCTTCTTCAGCCAGGCTAGCTTGAATCCAGTGGTGTAGTGAGCACGGGACCCACGTCTGGGCATACCCTTCCCACGTAGGGCGACAAATGCAAAAGAAACAATTGATGGACGGAATGCTGGACAATGCAAACATTCACCCCCAGTCACAAGGATCTGGGTTAAATCCACCATTCTTTTGCTCACCACATCACCCCAGTTTGGACCCAGCCATATGCAAATCAGTCTTGACCCTGTTCCTTGTGGGAACAGTCCAGCCCGAACTGCCAAGCCAGGTCCTCCCTGGACCGGAAACAAGCATCCTGGGACCGGTTTCAGGGCATCACCCTTCTTCAGCCAGGCTAGCTTGAATCCAGTGGTGTAATGAGCACGGGACCCACGTCTGGGCATACCCTTCCCACGTAGGGCGACAAATGCAAAAGAAACAATTGATGGACGGAATGCTGGACAATGCAAACATTCACCCCCAGTCACAAGGATCTGGGTTAAATCCATCATTCTTTTGCTCACCACACCACCCCAGTTTGGACCCAGCCATATGCAAATCAGTCTTGACCCTGTTCCTTGTGGGAACAGTCCAGCCCGAACTGCCAAGCCAGGTCCTCCCTGGACCGGAAACAAGCATCCTGGGACCGGTTTCAGGGCATCACCCTTCTTCAGCCAGGCTAGCTTGAATCCAGTGGTGTAGTGAGCACGGGACCCACGTCTGGGCATACCCTTCCCACGTAGGGCGACAAATGCAAAAGAAACAATTGATGGACGGAATGCTGGACAATGCAAACATTCACCCCCAGTCACAAGGATCTGGGTTAAATCCATCATTCTTTTGCTCACCACACCACCCCAGTTTGGACCCAGCCATATGCAAATCAGTCTTGACCCTGTTCCTTGTGGGAACAGTCCAGCCCGAACTGCCAAGCTACAGCTTGTTACTATGTAAAAAGTGAGATTCATGCAATGACAGGACCTGTTATTCACCTGTTTAGCATTCTCGTGACCAGTGCGCTCAGCGCTTTGTATCTCTTCTGTGCACAGTGCAGTGTTTCGTGCTGCACTAACTCCCGGTGATGAGGAAGTAGGACACGACCACCAGCATGTATATGGGCATGGTGGAGGGCATGTGCAATGGGACACCTTCTTGAGCTTGATGTTGGGGCATTCTTCGACCTCAAACGGGATTCGGTAAATCGGCTCCACCTATTGCATCAGCTCCCTTGGCTATATTCTTCATGTGACCTGCTGACCAGGAACCGTATTCATCAATCTGTTGCCTTCTGTCCTCTGAACACAGGTACAATAAACAACCAGACTACTAAATCGGCATTCTGGTAAACGAGTAGCGGTCCCCATGCTGCAGGACAAAACAGGCTTATAGCTTGTTTCTAAGGGGTGGGCGGTAATCTCCACCATGCGGCAGTTGGCAGATTTTTTGTTGAACTCCGCGCTCCAAGTGGAGCGTTGAGTGGCAAAACTCTGCAAACTCCGCCGGCGGAGCAGAGTTTACTGCCCACCCCCAGTCCCAGCCTAGGTGCACTGTTACAAGCTAATTATCAGGTGCAGATTTTCCTCTCTTCCCAGGAACTGAACCAATCACTAATAAGTGCTTCTTTTCTGTGGGCAGGCCTTTTTTCTCTCTGCTAGGGAGCAGAGTAAATAACTTGGCCCAGTAGGGGAGACAACGGCCTGGACTTTGATTACCAGCTGAGCCAGAGAAATATGACAATTACTGAAGTCTCATAAGATGTTGATTTATTGTGTTGGGACTTGCAAAATCTGTTTAGGCCTAAGTACAGCAAAACTACACTTTAAGGCAGATTTGTTACAATGTATAATACAGTGAAAGCACTACAGATTTTCCTATAAATACTACTTACTACTGTTACAAAGCTTACCCCATGTTAGCACCAATCCATGCAGAGTTCCTTCTGCACCAGTCTACCTGTGCATAACTGCCAATCAGTGCACGACTGAAGTCCCACACGTGCAGCCCACACATGTGTCCACACATCTGTGAAAATGTGTTTGCATGTAACCAGCCCAGTGCCCCTGGGCAGCACCACTGTGGCCTTATCTTAAGAGGCAGATACTGGTGGTAACCACGCTCAGTCCAATTACCATGAGTTTACTGTGAGTGAGACTAAGGCATTGAGACTCACTCTCAGTAAAGATCCAAAAACTTGGTTGTCATAAGTGAGAAATCTTGGTTGACTAAATTGGCGGAACCCAATTGCTACAGTCCCTCAGTGCCACTGGAGCCTGACTGTCTAGGAGGGTCCTGGTAACAAATAGAAAAAGTGTAAGTGCTAAGGCTGTTCTTTAGTCTGCTAACCATTCCTATCCACTGTCCATAGCTAATTCCTGCTAGGGGGTCAGCAGATAACACCACTGTGTTCTTCCTCAGAGGAAGGCATTGTCTTCTGATCCAGTGTCATTAACTCTCCCAAGCAAGGATATTTATTTCCACTCTAGAGGTGTGATGAGTGGCAGAATTCGTTTTAAGCCAGTTCTGCTTAATGTGGTCTAAAGTGAATTTTTACAAAGTTACTTTTCTACCCAGGGTATCAAAAATGTGATATCATCATCAAATCAGATTTAGAAAATTAGGTATGAAATAACTTTGTATATCTTTGCTAGCATTTTCCCCAGTAGAGATATAAAATTAAATATTTTCATCACAGCAAAGATTGTCTTATAGAAATGTAGCTGAACCAACAGAGTTCAATAGCTTTTAGTCTTTCAGACCATCACGATCACTGCACCTTTACAAGTCACAGTGCATTTATAATCATGATCATTAAGAAGGTGGCCCTCCTTCCCTGTGCATGTTGTGTGCTGTTTATACTTTCGATATCCCTGGTGGTAATGGGAAACTTGGCTGACAAATTTCCAGTTATGGCTAAATGATTATTGCATGTTACATTGCCTGATTTATGTTGTGGAAATTGTCCATATAATACTATTAATGCACAAACTCTTAAACTACTCATTTTCTCTGGTGGCAATGGTAAGACAATGTAAACTGTGTAAGTATTGCCCATGCAGCGCAATACCTGCTTTTTGAGACTGCCTGCTAAAAAGGATGTGAGGCTGCACAGAGGGAAGACTGCAGTGCCCTCCATGTGCATCTGTGGCTATTTTTGAGAGGGGTGTAGCTATATAAACTACACCCTCTCTTGCTTGGCCTCATCGGACAGCCAAACTCACCTGTGCTCCTGCTCGCCCATATCCTGCCTTGTCTTCTCACCAGCTCTAACTGGTACTCCACTTCGCCACTTCTGCTGCAAATGCTCTCAGACCTGCAAGAAAGAGACAAGAGAAACAGAATTAAAAGCAGATATTTTTGGCATTGCGACCGTGGTAGCCACACCGGACAACATCTCAAGATTACAAAGGTACTTTGAATAGCTCCATCTCAATTTGTATTGTTCCAACAGCACTGTTGCGCTTTAGACTTTGCAGTACAATTTGAGTCTCACGCTTTGCATAGCACTCTTGCACACGTACTTTGCTGTGCTATTTCACATAGAACTTACACTGCACTTTAACGCTTACTATCTAGTTGAAACTTCCTAGTGCAATTGCGCAGCATGCTGTTGGCTCACAGACATGCCACTTGGTGATTAAGAAAACGTTGCGCATTGGTAATAGTGCATTAAGGAATATTCTTTCATAAAGACTGTGAACATACTCTTGTATGATAAATGAAAGATGCTTGCATAATTGGTATGTACAGATTGGATTCTAGAAGGTTGATTTGTGGTGAACCTTAACACAGTGTGCTTTGAATTAATACCTCCTGCACTAACAACACTAATGTTACCCTGATTCGTGAGGTGGAAAAACCCATTATCTGAATCACTTGAGTGTTAAATGTATCACATGTTTTAAAGATAGTCTTGGTATGTCATTGTGAACAACTGCTTTGCCAATATATGGGACTGTTATGGGACTGTTATGGTTGCTATCTGTACTAATTGTGATTATCATTCACAGACCTAATCACTGAATTGCGTACCTGATACCTAAGAAAAAACGATACTGTGAAAACCCAAAACCCTGCATATTCCAACGAAAGGAAGATGTGACCAGACCAGAGCAGTTTTTCTTCTTTTCCCTCCATCCCAATCCCCCTTCCCTTCGGGAACTTTTGCCAGTGCAGCGTTCAGTGGCTGCTACCAAGGTTAGTCCCCAGAGGGAGCGGAGGTCCAGTCGTCACCCCATAGGAAACGCCTGGAGTTCAGGTTAGTGGCTTGGAACACAGTCACTGTGAGGGCACCTATTTTGAATGTATAGTATGCTACTGTTTATATATTAGACACCCTAGTGTACCACTTTTCAGATATTATGCACCGTGCCTAGTGGGCTTACAAGGTACAGTTTAGAGGTGAAATATATATATAAATAGGTGTTCACAGATGGCAAAGGCATTTCCCCTTGCAATCAGTAGTGCCTTTAAACTGCAGCCCATTCACAGAACAGTGGTGCACTCAGCACTCATATCCCATTGCTACACATTGCAGCCCACATATAACATTAAGCCTTCCATGCCATATGTGTTTTTTCTGCTCCATCCACTGTGGCATCACAGAAAAACTAAATAGACCAACTTGGTGAAAGAAATTTCACCAATATCATTTTAGGGATATAGCACTGTGGCACTGACTAGCAGTGTTACAGTGCAGAAAGTCCTAATAACAAAACATCCGGCATGACCAAGCAATGAAGGTGAATATGTGTCAATTGTAATATTCATAAAGCATCCACCTAAGATTCAGACCAACCTGTAAGAATTGCATGACATTTTGCAGCTCAAACATTAGAGACAACATCCAGAAAAAATATCTGTATTAAATAATCATGCTTACTTGGAAAGCACAGCTGTTTATGGTCTTCCACCTTGCTCTCACACTTTGTTTGCAGACACCCCACTCATAACTGCTACTGACTCTGCCATTGTCATTGCTCTAAAAAGAATACAATGAACCCAGCCTTCTCAGTGCTTGTCCTTAAAGTGCATTAAATAGTAAGGATCTGCACTGTTTGTCCCCTGTAATGTCTCCTGGGATTCTGCCATTTACCACAGTATTTTATATAAATAAAAATACAAACAAATTATTAAAAGATTCAGTGATTTTAGCTGCTGAACCTTGAAAATGTTTGGCAGGTTTCTGAATCCCAAATAACATGGAGACTTAGGGGTTCAAACCTAGAGGTTTATTGGGGTTTTGCTGCTGGGGCAATGATGTTTGAACAAAGGAGAAGCCTCCACTTTTGTATTGTTGAAAACACAGATATTCATAAGATGCAATGTATACCTCTCCATAGTAAAACTGGGACAAAACACAGCTACAAAATCCCTTGCTTCCCTACAGAAGCCAGTGAAAGATAACTTTGTTCATATCTCTTCAATGAGCTCTTTTACTGGGATACTTTGAAGTTGCTGATGAAAATCATCGGTCACAAAGCCTGCGTGGTTGATTTAAAGAGCTTTGTAGAAGCAACACTGCTGTGAGTTCTGGTCTCAGGTACCATTCCAGTATTCCAGTATGCTCAGCAGCAACACAAAGATAGGCCAGAAGCTGAAGTATGTCTGGCAATAGACAAAAGTCCTTAGATGACCAGTCTAATCTGTGCACCTGAAGAGTAACTTGTTGGTGCAGGGGGAGTAGAGATGTCACCTCATGGACCTCAGGAGCTGCATGTTTCCTGTCAACTGTACCCATGGTTCCCTGCGTAGGAAGTGGAACAGCAACCAATTGTCACTAGCCCTCTGTTCTAATCTCTTAATTGGGTGAAAGTTTCTGCCTGTTTCACAAGTGGCATGATTGATATACATAACCAGGCCTCTGACTTTCTCAATATAGGGCCGAAGTGGTGAGGTTGTGTATCAGAATAGCAAAAACAAAGGTATTGATGACATATATATCATGACCTAACTTTTACAAAACTATTTTTCTCTCAGATGTAGACTTTTTATTATTAACTTCAAAGTGGCAATCTTTTTGTAAAGTGAAATTTTGGACATAATATTTTTGTCACAGTCTATTTAGGTCACAGCATCCTGGTCTCATACTGAAAAGAGGAGAACACATGGAGATAGCTACCACTTATTTATACTGATCAATAAAAGTGTCAAACCTCTAATGTTTCTTCGTTCTTTTAGAAAGTAACTTTTTAACTGTTTGTTTAATGTCTTTAGGACCTTAGTCATTTTTGGAAAAATATTTAGTTTAAAAGCAAGGAGGATAGGCATTTTCAATGAACAATTTAAATGTCACCTTGCTCAATCGTTTCTCTTTGGAAGTATGTATAAGTATCATTTTTCATGGGCATCATGGGTATTATCAAGACTTGATGCATAATCTTTCTGAAGCATTTGTTTCACTGCCTTCTTCTACTTGCTGTTGATCCCTTTATATGACACTGGGGCACAGTCAAGCAGAAGGAAGAAAAGTGAATGAAATGAGAGTGAGAAGCAGACATCGAGCTCAAGACTACAGATGTCAGCGGTAGTTGAATGTTCATCGCGTGTTTGTCGTCCCTGACACTTCGGAACTTGGTATATTACTGTCTCCCATGGCACTACAGTCAATGCACACTGACTAAATCACATAAGAATTGCCAAAGGGATATCAGTTAAAATAAGCATCTTATTCAAAACTATGGATATTTGTATTTGATATTCTATTACCTGGAAATATTTTTCACTTGTTGTTTTTGGATATTGAAGTTTGATACTAAGTCAACAGGGATTTGGGATTTTGTAAATTAGAAAAAAGTGTAACTGCATTAGGATTGACCAACTTATACTACTCTGTCCCGGTCCCTGTACTAAATTGTTCAGTGACCATACCTTGTGATATTCTTGTTATTTTGAATGGTCGGCATTAATAGTCAACAAATATAAAACGTATTTCATGCACAATGGAGCAGTCTCTAAAAAGTTAAAAAATGCTTTGAAATTCAAAATATAGTCAAAAATGTTTTATCCTCTTTCTTTTTATTCCACAGGTTACTCTGTGTAAACTATACAATTTTAAATAATCCGAGCAAATGGATTTCTTCTTCGCTGTTCTCTGAAAAGATAGGTTTCACTCTAGGCGTCTGCACCCTACCTTTTATCTTCTAGGTCACAAATCATACTTTTATTTGTCATTTTGTTTGCATCGGTTCAATGAAGAACGATGCTATAGAAAGAAACGCAGCCACAGCTGGATGTCTCTCTGCGGATCACAAGTAAGTTATTTGAAAAGGAGGACATACAAACCATCCTCTCCGGAAGCCACAATAACAGGTGAGGCTTCTGGAAATGGTCATGGTTTAAATACAAGGCCGTTCCCAAGATGGCCGCAACTCTCATGAGACTAGGAAATCGTTCCGGAGTGACAGAAACAATTGAAAGCAAGCTGGGGAAACCTCTGACACTTGCCTACCTGCTCCCTGTGTGTAACTGTCAAAACAACAGTCAGCTTTCTTTTGATATCTGGAAAAGAGAGGGTAATAGCAATACTTCAAGTCGGCCACAGTAGGCAGGAGCTGTTTCATATTGGGCCAGGAAACTCGGTACTCTGTTTAAGGGTTGTCACTCATGATGCTTCGAAAATCATGACAATAGAGGCGTCTGGTTCTGGGACATGACAGGAACATTGGGCCCGATTCACAAAAGTAATCTGAGACAAAATCCTAACTTTACGACTTTCGGTATTCACAAAAGGCATTTAGGAGTAGTAAAGTTAGGATTCCTAACTTTACTACTCCTAATCTGAGACAAAATCCTGGGGTGTGTGTGTGTGTGTGTGTGCGTGCGGCGTGCGTGTGTGTGTGAGTGTGGTGCGCGTGTGTGTGCGCGCTTCTCTGTGCAAGCCTATTTTCAAAAATAAAATGTGGCATGTGGCATGTGGCTGGTTGTAAAAGACGGCAAGCATTGTCACAGCAAAGGTGGGCTTAGTGTCACAATTTGTCTGGATTTTATGTCCTCAGATTGTGCTGCACCATAGTGCTTATCAAAGTGCAGCTACCCATTTTATGGAGACAGGTAGGGCTGCTGATATTTCCCATTTTCGTGATTATGTTAATGCAGTATGATTCAAACAATAGTGCCTTGCTCTTGACCAGCTAATTATTTCTGCCCAGGATGAACCTTTCGTTCCTTCACTCATGGGCTGAACTGAGGAAGGCCTGGAAAGCCCATCCGTTTGTATCGATTTGGGGCTGACAAAATGTGATGTATGAGAGAGTGTGATGGTGGAAGAAAGCACGCTTGCATGTATGGATGGATGTAGTATTAAAGGAATAAGCTGGAAGGTGTCACAGGACTCAAATCAATCTCCCAAAGTCTCAGGCTGCAGATTGTGGGAAGACTCGTGGCAAGTGAAATGTGGAATTTGACCAATTGGACAGTCTCTGGTATAACTGTCTCTTACATGGGTGTGGGCAGTTTGCTCGATTTCAGGTGCTTCAATAACTTGATATTGTAGCAGGGGCTCGAGGTGTATACCCAGTGTCGAAAGGAACAGTCCTGGCTTCTGTTGTACTGAAATGGAAGCAATCTTAGTTCCTGCAGGAGAATGAACCCTTTCTTAGAAGTCCACGAGTTTCTATAATATTGAAAGACTTCACGGCCAGAAATACTCCTCAGGCTGAATAAGCCATTCTGCCTATTTTCAAATTTTGTTTAATATGACAATGAAATAGTCTGATGTTAAATAAAGTCTTACAATTAAGTTCCTTATTGCATATATTAAAAGCAATGCATAATGAATGCATTTATTAAGACTCGTTATCACAACCTTTGTTCCATTTTATGTATTTTTGTATGAGTGAAAAAAACAACATAAAGTTAATTAATTCCATATAAAGATGCAGTGGCACATAGTTGTGAGCACAAGGGTACAGATCTACAGTGTAAAACCTTTACTGGGCTTGCAATAAGCAAAATTCCTTAGTATCGATGGACAATTTATTTATTTAAAAGCTATACACAGTAATGTAATGCTGACGGCATAATCACTCTTTTGAACTGTTCATTCAGTTTAGATAACTAAATTCTCATGGAGTTTAATATTAAATGGCAACATAATTCACTTTTGTTTAAATGCTAAACAGTGTGAAAAGCAGACTATTGTGCACTTACAGCAGTTATTTAATATCCATTTAGTGCTGTGCATGCGTCCCTGTTGATATAAATCCATGATTTTGAATTTCACTTAGGTATTGTAAGCCTGTTGTAACATCCTCAGGTTGCAAGAGAATCGGCGTTTCTGCACAGCAACTGGTTTGTGACCTGAGAAGAATTCTGCTCTGCGGTGGATGTTAATCCATCAAAGTGAAAAAAATGATTATTTGGTGGTATTCATGAGAGACAACAGACCTCCATCCCTGCATTTGCAATCACAATTTATTTTATTGCAGCCCCCGCTCCCTTATGGGGGAGGGGCTACTATCAGGTTTGATGTGGAGGGCAATGCGAGGAGCCTTCAATGGTCGTCTGTCATAATGTGTGTTCTTCCAATGCCCAATGCGCAAGTCCACAATCGAAAAGTGGAAGCTACACTGTTAGACTTGGCAACTTTGGCGTGGTTTCCCCTGACTTTTTGCCTCTACCTCCTGTATTTTTGATGCTGTACTGGATTTTGTTTTTGCTGGCTTAGATACTTTGGACACTTTGCTACTGCTGATCAGTGGCAAAGTGCAAGTGCTCCCTATGTAAATTGTTATTACAATTGGTTCTCCCTGTTTGGCATGTTTGATTTGCTGGTAAGCCCCTAGGAAAGTGCACTGAGTGTGCCAGGGCCTGTAAATCAAATGCTACTAGTGGGCCTGCAGCACTGATTGTACCACCCACATGAGTAGCCCTGTTAATGTATCTCAGACCTGCCACTGCAGTGCCTGCGGCCAGATTTTGAACTGCCATGTCGACATGGCAAGTGCACCCACTTGCCAGGCCCTAACCTTCCCTTTTCTTACATGTAAGACACCCCTCAGGTAGGCCTAAGGTACCCCCATGGGCAGGGTGCAGTGTATGAGAAAGGTAGGACATATACTGGTGTGTGTGACATATCCTGATAGTGAAATACTGTCCATTTGGTTTTTCATTATTGAAAGGCTATCTGTCCCATAGGATAGCATGGGAGATGCTTTGTAACATCTTACAAGTATATCTTACCATTGGGACAAGATAGAGAAATAAAGTTTAGGCTTTCTGAACTCATAATTTAATAACATCTTTTAGTAAAGACGGTTTTTAAATTGTGTGTTGGAAAATGCCACTTTTTTAAAGTAAACTACCAACAACATGCAGGCCAATACTGAAATCAACAATTTGTAAACAATTTACTTCTTCAAACCACACGTGTCACTCGTTGTGATTGAAAAGAAATAGTTTGTTTTATTTTAAGTAAATTCAAAGGAAAGAGTTTAGAACTTGATTTTATAATTAGCGACCAAACTATTTTTTAGTTCAGATCTATTCAATGATTGGGTAGACCACAAACTTCTCTACAAACACATGTGATATATTACATGATATTTGTGCATCATACATTTTTGGCAAAAATCAACATAGAATACAAAATCAATTGTGAGTCAGGGTTCCACATACATTGAAAAAATAATGATGACATACACATAAAAAATCAACACAAACAACATGAAAAAGGCGCCCCAGTGGGGTTGCGATGTTTGTTTCGAGGATACCTATAGTCTTTTTTCTACAACCCACGTCTGGGCAGAGACCAAACAGTGTAGTAAGCAGTTTAACCTAGGTATGCAGTTCATAAATTGCCAATTAATTTAAGGACATTGATGTGAAAAAGGCGGTTAAACTGCTACTAATTACATGTTCACTTGTTAGGTCATAAAACGAGGTCTACACGTTTCGAACCCCTGAATTCTTTTTGGGGGGTTCTCTTCAGGACCGGGAACCGAAACAAAGTTATTTAGCTTGAAGAAGATTAACCAGTTTCTACTCCAACCATGGATCTCTTTGTTGTTCCACGTTGGAAAAGCATTAATTTCTAAACTTTGATTCCACTCTATTCTGTAGAAGTGATCCCACTAAGGAGAATACGGCTATGGCGACGGCGAAGGCACTCTTAAAAGAGTTCTTCCCACGCTGTGGATTACCACGTGTGATCTGGAGTGACAACAGAAGTCACTTCAATTCAAAGGTCATTGAATTGGTGTGTAAAGGCTTGCAAATTAGACAGAAGTTTCATGCAGCGAACCACCCCCAGTCAGCAGGCCTGGTTGAGAAGTACAATGGTACTCTCAAATTGAAGTTAGCGAAGATTCAAGAAAGCACAGGATTGCGATGTCCCAATGCTCTACCTTTGGCTTTGTTGTCTACCAGAACGACAGCACATTCTAGAACAGGGTTGTCCCCGTACGAGGTGATCTTTGGGCGCCCCGCCAACGTCTGGGGCGTCCCAAGACCAAGTGCTTTTCCGAGATAGAGTACCCCCTACTGATAGATTATCTGTATGAATTGTCTAAAGATCTCCGTTCTGTCCACCAACAGATTCATGTCACGCTGCAACCAGTCCCAGAGGGGCCCGGGCATCAGCTACAACCCGGGAACTTTGTAATGGTCAAGAATTTTCAACAGAAGAACTGCCTGGAGCTGAGGTGGAAGGGGCCCCTGATTGTCCTGCTCGCCACCCGCACCGTAGTGAAGCTTGAAGGCCGGAAGCACTGGGTGCATGCATCACATGTAAAAAGGGTACCTTTACCACTTCTGTATGATCAGTGGGTCCTCGACAGCATTGCTGACCAGGAAGGGGAGCGCGTGCCCCGTTTCGTTCCCTTCTCTGACGGCCGACTGAGGTGGGCGCAGAGAGACGAGGAGAGCGACGAGGTCTTACTTGAAGCGGCCCCCCCAGAGATAAGGGCTGCCCCGAATGCTCCCGATTCTGGTGCACAGACACCTGAATCTCAACGCCCTGCTGAGCCTGAATTTCTTCCCCTTTTTGTTGATGAAGAAGTGCCTGGTCTTGGCAGGTACAACCTGCGACCCCGACGGAAGGACAGTGCGCCAGTAGGACAGTCCAGGAGTTAGGGAAGGACTTGAGCTTAGGGCGCAGGTGCTATGCCTAAGGTGCCTGCTTTAGATTAGAGTGAGTTACACTGGTGCACTGCCCTGGACACTGGACAGGATTAGCTGAGGGTGCCTTCCAAGGAGGGAGGGTGCCCTATCCTGAAAGAAAAGGATTTGTTTTCCAGCAAGGGCTGCGATCGTGCAGCTCCCCCGTGGGAGTGCTTCATAGCACCGTCGTTGATGAACAATAGGAGTCTACCAGTGAGGCTCTGAAGGACACTGGGTGATTTGTACCCCTCTGGTTGGTTGTATTTTTGTGGCTCAAATTCCTAAGTTTTTTTTCTATGTACCCATTTGGCCGCGCAATTATGAAGCAGGAACAGCCTCTAGTGGCCCCACCATTACAGCACAATGGTCCTGTGTGGTCTAGTTGGTCTACTGGGAGTAGGGTGGTAGTGGTACTTCTCATCGTAATGATAACACTATTCGGGGTGGTGTGGTATTTAGAAGAACATCATCCTGTGTTCTCATTGATAGGCACTACCCCGGCTCCACCTGAGCATTCGTTTGTTACACTGGCCTCGCATAAGGAAAGACATAGACAGACCTATGTCGAGAACCCGTTACTGCAGATGCTTCATCAGGTGCACAGCACTACTAATGCCACGAATTGCTGGGTGTGTGGGTTACTTCCCTCAGTTATGCATAAGAACGATCTACTGGTGTCCTTGCCCCTGTCATACTTGGGTAGCTGTGAGTCATGGTTCCAATTGCTTTCTATGGTGTACATGCACTATTATGCTGGCGCGATGAATATGGAACAGTCTGATTACGAAGCAGTGTAGGAATATATAGTGGTACACCAAGGATATACACCTGGGGCAGATGGAAAGGAGGGTACCCTAAATCCAGAAGCTTGTATGAATATTTTTGAGGATAATAAGAGTGTCACTTGGTTGCAAAATGAAATGCTGAATTTTCAAGGATTTAATGTTACTGAATATTTTAAATGTTTTCAGGAACAAAATAAAACTGAAGATAAAGCCATGCCCGTCCCTGTGATCAATACAGCAGCCAGTTTCTGTGTTGAAGGTACAGGGAACATTCCAGTAGGCCAGAGCAGTTGTAACTATACATACCGATTGAACACTACTAGTAGCCCACCTTTGCTCACACCTCCAAATGTATACTTTGTTTGTGGGGAACAGGCTTATACATGGCTTCCCAGGGGATGGTCTGGCCGGTGTTATGTCTCTTTTCTCTTGCCCCCTGTTTATATTGCACCATCTAACTATCACAAGGATCATAGACTACAGCGTAGGGATCTCCATTTGCATCGAGCCAAGAGAGTTGTCAATACAGAAGATATAGATCAAACGGATACTTCCCTACAGCAATTCACTGACATCATGAAGGGCATTTTGCCGTTCTGGGGCCCCATGTTCAATAGCTGTAATATCCGTCACCTTGCAAGAGTAGTTGAGGGAGTCATTAACACTACTGCAGGTATACTGACTAATATTACCGTTGAGCTTCAGGCTACGAGACTTGTTGCTCTTCAAAACCGGATGGTTTTAGATGTCATCCTTGCTGATAGGGGCGGAGCCTGTCGCGTCATCGGCAGCAGTTGCTGCGTTTACATTCCTGATAACGCCCCTAATGTATACTCCGCCATACAGAAATTACATATGCTTGCTTCAGATATCCATCAGGATAATGGTTCATGGTCCCTCACAGGGTGGCTCTTGGGTCTGCTGACATCGTGGGGTTGGAAGATACTACTTGCCCTCATAGTTATCGCAGGTGTCATTTTCACATGTTGCCTATGTATTAATTGCCTTCCAGCATGTTGCACCTATTGTGTGAGCAAGCTCACCCCTACCCCTAAATTGCCAGGACGTGATACTAAGGTCACTGTTATGATGCTGCAGGATATTCAGGATATCATGCTTATTGATGAAGGTATTTTTGAGTACTAAGTAGATGTTGATTCTCATGTGCTGTTTTATTCTTCCTTGTAACGTGAAGTGCGCATGCATTTTTCTTCCTTCCCATTTAGAATTGTAAAGACCCTACCGGATAGCAATAAAGCATTTAGCCACCCATGCTAAAAGGAGGGTCTGTTAGGTTTGAAAATCCCCTTCCTGCTATGCACTCGTATCATGCTATATTAGGTTAGCAATGTGTGGCTAAAGAGATGCCATTTGTATTCACGTTATGCAACCCACTGAGTTATCCCTGCAATGTGCAAGCTTTAGTTAGCATGTGTGACTCCATTTTGTATTTCGTAATCCCTATTAGGCTGTGTCTGAACTAGGCCTCATTATTCGTACTGCTTGCCTCAGCAGAATACTATATTTAGTTATTATTTTTCTTTCCTGTTCAAGGGTGCGTCCCGACTTACTAATGAATAGGCCATTCTGCCCTCGCATGCCTATCTGAGTGTGTAGCTCTGCTCCCACGTTAGGAAACGCTGAGACTCAGCACGGTAACTTTGAGTCGCCGATAGCATGTACCCATCTGGCAGGTGGTAGCCCATCCTTCTGTGCCTTCTTTGTTCATGTTCGGCTCAGGCCGGTAACTTTCCACTGTGGGCGTGGTTGGGGGGCTCTTGGAGGAATGATCATGCATTGCAGGCCGTTGGGGAGCCAGTCCCTCGGCAGATATCTTAGGGTGCAGGTCAGATTGGACTCCTCTGCAGAGTATTACTAATAAATGCTTGTTTGTATTCTCTACTGTCTGACCGACTCTTCATTTCTTGGGAAGGCATAGCAGGTGGTTGTAAGTAACCCGGGTGGCCCCTAAGGACCACTTCCTTCACCCCTGAACTCTACTGCTGAGAGTTCTGACCTGCCAGGAGGTGTCTGTTCCAGTTTTGGGCCTCCGGAGGTTGTTCGGGAGCTGGAAGAAACCTAAGAGAAGTGAGAAAAGCAATCTCTGACGCCTTCTGTGATGCCGCTGTGACGCCGCGACCTGCACCAAGGCCAGGGGCACTGCTTGTGAAGGGCACAACTCACCGCCCGGCCTGCACCACAGCCCGACGCCCTTCGACGCCTGCCAATGCCTGCAGTTATCAGCATTCTCGACACCAGCACTTGCTCTGACTCCGTCATCGCCAGTGCTTGCATCCTGTTATCACGGCGCCGCTAACCACCGAGGGTGTCTCCACGAACTCGCCGACTTCACACCGCATCGCCTCACCGGAACCGATGCCTCACCGCCGACACAACCAACTTCCCCTGTCCTGGATTCGACACGTTGCCTCCTTGCGGACATGATGCCTCGCCTCCCCCGTGGCAGCCAGGGAGCCGGCCTCGACCTTGGCACCGACGCCTCACCTCCACAATGCTATCATTCGTCATAGACTTCGTTATCCAAAGGTACTGTTTGTTTGAGGGTCCGTGTGACTCCATGCCAGATGCCGCGCACCTCGTGGTCAGCGCCGTACTTTTGATTTATTGCTGTCACGACGTCTTAATAGCCCCAGGTGGAGCTATTTGTTTTCTACAAGCTGTATTTTGGAAATAACTGTTTTTGAGTGCTATTTTAGTACTTGTATGTTGGATTTTTGTCTTTTTGGTCTTGCTGAGTTTAGATAAAGATGCTTTATTTTTCTAAACTGGTGTGGTGTCCATTTGTGGTGTTATCGCTGTATTACTGTGTGTTTTGAGTACAAATAATTCACACATTGCCTTTGGGATAAGCTTGTCTGCTCGTGCCAAGCTATCAAGTGGGTGAGCAGGGGTTATCTAGAGTGTGTATCCCCCTTACCCTGACTACAAGCAAGGGTCCCTACTTTGACAAAGGTACCTTCCCCTGCCAATTAGAGACCCCCAGTTCTAACATACACTCATGTACACCTTCCATTTGTGAATGCCATACTACCCCCTTTGAGGATTTGCTGTCCATTGTTTGTGATCATGACTGTAGTCGTAAAACTTTGATACATTTTATTGCGATTCACAATGAGGTTGGGTGCTTAATTCACGCCCCCTTCTCTTTTCTAATCGCAAGGAGTCACAATGTGCGCATTTAAAGTTGCAAACGAATTTGCGACTCATAATGTACCATCTGTAAATTGCAACTGAGGGCTTTGTAGTCAAAAAGTCTGTGCCTTTGTGAATCACAAGCTTTGCACCTGCAGTACCCTTTAGAACATAATATCTTAGCTTCTTAAAGTTTGAGAGTAAAGGAAAGCGTTTCTTTTTCGATAAGCTGGTAACATTGTCTAGATGTTTTTAGTGCAGTATGCACAATTGTCAGTGAAATATAAATTTGGTAGTCCAAAGTTTTTCATATTACTGCATTTTTTCATGAATTAGTGTTTATCTTTTCTCAGCCTGTATGTTAGGAAAACATTTTCCATTAAATAAAATCTCCCAGTCAGAAGAAAGAAAAGATATCTGGTTTGCTTTACTTTTTTCAAAATAGTTATTAACAATTTTCAATTATTATTGAAGCATCCACCAGACTGCTTGAACATGTTTCAAACTGAAACGGTCCTCCTATATAACTCCATATTCTCTTAGAACAAGCAGCATACTCTAACATTAATAAATAGGCTGTCTAACAGCATGAATTTAAGCAAATTAAAAACAGCTAGCCCAGTGTCTCCCCAGAACAGTATAATAAATAAAGAGCCATACTTACAACATAATGTTCTCTTAAGAAAGATCACCTATTTAACAATTATGTATTTAACACATATGTGCTTCAATATATTTGATTGGTACATTAATAAAAGTGTTTTGCTTATATTAGCATACATTTGTATTAAACAATTAGGAGCCAGAGGAAGCCAATCGCACAACATTAATCACAAGACAAGGAGAATAATATGAAGTGCTTCTGTTAGCAATGGTTTATTGAAAGAACAGAAAGTAAATAACACATGCATCTCTGAAAATATGTATTTGTGGAGTCTATAAATATGTCACATACTATATTATTTACACAATCACCCTTGATGGAGCTTTTAAAGAAGCTCTGTGCACGTTGTCTCTTGAAGACCTATGCGTGTCTTCTTTAGAATGATATATGGTGTATTTAGCAAACTGGTCATGTTTGAAAATGTTTATATTGTAATTACCACGCATGTTTACCATTTCATAATGCATTTAAGATTTTACGTGGTCACAAAACTAGAGTTAATAAATACCAATATTGTTCAATAAACAGAAAAGCACACTAAATCAAGTCAAATAAAAAATAACTAAACATTTATACTAATGCTTTGCTCTTATAAATATTATACCATTCACTGTTACTTGAATTCCATGTCACAACGATGTATTGTCTAAATTAACCAGCTGATTTTGTTACCAGTGTTAACTTTTCTGTTTGAAGAATTCCTCCATAGTCAGAAATTCAGAAATTTGAGGGATGAAACAGCTCTCGACCCCGGCTGCTGCTGGTATCATTTTCCTGCGGGGTAGAGGGCCTACGGGGGAGCAATAAGCGGTCCACCTCCTGCCAGCCCTGAACGTACCACGAGCAGGGTCGGGGACCTACCATGGTGATGCGGTGTACCTCCTCACTCTGACCACATCGTATGAGCCGAGGCACCATGCCCTCTGTGGGTGCTGGTGGTGGCTTCAACCTTATTCTTGCTGCTGTGTGTCCCATTCCATATGCCCTGCTTGCTTCTTAGTGTGGCGGACATCAGAGTCATGCCACACAGGGTTCCTGCTGGCTCCCATGACTGCCTCAGCTGTAGCCCAACCCCTCCGCTCCTTGAGCACTGCCATTAGGCCTCTATGCCGCTGCCTGGCACCTGCACGGGCCCCCTTTTGACTGTCACAGAGGGGCCCTCTCATCTCTGACAGTCCTGGGGAGCTATGGTTAAACCTTGTGGGATTTCCACTCGCCACCCCATCTAACGTGAAGGGTATGAGAGAAGCGATTGCTGCAGCCCTCTCCACTGGTCCGCCTACAGACCTCTTACTAATTCAATTACATCTCTTGACCCCTGGACTGGAGTGTCAGACCTACGTGCTCCTGGTGCGGGGAGCCTGACTGGTGGGGTGGGCAGCTTCTCTTTAGGGCAGTCATAGGGCCCCTCAGCTTCTGCAAGCTGGCCTGCACCTCATTTGTGGACTGCCCCTGCATCGCCTGGACTCCTATGGACTGATTGGGGTCTATGTCATCTGCAGATTTGCATACTTTACTTCAGTGCTCCACTGACACCCTTGAAGGCTAGCCCTGCCCAGACTAACTTATGTTAGGTTTGACAAATTCACAGCAGCTCAAGTTCTCTGTGGTGCTTTTAGGCCAGAAGCAGGCCTCTGAACAGCACATCGTGCAGGAAACTACCCTCAAGGAAATGTCAGGGCTGGGCACCAAAATGACAAACTTCAAATTCCCAATGTCATCCCTATCTTCTGACATCAGGTCACTCCGCATGGACTTTGTCACAGTTCACAAGTGTCTGGATGCTGTAGACCACCGTCTTGATGACCTCATCAGGCAGTTGACCCAGCAACCAAATTAGGGCACAGAGATAGGGCACCTTCACAGAAGATCACTGACTGGTGGAATAACATTGGCATACATGGGGAGCAAGAAGACACAGAGGGACTTGACATGATCCTCATCCTACAGTCCCTCTTGTCTTGCCTCCTCTCCATTCACTTTCGGGCACCCCTAGAATTCCAAAGGGTCCACAGACTGCATTATGGCAGGGCCCCTTTCAATACGAGGGCCAATGCATTCATGTTACTGTAGACTTTGTCCATAAAATTGTGATTAAACATAAGAATTTTCTATTGTTGTGGCCCCAACTTCGTCAACATAATATTAAGTATGAACTCATCAACCCTGCGAAGATGCTTATCACCCACAAGGGCCAGTTGATAGGAGTTCATGATCCGGATGCACTGGTGGATTTCCTGGAGGTGGAAGACATCACGAAGATGGACACAGAGTAGCATGGAATGCTGCCGGAGGAGGAAAATCAGCAAGTCACCGAGAATGGACAACGGCCTGACTTGTCAGATTATTGATCATGATCTCTCACCTCTTTCCAAAGAAAATCCAATAGAGCGGGTCATAACAAATTGTTTGAAACTCTCGCTCATGACCGGGACAATCACGCTCACCTCTAAAAAGAAAGCACATGGGGTTGAAGCATGCCTAACTTGCTGTTGACCATACTCCAAGGAGACCCGTCCAGTGAGGAACCCTATCACTCTCCAGAAATCTGTCCTCCATGGATCTAATGGTGGGATGGACCCTGACCTTGATGTTAATGTTCCATGATATGGCTGAATGGCTGATTGGGGCACTGGACAGTGTGTGAGAGTTGGAGGACCACACTGGTCTGGTGTTTTGATGTCTGGGTTTGCTCCTGTTTGTTTATTAGTTGGTTTTGCCTGTCTGTACTTTATTTCTATGCAGCTAATTCACCGCCAGATATCGCATCAACCACAGTTTTCTGCCTATGTCTGCGTTAGCTCCAATATGCAGACCTCCTGATCACTTGCAGCTGGTGCTCTGGGGACTGCCACAACCACCCCCATGCACACTGCACACCCTGAATCCCCTTCTCTGTTCTTTGACCTCAGCCTTCCCCTCCACAGCTCCCTCCAGGGGTACCCCGAGTGAACTGGATAGTGGAGTAGGGCTCGCAGGCACTAGGTTTTGTCCAGTTCTCTTCCCCCTGTTGTCTTGCCTCCCCCACAACGCGCTCCTGTTTTTTCCTCCTTTTACTCTGAGGGGACTGCAGACCCACCCTCCTGAGCAGTATCTAATGCTGCACTCTAGTCTCGTGCCACTTGACCTCTACGCCCCTGCCATGCCATCTGAAGTGCCATAAGATCCTGACTTAGTTAAAACATAAGCACATCAACATTGTCTTTGTACAAGAGATGCATTTACACCCGACTGAGGATGACAAACTAAAGAGAGACTGGGCGGGCAGTGTAGAGTATAGTTGCCAGACTGACCCTGGCCCCTCAGACCTCCCCTTCTGCTACCCCTTCCAAAAAGCATGGGGTCACAATACTTATCAGTAATTCCTTCCTTCATACTCTGTTGCGTACCTGGGAGGATCCAGAGGGCAGATAGTCTTTGGCAAAATCAACTGCTGGGCTATTGCCGCATACTGGGATCCATCTATGCTCCTAACTCGGGCTTTCTCCTAAAACTCAGCTCCACGAGGGTAGTTGTAGGAGAAGACTGGAACCTCACCATTGACCCCCACCTAGACAGGACAAGTCCCCAGACCCTTATAATTCTTCAGACATGGCCACACTGTGGGATGTGATCTCGGTCATCGCCTGATTGATATGAAGCACCTCTCACATTCCACTGGGAGGTACTACACCTACTTGTCGAGTGTTCACAACTCCTATTCGACGATGGGCTACTTCCACATTAGGGGCCACCTCTTTCACCTTCCATTCCATATCGACACCACTGCCCCATCCTGCTAGACGTCCATTTGGAACATCAGTCACTGCCTGGGTGTCACGAACTCTGTGCCACAATTATTAAAACAAGTATTAAAAGTCCATCTATTCAGCATGTTTGCACCAATAATGTTCCAATGCTTAAACAATACAATATGTAGGTATTACTATAATGTCTTTATTGTTACTGTTTTGTGTGCTTTAAGACTCATGTCAGTAAGGGGCTTCACTATGTGACTCATTTATTTTTGCTGACTCTAATGACTAATTCGTTATTTCACTTTGGCAACAGGTGTCAGTTCTGGAGCATACTCAAAGGACCTGCTGACAATGATGACTCATTTGTTTGTGCTGACTCTGGTTACTTTATTGTTGTTTCCCTTTAGCAGCAGGTATACCATATGGAACATGCTCAAATGACCTGCTGTCCCTTTATGACTCATCTGTTTGTGCTAACTCTTCTGACTTCATTGTTGTTTCCCTTAGGTAGCAGGTGCAAGTTCTGGAACATGCTTGATTGCACCACCTTCTGAGACAGCACCTCTGTTTAAAGAGGTTGTGTCCTTTCAGCTTCACTTGCTATTCATGTTTGGTTTTGGAAGGAGCTGCAACATCAAGGAGCCATACACCCAAGAGGTTCTCTCGATTTCAGAGAGCTGATCCGGTCAGTGGTTAATTTGTAAAACAAAAAGTGCCGGGGCTTTCGTCAGGAGGCAGTTTAGCCAGCCCATTTCTCATGTTAGCACTGCCTAACACAGAACCAACAAACCCTACAAGCGGGAGAGGGTGTGGCGCAATGACCGGAGCTGCCGACTTCGGAGCTGGGGAACCAGGTTCAAGCCTCGGCGTCAGCTCAACATCCTGTGATTCTAGGCGAATCACTTAATCTCCCTGTGCATACCATAAATTGATGTGTCCTTAACTGGTGCTCAAGCGCCGGTGTTGATGATTAAGTGCCGGTGCTGAGCACCGGAAATCACAGGCTCAAATTAAACACTGAATCTGCTCTCTAACTGCATTATTTCAGTCCCAGCTCACAATTTTTAGACTTTTGGATGAGGTACCACCTTCTGGTGCTCGAGCAGAAACTTTTCTGGTGAAAAGGGGAAACCAGCACTCCGGTAAGGTGGCGAGTTGGGGGGGGACATTTAGGTCTGCACTAGTGGTTGGTGAAGGGAGATCAACCAACCATAGTACGAAAGACACATTGGAAACTAACTCCAAGTTCCCCCTTAGTAGAGATTTATCTTTGGATATATAGTCTTGAAGTGGGAACTCGCAAAGCACCTTGAAAAGAACTGTTACAGCTTTTGATTCAGGAACATCAAGAACTTTGTGTTTTTTAACATAAGGAACTGTAATTCTGGAAGTTGCTTTCCTAGTGAAAACAACCAGCCTTTTCTTGTCTGAAATGCAAAAACAATTCTTCGTGAAAGTAGAACTTAGAGTTGTGGATTAACATTTTTCCTTCCAGGTCTCTTCCCCTGCAATACCCACCCTAACTTTCTTCCCTTCATTTGGCCACATCGATTCTCTGGTGAAATATAAAACTCAGAGTGGGTGCTGCGAATAGGAGGTCATATTGAGAGCATTGGTCCCAAAGAACCCGGCCTGACATGGGGAGGGGGTGGAGGATGAACACAGCCTATCACAAAACCTCACACGATAAGGCTTTTCTGAATTCCCATGTCCAGGTTTATCATTCAGAGAGTGTCCGCTCTGTGTCCTCCCCACAGAGACTATGGGCTGTGGGGAAGACCAAATAATATACACACTGGTGATCGCGGGATCAGGCTAGCCGGTTACGTACTGTTCCCAACTTTGACTGAATTCACACTAAAGTACGTCCGGTACGGTGAAATGCTAAGGGCTGAAAGCTAATATCTTACTTCCAGGTATATCCCTTCAGAGCTCTTAAGTTGATGTGTGAAGTGATAAAGTAGTGTCTTTGGAAGGAGTCCTTTTTTAGGACGAGAAACCTCACTCACCCAAGGGTGACATGCTTCATCATTGGGTCCCCTCCTAACACCCGGACTGCGAGTTCCGTGGTGTGGGCTACGACTCCCAAGATGGGAGGAGCAGAGGTGTTTTCAGATGAGCGATGGATAGAGCCAGTGAGGGACAGAGAGCATTCAGAGATTGTGATGTGTTGTGTGGGATAAAACTACTTCCAAGAGGCCAAAATATTTTTATTAAGTAGGTTAAAAAAGAAGACTAGGGTTTTCTAACAAATAAAACCCTCTTGGTGGTCATGGTCGACATGTTTCTGCCCAATAGCAGACCCCTCACGGGGTTCCAGGGCATTCGTCAGGACCTTCGATAGTTACAGTCACTCTGTTAAATGTGCACTCAAGCAACATTTCAAAAGTAAATCTTTATACTGGCCCGTCAAGGATCCAGAAAGCCAGGAAGGTGGCCCGAATATGTGAAAGGGTCCACCGTCGTGCTAAAGAAAGAAAGGGAGAAAGCAACAAATAAACATTTCATCCTCACATATTGTGTGTTCAATAAACAAGGGTGCATAATTACATATACATATATATAGTGGTTTTGATTAGATAGATTTCTGTCAGTTCCATTTATCTTAGTTTGCAAAAATATGTAGTCTAACATATCATTCTTAACAAAGCACTGATTCAAACTCGCAGGCACATCCTATGCTTTCTGGTGGATACATTACCTCCTCAAGAAGTCAGTCGCATCCACCCTCAAGCCACTAGACACATTCAGGAGCGCCCCACTGAAAAGAAAATCATAGTGAGCATTCGTGCTTCGCTGTTACTGTCATCAGTTGTTCATAATGGTATAGAAATACCAAGGCCGGTCAGTGAGTTATTCCAGGGGGTCTGTTGTCAAGTGAGGCTGGTGTTTCGAGTAGTGTATCTCAAAGCGAGCTAAGTGGTCCTTCCATATCGGGGGAAGCGTTATGTCCATCATGCTGACTGCACACCTGTGTAAAGATAACATCTCTCCACACAGTATCGAAACTCATGAGTTCATCTAGGACGCCTAATCGGACTCTCATTGTCGTGGGATCATAAAGTGTGGTCGGAATATCCTGCATTCATGTGAGAGTGAAATGAAATGGCAGGAGCAATGCTGGAGCCTGTCTAACGGGCTTAGTCGCCAAAACATCAGGACTAATCACAACAAACAGGGTTCTATCTCTGATTAACAGAGCAGAACTCGTGTTCAACTGGGTTCAAGCTACTGTGGGGGTTGCAGACTAACCACAGCGAAAATGGCGCTGTGAGCCTGCAGTGACCTTACTGGTGAGCAAGCAGCCTACATGGTGCAGTGTAGAAAACATGGAGCGCAATGGCACCCCTCGTGCATGCATCTGTAGCGGGATTGTTCTTGCAAGGTTGAGTGTCTAGCCTATCATGTCCCTGGGATGGTTGGACAGCCGGTGTCCTCAGGATGGGGGAACACAAAAATATGGGGGAGGTCTCCCAGCGTAAGGCTGTGTCAGCCGTAGTCGGGCTGGGAGCCTACAGTGGAGGCAGCTTGCTGAGGGATAGCTTTCCCAAAGTAACAAACGGAGACTCACGAGTCCCCCGAAGGTGGTTGGAGCAACGAGTGTCTCAATACAGGTAGTGGCGGTCTCCCAAAATGGGACTTACCTGTTGTTGGGTGCCTCTGTCTACCCGGTATGTTGGCGAGGGTGAGCTCAGCCGGCGCCGGTGGCCGTTATCAGGGCGGCAGGGCATGCCCACCACACGTAGACTACGTCCCAGGCGTCTATGTGATGTGTGTCACGTCCCCAGGTTCTTGGGATATGTAGTTTGGCTGCAGCTAAGGTTACAGGAAGCTGCAAGGATTGCGGACTAAAAAAAAACACAAAATAAAGTAAGTGAGGCAATGAGATCAAATGTGTGCGCAAGACACACAAGACAGTCTTGGCGTCATGAAACATGACTATCCAGGCAGCCATAACTCCTGAGACTACGTGCTGTCAGGATGTCCTCGGATAGGGAAAAGTTGGCATTCTAGTATGCAGAAGGTTACCTGTCCGACTGGTGGGAAAAGGGGAACACAGAAAGACCATCCCACAAGAGTGGAGGGTGGTAAGCTCCTTTATATACACATTATGTATGTTTGGAGCTGTGTTCAATCTGGGGATACTTGCTTACGCCTAAATTCTGATGGTCCTCATGTTAATAATATAAGAGATGGGCTGACACATTGACGTTCAGGTTGCCAGGCCCAAGGTCTAATGTGTCCTAGGGCAGGGTGGATTCTGCCCCCTTAGAATGTATGATTCATTAGTGCTGTGTGGAAGTCACTACATACCATCTAGTTAGGGGGCAAGATAGTACGTCAGTGTCTTTGGCTTGTCCAGGGTATGTCGTCACTAAGCCCTTGACTGTCACTTTTAAGCCTATACACCCAGTGCTGTTCTTTATAGAACTGGACTGACTCCAAAGTCCCCATAGTAGTTGTGTAGTTGGGTTTGTCTAGTACCAGCCAGGTGATGTCCTTCTCAGTATGGGCACGCTCCAAGAAGTGTCTAGTCAGTTTTGTATTGTTTTTCTTACACTGCAAAGAGCTGCGGTGTTCAACAATCCTTGTGCGTACCTTCCGAGTTGTCATCCCAACGTAATTCAATCTGCACGGGTATCTCAATAAGTATATTACCCCTTTGATGTTGCAGTTTGTATGTCTGGGAAGTTCCCATGGTGTCCATAAGCCTAAATCAATATGGGTTGTTGTCATGGTGTATGGGCATACTGAACATGAACCACATGCAAAGTGTCCCCTCACCGGTGGTAGAGACCAAAGTGTATTCTGTGTTGACTGAGTTTGTTCTAAACGTGGTCTTGTATGGACTACCATGTCTTTGATGTTTTTACTGCATTTGTGTGCAAACAGTGGACTGTTCAGATTCTTTTCTCCTGTATTCAGTATATGCCAATTTTGTTTTTAACAATTCTCTTTACTGTGTTGGTCAGGTGACTATAAGTCCCTACACAGACTAGTCTGTCATCACGTTGTTTGGTGTGTGTCTCTAGGAGGGCCTCCCTATTGTTATTTCTGGCACGTTTAGCTGCTCTATTGATCAGATCTTCTGGGTAGGCTCTCTGGGACAGGTTGGTGCTGAGTGTTGTGGCATTTTCTTTGAACTTTCTTACTTCAGTACAGTTCCTCCTTAGTCTCAAAAATTGCCCTACGGATAGATTGTCCCTCAGTGCGCGGGGATGAAAGCTATTATAACTCAGAAGGGAGTTCCTAGCCATAGGCTTAGTATAGAGTTCTGAATAGATTCTGCCATCTTTGGGGTTGAGCAAGAGATCCAGAAATGGTAGGGAGTCTGTACTGTATTCGAAGGTAAATCTGAGATTGGGGTTCCTGGTATTCAGCCAGCCTGAGAATTCCTGGAGTGTCTCTATGTCGCCTTCCCAGATCACCAAAATATCATCCATATACCTCTTCCAGATTTTCAAATTCTCCTTGTATGTTTTGTCTGGAGGGTAGAGACAAGATGTTTCAAAACTGTGCATGTACAGGTTTGCCATGCTAGAGGCAAAAGTGCTCCCCATTGAAGTCCCATTAGTCTGCCAATAAAAATGATCTTTATACTGGAAAATGTTCTCTTTCATTGCAATGGTTGCACATTCTAGTATGAACAATGTAGGTGTCATGTCCTCTCGTGTTCTAGAGCTAAGAAGATCTCCAATGGTCCTCAGTGTGTTGTCTTGCAGGATATTGGTGTATAGAGATTTTACATCGCAGGAGATAAGTAAGTGCCTAGTGGGATCGAAAGTAATGTCCGTCAATGTATTCAGAACATGCTTGGTATCCTGGAGGTAGGATGGCATCTGTGATACCCAGGGTCGCAGGAACCAATCCACAAATTGTGATAGAGGCTTCAAAAGTGAGCCAATCCCCAACACTATCTGTCTTCCAGGAGGTGGTCTAGTTGGTTTGTGAATCTTTGGGAGTATGTAAAAATAAGGAACCTTGGGTTGAGTTGGTTGTAAGAACCTAGAAACACTCCTTGTGATCCATCCTGCTTCATATCCTCTCTCCACCAGAGTCTTGATGGTTTTCTGTAGTCTCTGAGTTGGGTCACTTTGTAAATGTTGGTAATATCGGTGATCACTCAATTGGCGGAGGCATTCCTGATGGTAATCTGTGCTGTTCATGATCACTATGGCTTCACCCTTATCTGCTGGTTTAATAGTTATTGTGTCGTTCGATCCTAGATCCTTAAGGCAGTCTCTTTCCACCTTTGTGATGTTACAAAAGAGATGTTTCACCTTTGATTTTTGTTGTTCAACGTCTCAAAAGTAGTCACTTCTGGTGGAACTAGATGAAGTGGAGGGTTGAATGTGGATTTGTTCCTGAGTCCAGTGTTGACATTGAGATCAATGTGATTGTCGTCTTTTTTGTCAAAGAAAAAAGACAAGTGAACCTTTCTGAAGAATTGGGATAGTTCCATATGGGTTATGAAGTCATCACGCAGGTGTGTGGGTACAAATCCCAGGCCCTTGTTGAGGACTTCAGTCTCAAGAGGGGTCAGGGTTGTTCCACTGAGATTAACTGTTAGGTTGCCGTCTGAATTGTCGAGGGCGGCGGGTCCTTGGCCATGCTCCTTGTTATCCGTTGTTCGATTGCTGGGTCCCACTGGATATGTGGTCTCTCCTGGTCTGTCCGGTCTGGCTGTGTTGCCCTCGTCCCTTGTCTTCTTCTTCTGCTTTTGCCACGGCCCTGCCCAAAAAAAGGCTGGTATCCCATGCCTCCAAAGGGAGGTGGTTGGAATGGTTGGACCAGGTATCCCATGGTTGTGGTGGCCACCATGGATTGGGTGGTGGTTGATTATGGGCGAAGGAACCCCAACCTCGGGACTTCGGGAGACCGCAGTAGGTTGTCTCATGGGAATCCTCATGGAACCAAATCGGTTGATCGGATGAAACCCCTCCCATGCCCCGATTAGCTGCTTATTCTTTCTTTTAATTGTTTTTTGAGTGGTGTCTGTAAGTATACCGACACCGGGTCCACACACCTTAGTGCGTGTGTTGGTACTTTACTTTCTCACGTGGCTTTCACTTTGCCACTCACTTTAATTCTAGGTCCTGAAGAAAGCCCATTTGAATTTTTTGACGGGCTGAAAGATGTAGACCACATCACCTAAAACAACTACAGATTATTATTTCTTGTTAGTTGATCTCACATAGTTTTTAACCATACCCTGAGCCGCCACTAATAAATTTTCTTGGTAAGGATTCTCAGAGGTATTTTTAACTTTACATCACATCTTCACACTACACCTGCTCCGCTGTAATCAGGCGTCGTAGCACAACCGGGCGGCATTAGGCCTCCCGGTTGGGACCCCAATGATGAAGCATGACACCAACTAGGTTGGTGTGTGAGGGGTCTTTTAAATATACCTAATGGTCCTTGGACTTACCACACATACCACACATAGTGATTGATAGATCTCCACTATTTCAGGGTCCGTCCATATTGTTTCTTTGTATCAAGAGAATTAGCCAGTCCCTTGTGCATCTCCATGATACAAGGGACCAATTTGTCTTGAAAATCCTGTTGTCCAGAATAGTCTTGGAACATTAGTCACTATCAGTCCTTGCGGGGCTATGTTGCCTCTAAGGTACTCTGTAAGAATTGCTACGTGCATCATAATGCGTGTGTGTTGTTTCTTTAAAATGGACAGTTTGGCCCAGTCTTCCACTTGTGTGGGGGCTATAGTCGGATTAGTCTCAATTATGCTAGGTGTCTGTAAGATGAGTTGTAACATCTCCTCATCAAAGGCTAGTCCTGCACTCTTCCATGATGTGCTTCGTGTTTAACCACCAGGCAGTGTCTTCTCATGAGGGATGCAGCACTTAAGAAACAATGTTCTTTACAAGACAAGCAACATCTGGATGAAGCCATTGTGACTTCCACCACATGCTATAACAGAGACCTCTTGTTACAGAATCGACAAATGCTTGAGGCAGAAATATTTGCCATTAACCAATATTACACATCAGCCATGAAGAAGGCCCTAGTAAAACTCAAGTGGAGGCATTTCGAGTGGGGGTAAAAGTGGGTAGACTACTTGTCCTCCTACTACAGCAGAGGGAAGCCCAACTGGTGATCCTTGTCATCCGTGACTCCGGGACTCACTTCTTACCCATCCAGAGGACTTCTCAGAAGTGTACACACAGTTTTATGACTTGCTCTACTTTGCCTCTCGCTTGATTGACCATGTTGAGGAAGGCTGCTTTTTGTAAGCTCTTCCCCGACCTTCCTTGTCCGAGAAGGAGGGCATGGCCCTCCTGGAAGGTGACATCACAGTAGAGGAGATCAGTGAGGCTATTTCCAACCTTCCCACTTGTAAATCGCCTGGAGAGGATGGGTTCAGGGGAAATTTTATAAGACCTGTAAGACTGTAGACCCCCGATGCTTCATGCGGCCATTATGGCAGCTGAGACTTCTAATTCCCTCTGTGCCATTTCCAACAAAGACATATTTGACAAGGACAAGGGAACCCAAATGAAGTCTGCCAGGGACCTTGGGAAATAGTACTTTTCTAGAGAACAGTGGCCCCATGGAACTGTAAATTATGAAAAAGATGAATATAGACTCAATCAGTTCTATATTGAAAACGACTTATCCAGCCGGACAGAGGTCTACTTTAATGTTATAGTTAACAGAGTAAAAACTTATTCAAAAACAAAAATAAGAGTAAGCGGGACACAAGCCTGTGCCCTCACTACACATACATAGAACACATACAATGTGACAGCAAAACAGAAAGCTCAGGCACGGCTGTCGATTTGTCATATATGGCAATAACACATAGGGCCAACAAATCGTCTTTTACACCCTTACACAATTAATAATACATTTAAGGGAGTGTATAAGGTGTGATGGGTGTCGACGGCGTTTCGATCCATACAGTAAATACAAGGATCATCATCAGGACTTAACATAAGCATGCCTGAAATTAAAAAGCCTGACAGGGGGTAGGCATCAGAAGATGTCCCATCCTGCAATTGCGCGGGACCAGTCTCCGTGTCTGAAACACGATGCGGTTCGATTTCCGATAGTATATGCGTGCAGCGACGGGCGTAATGGAGATAATTCCTCGTGCTGGAATCGCCGGAATGGGGCAATCAGTGGTAACCTCAAAGGGAACCTCACAGGAGTGTGTGCGCGCCGGAGGCCGGTCAGTTTCAGACACGGAGACTGGTCCCGCGCAATTGCAGGATGGGACATCTTCTGATGCCTACCCCCTGTCAGGCTTTTTAATTTCAGGCATGCTTATGTTAAGTCCTGATGATGATCCTTGTATTTACTGTATGGATCGAAACGCCGTCGACACCCATCACACCTTATACACTCCCTTAAATGTATTATTAATTGTGTAAGAGTGTAAAAAGACGATTTGTTGGCCTATGTGTTATTGCCATATATGACAAATCGACAGCCGTGCCTGAGCCTTCTGTTTTGCTGTCACATTGTATGTGTTCTATGTATGTGTAGTGAGGCACAGGCTTGTGTCCCGCTTACTCTTATTTTTGTTTTTGAATACGTTTTTACTCTGTTAACTATAACATTAAAGTAGACCTCTGTCCGGCTGGATGAAGTCGTTTTCAATATAGAACTGATTGAGTCTATATTCATCTTTTTCATAATTTACAGTTCCATGGGGCCACTGTTCTCTAGAAAAATTTCCAACAAAGACATCATCATCCTTTTACTAAAAGAAGACAAGGACCCTTTGGATTGTGGGAGCTACTGGACAATGTCCCTTATAAATGTGGATAATAAAACCCTGACCAAAATTCTGGAACCCAGGGTAGGTAAAGTGATAGTGTTCCTTGTTCATCCTGCTCAGGTTGGGTTTGTGCTGGGGCAGTCTTCTAAAAATCATCTCTGGACACTGGCGCATCTAATGTGGACCACCGCCCACTTTGATGACGTGTCTCTTGCCATCTCTCTCAATGTGGAGAAGGCGTTTAATTGGATAGAATGGTAACACTTTTTCAAAGTCCTCTGCAAACTCGGTCTGGGGAACTGATTCATCAAGAAGGTTGAGTGGCTTAATCAGGAACCAATGGCTAAGTTGAACTGTGACAGTTTTCTCTCACGCAGCTTCTTGATTAAACGTGAATCTCTGCAGTGCTGTCCACTTTTTCTACTCCTGTTCCTACTAGCACTAGAACCTCTGGCCTGGGTGAAAAGGACTTTGCACAGATCCAAGGTGTCACAGTGCACAGGTCTTGGTCAAAGCCCTCCTTTATGCAGATGACATCCTCACGACTGTAACTTGGCTGACTGACACCCTCCCTGACCTTATTAAACTCCTAGACAGAAGTGTGAAGTAACGCCCATGTCCATAACTGCTACTAGCGCCTGTATAGAGGGCTACAACATTCGGTGGGTGCCAAAATGGTTGAAGTAGATGAAGTCCTACTTAACAAATATTTGTCCCACATGGTACAAGACAATCTGAACTCCCTATCCCTCTAATAAACTTTTTGCCAGGCCTAAACATTCTTTTTTTAACACATATATGTCACCCCTAGGATAGGCCTTAAACAGGCCATTGGGCAGGGTGCAGTGTATGTAAAAAGTTTGACATGTGCTTTTAAGTTTTACATGTCCTGAAATTTGTTTTTCACTACCGCAAGGCCTGCCTCTCCCATGGGATAACATTGGGTTAACTATTTACAATTTATAAGTGATAACTTTAAATTTGAAGCAGGTTGGAATATCGAGTTTGGTGTCCATAGAATTGAAATTTAAAACCCTCTTTAACAGGAAAGTCAGATTTCAAGTCACAATTTGGAAAATGCAAATTTGAGAAAGCTGCATTTTCTTGTATCCTTGGTGACATGACTTGGTGTAGCAACCAGTTGGTCTTTGTATGTTGCTCCCAGACAATGAGACAAAGAAGCATTGTTGTTGGCAGGATGGGCCATATCTGACTTGGAAAGCTGTCACTTTCCACACTTGCACATCACAAAGGTCTTCCTGAGCACACTCACAAAGGGCTTGACACTGGTCTATTATGTCCCCAGTCTCAAGTCCTGAAAGAAGGACTGCTACTTCATTGCCCTGTTGGTCTGCTCCCCTCTGCCTGAGTGAGAAGGACTGGACCAGCATCTTGACTCCAAGACCACCAGAGTGACTCCAAGGACTAGTTGGCTGGCCTCCTGATCAGAGCCACAGGGGCAGAAAAGGCTTCCACACCCAGAACCCTGCACCTGAACTATGTCTGCTGTGAGTCCTACCCCAAAAGTCGTGCCAGCCCAGTCCTGGACCTTTGGAAGTGGAACTGACACAGAGTGATGCACCTCCTCAGAGCTCTGCTTTGAAACCCCCACAGGGCAATGAATCTTTGAGGCCAGGTCTCACATCAAAGCCTCCTCAGAACCACTGCTTCATTGCGCATCTTTGAGGCTGGTCTTGGCATCACAAACCCCTTGTCTACGCCACCCTTGACGATGATGCAGGACTTCATATCGGAGCCGCTATTCACAGTGTGATTGAGGGCTATTTATTTAATGCAATTTTATATAGCGCGAACATTACCCAAAGGTGTCAGAGTGCTTTACAAAAGAACCAGTTGCGTTACATAAGGACTTTGGATTACATGAGTTACATAAGAGATACAAACAGAAAAAAATTGCAAATGTACAAGTTGTAAAGTCACTCAAGGAAGAGATACAAACAGATAAACTCTAAAATCACATAGGAATGGTAGTAAGTACAAAGGTCTACTACATATACTAGTGGTTAGAGTTATATATGTATACACATTGCAAATTCACTCAGTATTACATTTTAACAGTGATTAGGCTTGGACAATTATATATTACATATTTACAGAGCAGGAAATTCTTGCCATCGTTCAACCAGGTGTTCAGGTGGTGTTGCACTCAAGGGTGGTGGTCTTGGGTCTGGAGGGATCCCCGAGTTGGAGATGTCCATAGGGGTAGAAGGCCGGATGGTGGTGGGGAAGCAGCATGCTGGATCCCCGGGCTGATCTTGAGGTCATGCTGAGCTCCATCTTGTGGATAGAGGAGGGCGCTCAAGGGCAGGCGGAACTGTGCCACGAATTCAGGTCTCCCGCCTGGCTCAAGCACCCGCAGTGAGGCCCCAGCAGGCCCAGCGCGCCAAAACCGCGTATAGGCATTGTAAGCGGCGGGCGCCATGTTTAAGTCCCGGGTCCTGCACAGGTCTTCAGGCGCAGTGAGGGCTTATGCGCAGCCACTACTCTGGGCGGTGTCTTTCTGTGTGTCAGGGCCCTTGCTTCATTCCCTCCTGTGCATCTCTAGCAGGGCGACGAGTCTCTTGTCTCCCGTTGTGCTCCCCTCATCCATGCTTATTTCCCATGCACTGCCTGGTCGCGACGGCCGCCATCTTAAGGTCAGCTAGGATCTAGTCGGCCCACGCTGCCTCTCCCATAATCAGGGTATCTCGAGGGGCACACACTCTCAATATCAAGGGGGGGCTCAGCGTCAATGGGGATCCCCAATCGCCAACTTCAGCCGTCTCCTACCGGTGCACCCCTCTAGGCGGAAGATGGAAGCTGCCCTCGGTCTCAGAGCTGGGCGCCTCGTCTCGTCCTCAGGCTACCCTCCGGCCTCCGCTCCTCACATATTGCCGCCGCAACCTCGGGGTCCCATTAGCGTATGCTGCTGCCCTCCTCCGTCACCTGATTTGGCCCTGTTAGTGCGCGATTCGTATCCGTGCTCAGATTTTGCGGGTTGCTGCCATCTTAAGTCCGGGCCGCTCCTCCTTCCCCGATCTTCTCTGCACTCCGGGGGTCGGGAAACGGCCCTCAACTCCTCATTTCGCCGCTGCCTGTTACACCGCAGCTCATTCCCCACGCGTGGGTGCCTATTGACCCAGTCCCCTAGATTGGAGTAATTTACCCACCCAAGGGCCTGAATGGGGGAATTGCCCATCTGGGGCAGAGGATTATCAATGACATTCAGGCTCGTCTACATCACTAGTAGAGGCTTTCATGAATAATGGGCTGCTTGGGTTCCTTGATCAATGCTATCCCCATCGCCATTCCCCACCACACCTTCCCTGTACACTCCCCCCAAACCTCCTTTGCCACCATCGCAAGGCAGTGCGGCCTTTGAAATGGACCAAAGTCTTTCTACCCTGTGCCAGGATTCCTAATTATCCACTGCTCAGTTTTGTTCTGCTGTTTAGAGGATACACTCTTAGTTCTGGGTTCATAGTACTGCGCCTGTCTTTGTTCTAATGGCATAATATTGGCAAATGTGGATGCATATCTTATGGAAAATTTTAATAAAAATATGACCATTAAAAAAAGAAATTCAGAAATTCTTTAGATTCATGATCGTTTGTAATAATAAAATAGGAAGAACATGTGCTGTTTTTTAAAATTGAAAGTTTGAAGTTGTGAAGTTTGTAAAAGGTTTGCTTGGAAAAGCATGTTTTGTAAAAGTGGCACTCACTCTCCATGAAACACTTTTAAATTATACAGGTACAAAGCCAAGGCACAAATCCTAAAAACAGATATTTTGTGCTTGCTCATATATCTCTTCGCTCAAGAGACCAGTTGCATAAACTGTTCAAATGGAAATTTCTCTAAGGTCAGTTGTGGGTAAGCAGTTCAAAATGCATCTTAAGAAGGTTTTGAATTTATGAGTACACCAGTTGTGTCAAATTTCACATATTTATTCTTGTGATTTCTTCAATCTGCCTTTCGCACGAATGAAACAAGCGCAAAGTATGAACATACTCTCCAAATGCATTAAAACACAAGTAAAATTAAGAATTAAACAGTGAAATTTGAGATAAAGAAATAAAAATTATGAGCTGGTCAGGAGCTGCAAGATGCTGCAACATGAGGCTCTGCGTCGGTCTGTGCCGCACTGCGTTGGGTCCAGTGAAGCCGCAGACTAGGAGCTGCAAATTGCTGCAATGTGAGGGCCTGCATCCATCTGCGCTGCGTCAGATCTGGTGGAGCTGCCGATCAGGAGCTGCTAGTAGGCCCGGGCAGTAAACTCCCCTTTGCTCACAAAATTTGCAGACTTCTGTTTGAGGCTCGAGATTTGTTTTGGCTCTCGCGAGCGCCACAATATTCACAGGCCACTAGCAAGCGAATGCAAGACTTCGTGCCTGCTCATACGGCTACCAGCCGCAATGGCAACAATGTAGTGCTGATCGCGGTCACAAACACACCACTTAAGCAGCCTTTGTGCTCAAGAAGCAGCTAAAGAGATTTTCTTCTCCAACGGACCATTGGAGTTGTTTTTTTTATCAAGAAGTCTTTTTTCTTACTTTTTTTTCCAACAGGAAGGAAGTGCCCCAGAGACTTCGACTTCCTGTTCCTGTCCAGCGGCTCCTCCCAGGGCTTTTTCCACCTCCTGGTCACTTTTCATTTGGATTTGGAGATTGAAGAATCACTCTCCTTGTACGCTGCATATATACCATTGGATTTAAGGACTTTGTACTTGAGATTTCACAAGTATGTTAAAAAAGTCTTGTATAAGAGTGTTGTTTGTTATTTAGAGGGCATTTACCAGTATTTATTTGTATTTTTATTTGATTTTTCCAAGTTTTTGTGGTGGGTGGCCTGCATTTTCAGTAGTGGCCTAGTGATATTTTTGCATTTAATTTTTCTTCTTTTGTAAAGGAACAATGTTGCACAGTTCAGTATATTTTCTCCATGTTTCTTGAATTTCCAATATATTATTTGTTTTTTTACTATGTGGCCTAGTCTCCAGAAGGCACAGGCCAGAGCTAGTCATGGGTGCATGAAATTATTGTTTTTGTGGTACATGTTGTTTTAAAACTTCATTTAGGGATGGGATGGCATTGGATTGAATAAAAAATGTGGTGTTTGCATTTCACATTTTGTTGTGTAAAGAAATGTGTATATGTGGGGTAATAATTGATGCCTTGGAAGAATGTTAGTTGTAACATTTTTATAGCTCAGTTAAATTTCATTTTTGGCATTGCTGAATTACTAGTAATGTTTTCTTCAGTGTTACCATGCCTTCTTTGTCTGTCCAATGTGTTTGTGTTTTTGCCATAAGCCACCATTAATTTGTCTTTGTTCTCCATGCAATGTGGCCGGGGACCATAAGCCTGAATGTGTTCTCTTTGTCCCCCATGACTCCTTGCTTGCTGTTGTTGTTTAGCCATGTGGCTGGCAGCCATTTTATGCATCGAGCTACTGTGCCTTTGCCAGAGGCTTGCATGTGTACTTTGTTCCCCATGCCTCCGTGCTCGCTATTGTTGTTTGGCCATGTGGCCTCCAGCCATTTTGTGCATCCAGACTTTGCCATAGGATTACATGTGTTCTTTGCTCCCCATGCATCCTTGCTTGCTGTTGTTGTTTGGCATGTGGCACTGGCTGGAAGCCATCAATCAATCAATTAATCAATCAATCAGGGTTTGTATAGCGTGGCTACTCACCTGTGAGAGTGTCAAGGTGCTGGGGGGACTGCTGCTGATCCATCTGGGTGTGGAGGTTGAGTTGAAGAGCCAGGTCTGGAGGTCCTTCCTGAATTGGGGCAACAACGCAGATTGGCTGAGGTGGAGGGGCAGGGTGTTCCAGGTTTTGGTGGTGAGGTAGGAGAAGGAGCTTCATCCAGTTCTGGTCTTATGGATCCATGGGACAGAGGCCAGGGCGAGTTGGGCGCAGTGGTGTTGTCTGGCAGATGTGTGGAAAGTGAGGTGGTGGTTCAGATATTCTTGTTCTGTGTCATGAAGAGCATTGTAGGCATGAGTGAGGAGCTTGAAGGTGATTCTCTTGTTGATTGGGAGCCAGTGGAGTTGTCAGAGGTGATGTGTCATCTCTCTGTGGTGGGGGATGTCGAGGACCAGTCTGGCTGCAGTGTTTTGGACGGTCTGTAGGTTCCTGAGCTGTTTCTGGGTGACGCCGGCATAGAATGCATTGCCGAAGTCCAGTCTGCTGGTGATGAGTGTGTGGGTGGCCGTCTTTCTGGATTCTGTGGGGATCCATCTGAATGTCTTTTGAAGCAGGCGGAGCGTGTGGATGCAGGATGAGGATACAGCGTTGATTTGGCGGTTCATTGTGAACGTGGAGTCTAGTATGATGCCGAGGTTGTATGCGTGGTCCGTAGGTCCAATTGCGGCAGGCCACCACGAGTTGTCCCAGGATGAGGGGTGGATCCCAGGATGAGTACTTTGGTCTTGTCCAAGTTTAGCTTGAGGTAACTGTCTTTCACCCAGGTAGCAATGGCCTTCATTCCATTGTGAAAGTTAGCTTTGACGGCTGTGGGTTCATTGGTGAGGGA
The DNA here is from genome assembly GCA_963921515.1 of Calotriton arnoldi. NCBI lineage: Eukaryota > Metazoa > Chordata > Amphibia > Caudata > Salamandridae > Calotriton > Calotriton arnoldi. Next base: position 786,808 of record CAWUFW010006662.1, read on the forward strand.
GATGATCAGCTGGGCGTCATCTGCATAGGAGATGAAGTTGAGCCCATGCCTTCTGACGATGGCTGTGAGGGGGGCCATGTAGATGTTGAAGAGGGTTGGGATCAGAGAGGAGCCCTGGGGCACTCTGCAGCTGATCTCTGTAGGTTCTGAGAGGAACGGGGGTAGTCTGACTCGCAGTGTTCATCCGGTCAGGAAGGAGTGGATCCAGTCCAGTGCCTTGTCGCGGATGCCGGCATCGTGGAGTCTCAGGATTAGGGTGCAGTGGCAGACAGTGTCGAGGGCGGCTGAGAGGTCCAGTAGGATGAGGGCTGCAGCTTTTCCCTGGTTGAGGAAGGAGCGGATGTTGTCGTGGCAGCGAGGAGTGCGGGTTCGGTGCTGTGGTTGCTTTGAAAGCCAGATTGGGGGGTGTCCAGGACGTGGTTCTATTCAATGAACTTGGAGAGTTGGGCATTGATGACCTTCTCGATGATCTTGGCTGGGAAGGGAAGGAAGGAGATGGGTCTGAAGTTCTTGAGGTCTGTCGGGTCAGCGGATGGATTCTCCAGCAGGGGGTTGATCTTGGTGTGTTTCCAGTCATCGGGAAGGTGGCGGTTTCGATGGAGTATTTGGTGGTGTGGCGAAGCTGGGGGGCGATGGAGGCAGCTGCTCTCTGGAAGATGTGGTATAGGCAGGGATCCGATGGGGCTCCTGAGTAGCTGCTCTTCATGATCTTGAGTGTGTCATCTGTGGTGAGCAGAGTCCTGTTCTGTTGGGCTGCGACGTGGTTGCGTGTGGTGGTGACGGGTGTAGTGGCAGGGTCTTGGGTGTCGAAGCTGTCATCGATCAGCCTAATCTTGTGGTGGAAGAAGGTGCCGAGTTTGTTGTAGAGATCTTGGGAGGGTGAGACATCTGTGGTATCGTGGTTAGGCCTGGCAAACTTCTTGATTCATGGCGAAGAGTTTTTTGCTGTTGTGCGCGTTGGCGTTGATTCTGTCTTGGAGTGCTGTTTTCAATGCGGTTTTGAGGAGAAGGTGGTGTGCGTTGATGGCGGATTTGAAGTTTGCATGGGTTTCAGGGATTTTGTTGTTCCTCCATCCCTTCTCGGATCATCTGCAGGTGCTTCTGGACTCGTGGAGGGCGGGAGTGAACCAGCTGGCTTTCTTGGAGTGTTGCTTGCCTGGTGCCTTCTTGTGGGGTGCCAGAGTGTTGCCGCAGTTGGAGATCCATCGGTGAAGGTTGCGTGCTGCGGTGTTGGCGTCTGTTGGTGCTGGCGGAGTGGTCATGCTGAGGAAGTCGACGAGACATTCTTCTATGGCCTGGTTCCAGTTCTGAGGGGGGAGATGAGTGCAGTGGTGTGCGGTGGGCATGGCGAAGGCGAGATGTACGCAGTGTTGTTCAGTTCAGAGGAGTTCAGTGGTGTGCCTGTCAGTGAAGTTCCCGCTGGTGGAGAAAATGGGGTCGAGCGTGTGTCTGGCTGTATGGGTCAGTGCTGTGACTAGCTGCTTGAGTCAAATGTTGGCGAGGTTCACCTGTAGGGATGCGGTGTTCTGGTCACTTGGGTTGTCCAGGTGGAAGTAGAGGTCTCCGAGTAGGATGTAATCGGTGGAGGCGAGAGCCTGGGGTGCGATGAGGTCTATGGTGGCGCTGGTGAAAGGTGGGTGGGGGCCGGAGGGCTTGTAGACGAGGGTGCCATGGAGGGAGGTTTTGTGGTTGGTCTGGATCTGGAAGTGGAGGTGTACCATGGTTGTCGTTGGGTTGTTTGACTGCGTGGTCAGGCAGAGGGTGTTCTTGTGGATGAAAGTGATGCCTCCTCCTGGTCAGTCTGCTGGTGATTTTGTAGCTGTCAGGGATGGCGATGGCGATGGCGATGTCCGGTCCAGACAGGGGTTGGTCCAGGTTTCCTTGAGGAAGGCAATGTCAGGAGAGGCAGCGTCGAGGAGGCCCCAGATTTCTGTGGCGTGTTTGCGAAGGGATCGCACGTTTAAGAGGATGCAGGTGAGCCGGTCGGGTGGGCTGTTGGTCGGTGGGCGGCGGGAGGAGTTGGCGTGTTGGCATGGGTGAAGGAGTGGCTGCAGCTCCGGCAGGCGAAGGGTCTCTGGGTCTCCTTCGGCGATGCGAGGTGGCAGGCGGCGTGGCGCCCTGAGTTGAGGGCATGGAGGGTGCTGGCGTCGTAGCGGTGGAAGGCCCGAGAACCAGAGAGCCATTTTGTGTATCCAGCCAGTGTGCCTTTGCCAGAGGCTTGCATGGATGGATGTGATATTAGGTTAATAATATGCTTGAGGATTATTGTAGTATGTATAGTAAGAATATGATTTTGTTGAACAGTGCTTATATGTTACATGCATTTTTGCATGTTTTTAGCACCTCCTTGTCTCACAATAAGTTTCATCCCATCCTCCCATACAAACATAATCAAATATTGATTGTTTTTTAATTTCAATTTTATCTTTTTTATTTTTTATTTATTATTTTAATTGTTTTTATTTATTTACATGTTTTTATTTTTTAAACCTATTTGTTCAATTTTAATTGTAAAAAATGTTTTACATTTTTTTTAATTTGTTTTTTTCGTTTTTTTCATTTAGCCTCAGTCGATCGATTGATCAATCGATCCATCCATCCATCCCTCCATCCATCCATCTATCTATCTATCCATCCATCCATCCACCATAGGCACACAGCCTCGCAACAGCATTGAGTTTTTTTAGGTATAATTCCATTTTTTCCTGGACACCCTGACTGTTGTGCACTGCAGACACATCAGCATCGTTCATTTTTTAATGAATATTCCATTTGCCCCGGGACCACATTGCCTGTCATAGGCGCACACTAACCTCCATTTTTCAAAAGATTATTATTTCATTTATCCATGCAGTTCCCTGAGTGCCACAAGTGTCTCCTTTAGAATATATGGAGATAAAGGAAAGAGCTCTAACTGCATATTGTGTGCTATCAAGATGGGGAACTATATTTTATGGTACAGTGGTGTGGTTTGACTTTAAAGTAGTTATAACCTAAGCAACCAACCACGCTAATATTGCCTTTGTCTGAACTAAAACTGCAACAATGCCACGCTTCACTAAATGTTTGCGTTTAGGTGCACAAGAGAAGAAGAGACATAACCCGCAGTATTGCCAAACAAAAGGCCTGTACAGTGACATCACACATCAGTCCTCCAATCTCTTCTGCTTGTGCAGCATAGTGCCACTGCCAACTGAGGGCTTTAAGATGGCCGAAAAAGAAAGTTGCTGCCAGGAAAGTGGTCAGTGAGAAGAAGCAGCTTTTCATCAGTGGCTTGTCAACCAAAACCTTTTATGGACAACATCATGTGCCTGCCGCACCAGCCTCGGCCTCCTGCATCAACAGCACCACTCTATCTAAGCCCAAGACCATGCCTGCCAGTGAGGCAGCCACTGCAATCATGGCGACGCAATGAGCCGTGACGTTGAATTGGATTTTTCCCTTTCAAAAAGTAGTATCCAATTGTTTCAGGGAACAGAGCCAAGTGGAGAGGAGCTACAGCCAGCAATAGTATATCTTCCTGATGTTGGAACAGAACTGGAGGTTGAGCATCCTGCCGAGCAACAACCTCCTGTTTTAGAATCGTTGGTTCCCACACCTCCAGCAAGGAAAAGCAAGGGCACTACTCCACCATCTTCTTAAAGCACCACTTCTGATGATGATAATATGGATGTGGCATGGACCCCACCAGAGTCTGGGGACACCAGAAGAGGTAGAGAACAGAAAAGTTCCTGAAAGCCTTAGAATAATGAAAGGGGATGATGAGGAGGATGAAGATGATGACCTAGTCATTGTGGATGGCGACATAGAGGAGTCCAACATTGCTATTCAACCTGCTGCGATGAATGTGGCACAGGTAGCACCGCCAGCTCCCATATTTGCAACGCCCCAGCTGAGACATGCACTAATCACTACCTCAGTAGAAGTATCCACTGCAGAAAGGCAATCGATGACACACCCAACTACTTCCAGTTCTTCTTCTGACTTTGGCAGTGGCCCAGTAAAAAAGTACTCCTCACCAATTTGGGACTTTTTTTATGATTAGCAAAGATGAGGAGAACATTTCAATATGCACCATTTGCCACAAAAGTGTTCATTGAGGTAAGCCTGGTACACATTATGGTACTGGAGGCCAAATGACCCACATGAAAAAACATCACACAATCCGGTGGGAGGAGCACCGTAAAGAAATTGCTGAAGGTGGTCGTAGTGGTGAAAGTGAGGCAAGCTGGTGAACATCAGTTGCAAGTCCAATTATGGTGTGAGGTGATGTTGAGGAAGAAGAGGGTGACATCCTCACGCAAAGCAGCCCTGTCCCAAACAATGTGCCAGCAGAATCACCCGCCTCAGCCACTACACAACGGCAAAGGACTCAGTCAGTTGGAGACACAAAGCCTTAGAGTAACTGCCCCACCATGACTCGCACTGAGTCTACAACCACCTACTGCTCAAAAGTCGCCTGTGTCAGTGGCCCCACAAAAGAAAGAAAAATAGAGGCTACCCTTATGGGCATGTTTAGGCAGAAGGGGTCCTACGGCCGCAACCACTCAATGGTATGCTTTTACAATGGGAAGCTGGCAAAAATGTTAGCGCTGGTCTTCCTCCCTTTTTCTTTTGTGGAAGGAAATGGAAGGTTCCAAGTTGGACCTATTTTGCCAGACTTGCTGTTCCAGTGGTGCATCACGATATGCTGCAATTGGTTGGATAAGCTTTGCAGCAAAGTGTTGTTCACACTATCCTCCTGACATTAGACATGTGGACCAGTTGTCAGGCAACTGATTATATGTGCATCACTGCACACTGGACCTTTTTTGCATGAGTAAAGCAAAAGATATCTTCAGGTCTTGGCCCTGAAGAAAGTTTTAAGATATTTCGGAGGCATGTTCGCCATGGAGAAATCACATACAGTTGCAAATATCTTGGACAAATTTAACTGCAAGGTGTCTGAATGGCTGCGAGCCAGAGGTCTCAGAACTGAATTTGTTGCCACAATCAATGGAAGAAACATAGTCAAGGCCATGGTAGATGGTGGCTATTTCAGGGTCCTGTGTTTGGCCCATTCCATCAACCTGGTTGTGCAAGACTTTCTAAAAAAAGAAGACATAGTCAGCAACATACTGACCACCTGCAGAAGAATCTGTACTAATTTCAGCCATTATTTTAAAGCCTGGACGCAGATGGGTATCATCCAGCATGCTAATAGAGTAGCAGTTAAAGCCCTGATACAGGAGGTGCCAACACATTGGAACTCCATCTATTACATGTTGCAACATCTGTTTGAGCAGTACAAACAGATCAAATGACTATGTCATTCAAAGAGGAGAGGATGCAATTGGGAAAGCTATGACCATGGATGCAGACAAATGGGACCTAGTCAAATGCCTAACACAGATGCTACTCCCTTTTGAGGTTTTCACATCGGAAGTTAGCAAGGAGGACAGTACGATGGGCTAAGCTATCCCGTTGCTGCAACTTCTAGAGGACCAGCTGAAGAATGTGTCTGAAAGGTTCACCCTCGCGGGTGTGAACGAAACTACAGAAGCGCATGTCTTGGTTAAGAGCTTAATGCTTCACTTGGCTTGTAATACAAGGCTGCAACATGACATCATCTCATCTAAAGAGTACATCTGTGCCACACTACTTGATCCATGGTACAAAAATATTCTGCCCACTTTCAATCCATTTTTTGAAGAGGATGTTTCAAAATACAAGAGCAAGCCGGGGACCTGGAAGAAGAACGGTTGGAACTAAGAGTCACACTCTGCAGTTCTGGGGTGCTGCCTTCAACTTCCAGAGAGGGCAGTCTTGTCTCATAGCAGCCAACATTACCAGCAACCAGAACACCGGCAACAACAGCAATAGAAGGATAGGACCCAACCTCTGCATTGTATTGGTATCAAATTGCAAGGCTTAAGTCCAGAGCAGAGGCAATGGCAAAAGAGGTCGAGCAAGTGGTAGCACCAAGGACCATCCTGTTCCGGGAGTATCTGGATGATGCAAAAGAGGTCTATGTGGGACACATTGATGTATTGGTATGAGAAGATTTGTCAATGGCCAGAGCTCAGCAGGCTGGCTATAAAGTATCTGGCTTGTACTGTATCCAGTGAGTGTACTTAGTGTGTGTTCAGTGCAGCTGGTGCAGTTGTTACAGTGAGAAGGACCAGTCTCTTACCTCAAATTGTGGAGGGATTGACTATGATCAAAATGAACCAACATTTTCTACCACACAATTACATCGTTGCTAAAACAGCACAGGAGGAGGATGAGAAAGAGGAAGAGGAGAAGGAGGAGGAAGAGGATTGGTCAGAATCAAATGTGTTAGCTGACCAACTTCTGGGTGAACCACCTGAGTTTTAGGACAAACTCTACTTCCCAGACTGAGTATGCCAGTGCAACATGGAGTTTTTAATTATTTCTTGTTGAACTCCTTTCTTTGCAAAAAGAAAAATCTAGCTAGTGGAACATTATGTTTAGGTAAGATTTATGTGGTCCCACCATTTGTTAGTCACCTATATTGCTGGATTGCAGTTGTACCACGGTGCAGTGAAGAAGCCTCCACAATTTCTCCATGACATTGGAGACAATGCCTGCCTCCCTCAAATGCCAATCCTTTTTTTCATCACTTAGCAGGGCTGCCCCTGAAGATTGTTGATTTACAAGAGTGCCAATGCCAAATTCCAATGTATTGCCTGTGTCAAAGACACAATTGTGTACATACTACCTAACCTACCCGTGCTTGGATTAGAAGAGGTAACTACAACTATTACAACAGTGAGTGAGTGATGATTGATGATTCATGTAGTGGCAGGCGGTGAGGGAGGGTGTTCAACTGTAATTTGTAAACTTGATTGTGATGATTTGCAATGTTTGGGGCCTGAAGGATCGGTTATAATTTTTCCTGGAGGTGATTGACCTTTACAAACTTACTAAGCAAAAATTAACCTGCATGGTCCACTCCTATTTTGCTTCTTTTTTTATCACCTAGAAGGGCTTCCCCAGAAGATCATTTGATTTGCAAGTCTGCCAAATTCCAATCTGTTGCTTGCATCAAGAGGAGATACAATTGTGTACCTAGCACTGTGCTTGGAATGGAACAGGTAACTATTCCACCAATGAGTGATATATTATTGAATGCCATTCGCAACCAATGTCCAAGCAAAAGTCCAAGAAAGAAAACACCCAGTCCCAACACCCTTCCCACCGTCTCCACCCACAAGTCCTTCCCACCAAAATAAAATAAAAAATGGGCTTAGAAGAGGGCATTATCCATATGGGTCTGGAGCTGGTCCAGGCTCTGCTCTATGCTGCCTAGACCACTTTCAATGCGGTCGAGCTGCTGCAGGATGTGAAGCTGAAATTGCCTGTCTAAACGGGAAGGGGTGGCAGCAGTGGCAGTAAGGGCACCTTACAGCTGGCAGCGGTGCCAGCGATATAATGGCCGGGAGACTAGAGGCTGGAGCTGGCTTGCTGAATTGGGGCCCAGCCAGAGGCAACTACTTCCGCCTCTACATCCTCCAGGGCCACCTGCTCTCGGTATTTAGACTGGTTAGTCTCTAGCCTCTGCCACCACCACCGGGCCGCTATCTCCTGCCTGATGGGTGGTGCTGATGCACCAGCAGGAGAAGCTATGTTGAGAAAAACTAAAAGAAAAAAGACAAATTGTAAAGAATTTTTTGTGCAAACGCTCGTTTAAAATTAAGTAGTGGGTGGCACAGTAGCAGTACAATGCTGGTTCCCTAGGGCCATTGGAATTTGATGTAATTATGATTAGGAGAGTCACAGGGCTAATTTTAATTTTACCGACACATGCCTCACATAAAAAGCATTGACTGTCTGGCAGAAAAGAATGAAGGCAAAATAACACCAGATTAAAAAAACTATGATTTGATTTTTTTGTAAAGGCTTTTCTAGTAACTAAACACACACTTTGAGTGGAAAAATAAAATTAAATTACCTCTCATTAATGATTAAGGCATTATGCACTATGGAGTACAAGTTTTTGTGCAAAATTAATGGAGTCATGCTAGCCAGTCCTCCAGGTACTTTGCTACTGTCTGCAGCTGGGACAGTTGTAGTTAACAATTATCCAGATTTAATTCTAATGGCCCTGCTCGTCTCCAAATGCCTTTCACTTTCTACCGTAACTCCAAAGAGGCAGATGAATAATAAATAAGATACTACATCATGTAGGTCACGTGTAAAATGTGGATATTATTATCCTGTCTGCTGTAAGTAGACGATGGGAAAAACGATACACTGTACTACAGGGAAAGGAACGGGCTATACAGATTATATTTGGAACGTTTTTCACAGAGTATCTCTTATACCAAACTTGAAATCAAATCAGGTACTTAGTCTGACTTTACTCACTGGCCTCTCCCACCACCACAAATTATTTCCAACAACTTCATTTGGTGGGCAGAAAGGAATGGAAACTTTACTTACTCTACTGCTGGGTAAGGTAGAGGGATTAGGAGGGTAGGTAAAGCTTTTGCTATAGAACAGAGAAGTGTCACTGATCATCGATTTGTCATGTGCCTAAGCTTTGGCTTATTCAGTCACTGTAATAGACAAACATCTAAAGGGAAAAATCGGAACAGGCATAAAATAAATCTGTTATGAGTAACCATGAAATATATTTTGGAATCACTTCACATGCCCATAAAAATGTGGCCCATGCCAAGAATAGATTTTGAAATATTTTGATAGGCTGGGACAGAAGAAGTTAGGAAAGATGAAAGGAGTGAAGTACTAAGAGGTGACTGAGTTGGCAAAGGTTGTGTGTTCGTTTTGCAATGCATTCAAAACTTTGTAAATGCTCCATTAACAGAATCAGATGCACATTGCACAGCCAACACTGCAGTCACGAAATTGAACCATACTGCACTTCGGTCATGGGTGGTGAAATGCCATGGGCAGGGAAGAGGGTGAGGAATGATGATGGGTGGGATACATTTCTGCCTCGCTTAACAAATACAGTGAGTCAAGGGATTTGAACAAAAATCAAAATACCCCCCACTTTGAACCATAGATTTGATAACCATAAAACAAAATACACGAAGTAGGTGAGCAGCATGCCCCTCTCCAGAAGAGCTCCCTTGTTTATTTATCCAAGCAATTATTCAATCATCCTTTCAGTCTTCCTACTAAATTCACCCATAGCCACCATGATTTAAGCTTCATTTTCTCTCATCCAGTCTTTCACCATACTTTCCAATATATCCATTCAGTAACCCCCCTTTCTTTCAATCATCCTTTGACCCATCCATCCATTTACCCAATAACTACCCAAGCATCCTTTCACCCACCCACTCATCTTTTCCTTTCACTCAAATGCCATTTAAGCCATCCTTTCTTTTAACCTTCGGTTCTTTCCCGTTTCCATTAAACCACCATTTTTAACGTTTATTATGTGAGCTTTTGCTAAGTTGCAAATAGAAGAGGCCCTAACTCGACCACCGATGTAGTTGGTAAAGCGGGGAGGGGGGGCGTTCATGATCACAAGTCACGATGATGCCCTTGTAACTAGTGAGTATAATAGTAATTGTCAATTAGCAAGTAATGTGACTTAAAACCGCCCTGCCGCCGCTTCTCCCCCTCAAACGAAATCACCTTCTCCTCCTGCAGCAGCACTTGAGCTGGCGGCACTCTGTTTTGCTTGAAAAAAACATTATACATTTTTTAGAAGGCAGATACGCTTCCCCTAATTTTTTTAATCCAAAATATTCAATTGCAATACATCACTACAGTTCAGTTAACACTTAGGCCTGGGCGGTGAACTCCGCTCTGTTCGCGGAGTTTGCAGAGTTTTCTGCACTCCGCGCTCTGCGGAGCTCGCGAAGTGCAGAAAACTCCGCTTTGCGTAGTGCAGCAGTTTTTTCCCTGCTCGCTATCGCGAACGGTAAGTTCACAAGCGCGAGCTGCCACTCCGGTAGAATTTCCACCTGAGCGGCAGGAAGACTAACGCGCTAACGGCAGTTCGCACTGCACTCCGCCACTTGCGGAACTCTGCAGAGTTTTTTGTAACTTTGCGGAGTTCCGCGTAGCAAAACTCCGCGAACTACGCCCAGGCCTGTTAGCACTGCAGTATCGTCCACCAAAAATATCACTCTGGGCATTTTGTTGGTTCACAATGTTAGAAAAGCCAGGAAGTCAAGCCAACCAAATACTTTTCGTAATGGAGGGGCAGAGCTATAGGCTATGATGATGATGACTCTGAGTCACTGAAGTTCAAAGAAGGGGTGGAATAATAATGGTCAAAGAAAGACATATGGTGTTGGTTGGCAAATACAATGGGATCTCATACATTTCAGCCATGCTGCACGGTCATGGGAACTGCTGGTATACTGTATAAATGAATTACACAGCACAACATTGGGGGTTGGGTGGGTGGTCCATGACCATGACCACTCTCTTGTTAACTGTTAGAGCATGAGCAAGAAAAAGAAAGCCTTCTCAACAAACATACATGGTAAATATTATTTATAATCAGAGCTTACTTGGGCCTGCAATCTTCACAGTAGACAGTAGAGTACCAGAAATCTGTTCTTAGTCTAACAGTACCACATGATATATAGGGGGCAGGGAAAGATTACTAACAAAGCAGAAGAAAACTACAGATTAGTACAGACCGGAAGAAGTTGGCAGCCAAAAAAAACCAAACATGAAACAAGGAAAAAAAAAGATAATGCAGGGAGAACAGGAATTAAACAAGAATTGGATAGGGGAGTTGGAAAATAAGGAGACAGTATAAAAAAACAAGGCAAAATTAAAAGCAGTATAATAGTGGGCAGTGGTAAAAGTTAGGGAAATAATAATAAATAATAGGACTTACTGGGCTGAGCAGAGCTCTCAGCAGTGGCGCTGATGGTTGGCGCCTCTTCCCCAGCTCTTCCTGGACCCGCCTCTTCGCTGACCCTCTTCCTGCCCTTGAGTGCGGATGTAAGAAATAAAGAAGATAAAAAAATAGATTAGTAGTACAGTTAAGCTTCACAAAATTATTATGACAGGCAAACAGAGTAACATTTTACTTATCTCAATCAGATTGCCTGTAGTACTAGTATCGACTATCATTGACTTGGCCATACTAATCCTAAAATCCCTATTCCAAATTTCCTTAACAAAAACTACATTTAGAACTAATCCATTGCAATGAATGATATTTGATTCTATTCCCTCTTCTCAACCCCCTTGATGGACCAACTCAGTCTCCCTTTTTGACAATGCATAGATGCTTATTAGTACTACACATCATTGTGAAATTACTTGCGACTGTATGTGCTACATTGTTAGAAACGCGGTCTCTAGTTGGCAGTGGTTTGGACCCTTTCCAAGTAGGGACCCTCACTCTAGTCAGGGTAAGGGGATTAAACAGGTAAAATAGCCCCTGCTCACCCCCTTGGTAGCTTGGCACTAGCAGTCAGGCTTATCGCAGAGGCAATGTGTAAAGCATTTGTACGTACACACACAGTAACACTCCAGTTTAGAAAAATAAACAATATTTATCTGAATGAAACACACCCAAAACTATAAAAATCCAGCATACACAAGTAAAGATGTCACTTTTCAAGGGTAAAATAAGTGAAGCCCACAGAGATCTATGGATGCATTTCTTTTAGCACAAGGTACCTGGGATGCATCAAAATCAAAGATGAAAACAGGCGCAGGGGGGTGAGGAGCTGGAAAAGCAAAGCAATGCATTGGTTCCTTACTGCCACGCAGGGGAGGTGATGCTTCAGTTCCTTACTGTCAGGTGAGGGGATTCTCCTGTTCCTTACTGTGAGGGGAGGTGGTGCATTGATCCCTGGACACGTGGCCTCGGTTCATTACTGCTGGGCGATTACGATGCAGAACTTGGGGTGCAGGGACGATGCTTAAAAAATCCAGATGTGTTGTGTCTATGCGACGGTACAGGCGCTGCGTCAATTTCACAGCTGCGAAGCAGATGATGCATCAATTCTTCAGCCGCACAGCAGGGCCCAAGTCGGAGTCGGAGCGTGTGCCACAGACGTCATGACACGGGGCTCGGGACTAGGGTTGCGGTGACCTTCCAGCCACACGTCAGGTGCTGAGAGTTGATGAGTGGATTTTCTTCTCAGATTACCAGATTCTACTTCCAAGGGCCCAGGAACTGGATTTCGTACCACTTGGCAAGTCACGGCTCTAAGCAGAAGAGCCCAGGCACTGGTAAGTGAAGTCTTTGATGGCCCTGAGATTTCTTAACAGGAGGCAAGCATGCACAAGCCCTTGGAGAACCTTGGAAAGCAGGATGTAGAAAGCAAAGTCCAGTCTTTTCACTCCCAGGACAGAAGCAGCAAGCAGCAGGCCAGCACAACAAAGCAACAAGCAGAGTGTCAGTCCCTTCTACAGCATCCAGCTCTTCTTCCTGGAAGAATCTTATTCTTCTGGAAGTGTTCCGAAGTTATGGTGTCACAGCTCCAGTATTTATACCAGTTTCTGCCTTTGAAATAGGCAAACTTCAAAGGAAAGTCTTTGTAGTATACACGACACGGCCTTTCCCTGACCTGGCTCCAGACACACTACAGGGGGCTGGAGACAGCTTCATGCAAGGACAGGCACAGCCCTATCCAGATGTCATTGACAACTCCTCCCACCACTCTAGCTCAGGAAGACCCGTCAGCCTGTTGATGGGCCATTAGGATATGCAGGGCACACCTCAGCTCCCTTTGTGTGACTGTCAAGAATGAATGCAAAAACAGCCCAACTGTCACCCTCAGATGTGAATTCCATAGGCAGGCAGAGGAACAGAATGGTAAAGCAGGAAAATTGGCCACTTTCTAAAAAGTGGCATTTTAAAAACCAACTTCACTAAAAGATGTATTTTTAAATTGTGAGTTCAGGGACCCCAAACTCCAACTCTCTATCTCTGCCCGATTGGAAGTTACAATCGTAAGAGATTAGAAGGCAGCTCCAAGGATAACCGATGGGATTATCAGTATTTCACTCTCAGGACATGCAAAACATACCAGTGCATGTCCTACCTTTTAAATACACTGCAACCTGCCCATGGGACTACCTTGGACCTACCTTAGGGGTGCCTTACATGTAGTAAAAGGGAAGGTTTGGGCCTGGCAAATGGTTCAGAACTGCACACACAGACACTGCAGTGGCAGATCTGAGACATGGTTGCAGGGCTACTCATGTGGGTGGCACAATCAGTGCTGCAGGCCCCTTAGTAGCATTTGAATTACAGGCCCTAGGCACATGCAGTGCACCTTACTAGGGACTTACCAGTACATCAAATATGCCAATCATTGATAAACAAATCACCAAGACAATTTATACAGGGAGCATGCACTTTAGCACTGCTCAGCAGTAGTGGAGTGCCCACATTCCTAAAACCAGCAAAAACGAAATGCAGCATACAGTCAAAAACAGGAGGTCAGAAGCAGAAAAGACAGGGGAAAAACACGCCAAAGATGCCAGGTCTAACATACATAAAGAAAGTCATCATGTTATAATGTAAACTAAACGTAATTTACCTCTGGGTGTGAGCAGAATGCTATTTGGATTTTTTTTTTAGTACAGTAGAACACAAACAAAAGAAATAATTCGACTCACCAAGACCAGCAATCTCAACGCCTTGAAGGTCGAGCAGGTCCTGCTCCTGGTTTAGGATATCTGCTCAGCGGTACGTCATCTGCTGGGTGTTGTGCTGGGCTTGGCTGGTGCACAGGACACACCTGAGCACCCTCCCCCAATGCAGCCAATGCTCCCGAAGGGGGTACCTACTGCCAGGCCCGCCACCTGCTGCCAGCATGGAGGGGAGGTGGTGCTGCATGAACAAAACCAGTGCTACCACCTGCCCCTCACAAAAGATTGCCCGGGGCTGCACCCTTAAGCGGCGCTGCTGCCCACAAGGTAGGCAACTGACGCTGGTTTTTCGGGGTGCCTGGTGCCACCACTTCCCTTGTGGCCCTGCTCTGCCATGGCACTGGGTGGGGTAAAGAAAAGAAACAGGAAAAGGAAGGAAGGAAGGAAGGAAGGAAGGAAGGAAGGAAGGAAGGAAGGAAGGAAGGAAGGAAGGAAGGAAGGAATAAACAAGTAACGGGAAAAATAAACAAAAATACAAAAAGTCACAAAAAAATGAAAAAAACGTAAAATACACAGACACAAAAACATACATCAGAAGGGCGGAGGATTGAAAAGATTAAGAAGAGATTCAAAAACAGGTCCAGCACCATAAACAGGGTGATATTGGGCCCATGCGAACCGCGTGGTGCCATAAAAATGCAATGCGAAAGGGAGCGCCTGGAAACTCCTCCCTCCTGCGGAACTCCGCTTAGCACGGCGGATTTTTTTGACCACTCCACGGATGTTCTCATAGCGCGACTCCGCAAACTCCACCCAGGCCCTGCTGCGAGGTGTTGAGATGAACGACCCTGCATCTGCCTGTGCTGCGCTGTGTCTGATTTGGTAAAACCGATGACCAAGAGCTGCAAGGTGCTGCAATGTGAGGCCTAGCTTCAGTCTGTATCGTTCTCTATCTGATCCAGTGAATCCTTCACTTGAGCTTGGAGGAGCACACTTTCACTCAAGCCAAGGGTCCAGGACCTGAGGGACGGGGTCAGGACTCACTCCTATAGAGGACAGCAGATGGAAGCAGGTCAGGTCCAGTTGGGCCTGGTCAGCAGGAGAACAGGAGAGGCCTCTCAATGCTTTTGCTGTCCTTGTAGCTCAAACAGAAGGTCTGCCAACTAACGCTTGGAGTCACATCTGGGGATCCTGGGTTCAAGGCAAGCAGGTCTAGTCTTCCTTGTTCAGACAGCAGGGTAGTCCTTCTTCTGACACTTCCACAGGTCCAAGAGTGTTTTGATGAAAGGTTCTGAGGGTGCCACTTTTATGGCCAGTGCCAGCCTGTGTGTAGGGGGTACCTCTCTTGGTCTGCTCCTACACTGGTATTTGTCAGTTCTTCCCCTTTCCCTGGAATTGGCTTCAAACTCTCTAGGGTAACAAAGGGCGGGCAAGCTCAGGTGTCAGCTGCCTTTGCAAGTGACAGGGCAGGCAACTTCAGGATTCAGGAAGAGGGGCACAGCCCTTAGGGTAACCTTTGAAGCTAAGGAAGGGCTGAGTACAACCACCCAGGCCATCCTGCTCAGGAGAGGATCACCGTTCCCCACACCCAAGACCCCTTTGGCCCCTGTCTGGAGGGAATACTCATCACACCACAGGAGAGCAATTACAGTCACGTGACCCCGGACACTGGCAGAAAGGCACTTTTGTTTTAAGCAGGAAAATGTCAACTTTCTAAAAGTGGGAAAAAACCTGGGACGATGTCCCAGATATCGGGTGCACTACGAGAAGAGTGTAAACAAAATACAATCAAATAGTGGTCAAAAGTGCAAATACAGTAATCTCAATGTGACGTTGTGACAAGTTGACATTGTACACAAATTCGACATCAGAATGTGAAACAAGACGTTGATAGTAGCTCGTAGATATATTTATTGAGCAGTCAAAAAACTCAATGTTCTTGCGTTGGAGGATAACAAATATTCCATCGGTGTTATTCCCAATGCCTTTCAGGCTTTAAACAATAGCCCTTCATCAGGGGATCTATAAACAGGAAAATTACTGTCACAATGCATATTGTATGTGAAGCTACAGTCAAGACAAAACATAAACGGCCATAAGAGGAACTTTAAGGGAGAACAACCAAAAAATACATGCTCATGCCTACAGCAAATGTGGCAAACTGACTGTTAATTGAGAACCAGAAGAGCTGGGAAAATTTGAAAAAAGGAACTTGTGGAAAAGACGCCAAGTTCCCAAAAAACCAGAGTCAAAGTGAAGAACTGATAAATAGTTGAAGCTAATCATGCTTATTAGAGACAAACAGCGTGAAAACATAAGTGAAAATTGCTCTGCATCAATATCTGAAATTAATAAGTGAAGTGCTGAACTGGCGACTATATACATATGTGGAAATCGGTGTAACATGCAGAGCATGCAGCATCAAATGCAAAATAAACCAAGGACTCATACCTCCAGGCAAAAAAACGTACTATCGCTTCGTGCGACTGGAACTAATAACAGCACAAACTCCGTGCTGCACATAAAAAAACAAAATAGTAAAAACTCAACCGAAGTCACAAACATCGAAGCAAGCGAGCTCAACGTGTTAAAACCAAAGATTACCAGCGAAACAAGCTGAGAGCTAGGTTCAACCAAGATCAGGAAAAACCAACGGGTTCACAAACAGCCTCCCAGTGCAGGGTGATCAGCTGGAGTGCAGACGAAGTAGTCGCACGAGTACAAGTTAATAGGCGTGCTCAAAGCTAACCCAGAATTGAAAACCAAAAGAGTGGACCGTCCTAATCCCCGGTAAAAAATAACAATGTGAACAGAAGGCCCACAGTGGAAAGCTGCCCTGGTGAAAAAGACTCGTTAGAAAAAATAGAAGAACTGAATAAGAAAGGGTGAAAGAAAGTGCTGAAAACATAAACATAAATATGAAAGCTAACTCAGACACCACATAAAATACTTGTAAGCAGTAAAAATCAAACAGCATAGCGGTGAAATAAACATAGTAAAAATGAAAGCAATAGCATGCCCCAAGTGGGCTATAAGTATGAGTATTACAGAATGAAAAACAACAGGCCTGGAAATAAAACAGGGATCACGAAAAGCAATAATATAAACCTATACTGATCAAGAACAATAACAATAACGACATGTGGAATGAAAACAGGGGACAAGAGTGTACATCAATGTAAGAACACACAAGTTCAGGAATATGAACCAAATGGTGAACTGATGAAGGAACATTGGCATGTAGGAATGACATTTGAAACTGTAAAAACCTAACATGGAGTCTATCCAAAATTCTGTAGAAAACATGAGTGTATTACAAAAACATGAAAATTCAAGTCTGTCATCAAGACCTTTCGGTGTCATTGTGTCAAGAAAGCGTACCCAAAAGGTTACACGTTGTAACAATAATCTTGACATATCCTTGTCCACCTGAGGTTTCACCACTTCAAGAATGGTAAATCTCAGTTGGGCAATGGAATGATGATGTTCATGCCAGTGAGCTGCTAACAGAGAGCTTAAAGTCTTGGTTCTTATTCAACTTTTATGTTCAGTAATGCGGGTGCGCAGTGCCCTTTCCATCTTACCCACGTAGTATAAACCACAAGGGCAGCGGATAGCGTACATGACATGTTGACTGATGCAGTCAGCAATGAAATGTAATCTGATGGGTTTGCCTGACCATGGAGGAGTAATGCTACAACCAACCAATGTGTTGTTACAATGTGAGCAAACACGGCAAAACATGCTGTGTGTTCCACACTTCTGTCTGTAACTGGTTTGGAAAGGATCTCTCTTAAATTCTGCGACCGCTTATAGGTGAAGATAGGAGGTTCCGAAAAGATACCTTGAAAATCAAGTTCAAGTTGAAGTAAATCCCATCGTTTCAAGATCACGTTTTTAATGGCAGGAGATGAAGTCGAAAAAGTGGACACAAAGACTTCTCTTTTGATCGGCTCTTTAAATTGTTTCTGCAGGAGATTGTCTCTTTGCTGATTGTGAACGCGTCGCTCAGCTTCATCTAGTATTGCAACCGGGTAGCCTTGCTTCAAGAATTTTGCCTTACATTCTTGAAGTGTCGCAGAAAGTTGTGAGACATCCGATGTAATGCGTTTAGCCCGTATGAGTTGGGAATAAGAAAAGTGTTTCTTGAGCAATGGCAAATGAAAACTGGAGAACAAGAGAGAATTATTGCGGTCGGTTGGTTTCTTGAATAATGAAGTCGTGATGTGTGAACCCTTGATATCAATGTTAACATCCAAGTACGACAGGCGTTGTTGATCCATGCTGAATGTGAACTTGATGCGGGAATGTCTGGTGTTCAGTAATTTTAAATTTTCTTCAAGCGGCACCCGTGTACCATGCCAGATGATAAGAATGTCATCTATATATCTACGATAAAGTAATAAACTGTCAGACCAATTCTTGTCAGATAAAATGTGTTCGGACTCAAACTTCATCATGTAGATATTGGCATAGCTAGAAGCTCCAGGAGAGCCCATTGATGTACCATTGGACTGAAGAAAATATTTGTCTTTCCATTTGAAGTAGCTGTGGTACAGAGAGAACTGTAACAACTCAAGTAGGAAAATGTTGTTGGCTTGTAATTCATCCTGTCGGAGAAGAGCCCATTCCACTGCTTCAATGCCTACAGAATGTGGGATTGAGGTATACAAAGCTATCACATCATAGTGCACAACCAAATTTCTGACGATTCAGGCAAAACGATGTTCTGTAACAGTTGAAGAAGATGAGTAGTATCTTGTAGATATGTGATTCCTGATTGCACAATGATCTGTAGAAAGTAGTCCAAATACTGACCTAGTGGTTCATGTAATGACCCACACCCTGAGACAATAGTCCTTAGGGGTGGATCACTCAAACTCTTGTGTATTTTGGGGAGCATATATATTGAAGGGCGTCGTGGATAGCATGTGTAAAGAAAATGCAGAGTTTTATCCGAAATCCACCCCATATCTTTAGCATGTGTCAAAATATTCATGAGGGAATCCTGAAACTCCACCGTGGGGTCATGGGACAAGGGCAAGTAGGTAGATTCATCAAGCAACATAGTTTCAACCTTGTTCTCATAAAAAGTGCGGTCCATGACTACCAGAGCTCCTCCTTTATCAGCTGGAGAGAAAACTAGTTCAGTGTTCTTCCTTAGGGATTTAAAGGCCAATTTCTCATGCTTGTACAAATTTTGATGCTTAGCTGGCGGAACTGGTAGTTTCAGTAAATCCGACCTAACGAGAGATTCAAAGGTATTGAGAACCTTATGTGAAGCGGGCGCTAGAAAAGTACTCTTGGGTTTAAATTCCAGGTATTGTGAGGCCTCCTGGCCCACGCAACTGCTCTCAAGGTTGGCGAAAAAGTAACGCAAACGCAACTTTCTCATGAATTTATAAAGAGCAATTTCTAACTCAAATGGCTTAGTGCTGTAAGTGGGTACAAACGAAACTCCCCTGTCCAATACCGCCTCCTGTCCTTTAGTGAGTGGGCTAGATGAAATGTTAATCACAGTTGTTTCTTTTGTCTCCTGTCTGTCGAGGCGGGTTTGACTAAATCGGTGCCCTCTGCGGGTTTTACTGCTTCGACCGGTACCTTCATGGCTCCTGTGGGTGGGTTGTTGGCAGCCGGGCTTATGTCTAAAAAAGACACCTTGGGAGCAGTGGTAATGCCGGATGTCACATCGCTTGCTGAAGTGATGGTGGTGGAAGGAACGGGTGCCTGAGTCAGACGGGTGTCACCACTAGATGCCAAACTCTATTCTGAAGATCTAGTACCAGATCTATTAAAGTTACGTTTCTGAGCGTATACCTCCGCCCAAGAATATACCTCATCAAGTTTATAATCAATGGTATCTCTCCTGAACTTCCGTACTTTGCGATCGTGGATCTCTTTCGCATATGTGTCTAATTTGGCATTGATCTCTTTGAGGGTTGTGTCCAAACATCTGATTCCATTTGTTGAATAAGGGATTCCTGAAGCTCTCGGATTTCTGTCTCTAGACTTACAAGTACTGATGACAACTCCTCTATGATAAGAAGTATCAGATCAAGGGAGCACTTGTTTAAAATGGCATACCATTTGTCCATAAATCTTTTATTCATTTTAAACATCTCGGGCCGATTCACAGAACTAATCTGAGATGAAATCCTAAACTTACTACTTTTGGTATTCACAGAAGGCATTTAGTAGTAGTAAAGTTAGGACTCCTACCTTTACTACTACTAAACTGAGATAAAATCCTAAACTTACTACTTTTGGTATTCACAGAAGGCATTTAGTAGTAGTAAAGTTAGGACTCCTAACTTTACTACTACAAAATGCCTTTTGTGAATACCGAAAGTCGTAAAGTTAGGATTTTGTCTCAGTTTACTAGTAGTAAAGTTAGGAGTCCTATGAATCGGCCCCCATGGGTTTAATGGCAAGGCGCAACCCTCTAGGAATCCTATTCGCTTTGTGATACTGAATGAGCGTGGTGGCGTGCAGTCTTTGGTTAATCTCTCTACGCATGAGCTATTCAAGCTGTCGTAGCTGCTGAGTTACTGGCCCATGTGCAGAGCCAAATGAGCGTACCTCTTGTATTAGGCCATAAATGTCAAGTGCTTCTGAAGAAGTGTACACCTTGGTTTCAGCCTTATTATCCGTCAAATTCAAAATGTCCTCAAAAGACATCGTGCGGTGCAATGTTGGCTGTGTTGGGCAGAAATATAGAAAGTATATGAAAAAACAGAAACAGCCTAATGCACTCGTGTATGATAGTTGTACTACCAAGTAAGCAATGTAAACAAAAGTGGAACAATACTGTGTGCACCTTCAGAGAAGGGTCCGCCCCAACCTCCTTGAGGTTACTGTATTTCTACGTTTGACCACTATTTGATTGTATTTTGTTTACACTCTTCTCTGAGTGATTTTCTTGTAGTGCATCCGGTGTCTGGGACATTGTTCCAGGTTTTTTCCCACTTGTGAATTAGGTGGTTGGGGCGGACCCTTCTCTGAAGGTGCACACAGTATTGTTCCACTTTTGTTTACATTGCTTACTTGGTAGTACAACTATCATACATGAGTGCATTAGGCTGTTTCTGTTTTTTCATAAACTTTCTAAATGTGGCATTTTCAGAATAGCAACTTAAAATCAACTTTACTATTGAAGAAGATTTTAAATTATTCAAAAGTGTAGTTGAAGTATTTCTCTATCTGCTCCCAAACTGACATTGTCACTTACTAAGTGTAATAAGGCAACCCAATGTTAGTCTATGGGTGAGGTATCTTGCTACAGTAAAAAATTACTTTAGGAGTTTTTCACTGACAGGACATGTAAGATTTAAATACACCTGTTCTACTTTTTAAATTCTATGCACTCTACTGTATGAGCCTTTAGTACCTACCTTAGGGGTGATTTATAAATATTAAAAAAGGAAGGTTTAGGCCTGGCAAATTTTATTTTGCCAGGTCGAAATGATAGTTAAAACCTGCAGCATAGGCTGTAATCCTGGCCTGAGACAGGTATTACAAGACTACTTTTGTGGGTGGCACTATGAGTGTTGCAGCCCACTTAATAGCATTTAATTTACAGGCCCTGGGTACATGTACTACCAAACACTAGGGATATATAAATCAATTAAATAGATTAATCAGGTGTATACCAATTTTACCATGTTTAGTAGGGACAGCACAATCACTTCACTACTGGTCAGCAGGAGTAAAATGCTCAGAGTTCTAAAAATAGAGTAGTGAAGGCAGAAATTCTGACAGAATACCATGCCAATGGTGCCTCAACTGTCTCTCCCTTGGACCCATGCAGCATCGAAATTACTAATATGGTTACTTCTTCTGTTACTCCACCACTTATAATGTTATGCAATGCTTCCTTTACGTTTGGCTCAGTGCCTGATGAATGGAAAAAGGCACTCATTTTACCCTTTCTAAAAATAAAAACAACATAGATCCATCAGCGCTAACTCCAGACCTATTTCTCTTATTCATTTTGCTGCTAAAATAACTAAGTTGGTCGCAAATCATGAATTATCTGCCTGTTAGACCTGTCAGCCTTGAGGAAGTCTTCCCTGAAACTTTTTGCTTTCCTTCTCCATTTTTGCTGAGCTCGTTTTTGCTGGCCGTAACCATTGTTAAAGTGCATGTTGCCCCCCCCAAAACATGGTAACATTGGCTTATACCCAATTGGCATATTTAATAAAGACCCTAATAAAGTGGCACTACATGTGTATATGCCATGCGGAGTTGGGGTTCCCCTTCATCTCTGATTTAATAAAACTTGAGCCCGTGCTATTATGGCATAGGCTCTGGACCAAAGAAGAGGCAAAACTGAACAGAGATATCCTTTTGGATACCCTGAAACTAGAAGGGGCTTCGAGGATCCCATGGATAAGATATGTCCATAATTTTTTTAAAGATCTGGGCTATCTAGAGTATTTTACTAATCCTAGTACCATTCAGTCAATAACCAGGAAGGAATTAAGAAAAGAAGGTATTCTGCTGTTGGACTCCATTAGAATGTCAACTGAGATATTAAAACCCACAGTCCTGCACAACCAAATGATGTTAACTTCTTTTAACATCCAACCCTATTTAACCCTTGTACCAGGAGCTCATGACAGGTTCCTATTAACCCGATTCAGGTTGGGGTGTTTTCACAGATTAGTCACCCATCCTAAGATGAACGATTGGGCTCAAGACCTCTAACCATGCCCCTGCGATAATATTTCTGCCCAATCTACGATTCATGTTGTTCTTTTTTGTAAATTTTATTCCCACGTGAGGAGTATTTATTTAGTACCTGTCTTAAAGTGGTTCGGTCTTCGACAGTCTCGACCAGCTTTTTTGGCACTACAACACTTGGACAACGAGCATAGTGTTTTTAGGATAGCAATTTTCTTGAGAAAAGTGCTGAGTCAAAGGAAATGTATGCTCATTTAATGCCATATGAAAGAGGGCTATGCTAGCTTACCCCGTCCTAATTAATATTCTTATTTAATTGCATGTAACGAAGAAACGTATTTTGTCTCTCCACAATGTGTTTTTAAGACTGTTAGCTATGAGGAAAGTGATGAGCTAAAGGAAATATATGCCAGCTTAATTGTTTTATATGAAAGAGGGCTATGTTAGTTTAATACTGTTTTAACTAATATCTTAACTGAATTTTTATTGTATATAATGAAAAACGTTTTCTTTTTAACTTGCTTTTATGATTGTCTGATATAACAATCGAATAAAGCCTTTTTTGATTTGATTTGGTCTTGTTTATGTTCTAAAATTAAAAATGGTATTTGTGATTATACAATGTCTATAAACGAATTAAAGAAATTAAGGGCAAGATGTAGGAATAACTGTTGGCCAAATAGTGGTTGCAAATTGTGACCAAAATGTTTGCAACCAGCAAAAACGTTTATGACCCGACCAGTGTACTAATAGGTCATTTTGTACAATTCTGATTCATAGCAGTTTGCAGTCCAACCTATCTCATGAATATTAATGAGGTAGGTCAGAATTTGCCACTCATTATGATTAGAGGCCATCAGATCAATGGTGACCTGCTGGGGTCAGCAGGCTACCATCTATGTGATTGCTTTTAAATTAAGCAAACTTCTTTTATTTTAAATGTCACATCTTCTACTTAAAGAAAAAAGCGTGTTTGTGTGTATTTGTTTGAGAGTTTGTAGTGGTCCTCTAGGCTACTGCCTATTTGCCAACATTTCTTTTAATTCACAAAGGGGAAGGGCTATGGGACCCTTGCCTTTTGAAAATGGTTTAACACCTTCTTTGAAGTAAGATATCATTTCAATGTTTTGCAACCGTATTTTGGTTGCAAAACATTGATACACAGTATACCCATTTCGGATTTGAAAGGGATGTCTACAACAATCCCGCTCCAGCTTTTGAATCGGCATCCATTCTCAATCCCATTTGAGGAGTCAGAAAAACGTTTCGAAAAAAGGTATTAGTACATCTGGAAAAAACATTTTTACGGTTGCAAACACCAAATTAGAGAAATTGCAATTATAAAAATGCATAGTACATCTGGCCAATGTTTCTTACAATACCGTGTATATTTAAAAAACAATGAGTAAACTTGGTAAAACTAGCCAATGTTCTATATTACACGACTGTAATATAATTGTACCACCAAGTAACTTGCACAAGTTTAAAGATATTGTCTGTGCTGTAACTCTTCTGCTAAAACTAAAAGCTTCCAGAGTAGAGGCTGTGTGTTGAAATCCCTGGGGTTCTCCTGCCCATTGGTTCTGAACACGGTTATACATGTCAAATAGACTGTCATATATAACATTAAAGACATTATGGACTGGAAGCAAGCTAGAAAGTTAGATTTTTTTCATAAGGATATCCACTAAACTACCTTATTTTATTCACACTGTGGGGATGTCAATTCTAAAGTTTATTACAGTATTAACATTTGCAGTTAAGCAACCTAATTGGTTTTAGCCGTCTCCTTCTCAAGGAACAGTGAAGCATAGTAAATTGCACTGAAAATAGCATAAAATAGATTCTGGGTGCATTCTATGATGGTTCTTCGTTGATTCAGCAGTTTGCTGATTAAAGTTGAAAGCCTCGAAATGTAGAGTTGAAGGTAATATGCATAGATGGAACCAGTTGAAAAGGCATTAGAAGGTCTCAGGGAGATGCAAACAAAATAGGCAAAGATAGTGCATCCCTCCAGTAGGAGCAGCAAGAAGGGATATAATCACAAAGGGAGGAGACACATGTACAAAACATTCACACATATGTATTTACACACAGACACACAATCTCTTTTATTCGACTTTTTGTAAGATTGTGTGTACAACCAGTAGCAGATTAATCATTTTGTGCTGCTGCAAAGCTCGCAAAGTGATTAAAAAAGGAGCAAATTGTTAATAAAGTGTCTACTTTCCTCTGCTAAACTTTTTTTTGCTGGGCATTAGCCCTTGAAATAGTGCAAATAGTGCTTGCTGTCGCTTTGTGCTACTTTTTGTCAAGCGGGCATCCCATGTGTGGTATATGGGAGTCTCCACAACATATTTTTTGATTCTCTATCTATTACAATTGGTAGACAGGGCTTTGCACCGACGAAAAAATAACACCTCTTTGAAGCAGAAGCTAACAAGGAGCAATGCTTTTGTTTCTCCTTTTCTCTCATTGCATGTGTGCAGCACTGTTCAGCATACATGTAATGTGTAAAAAGTTTTGAAGTTAGTCTAAGTATAGCATTTTGTACTGGAAGTGTACCCATCCAGTGCAAAACCTATGATAGACAGTACACACAGATCTTTGCACTATAGCACAAAGGTGCGTGCGTGAAGCTTGGTAGCATGTTGTTCAACAGAGCAGGGGAAGACAGCAGCAGCATCATATCTTAGTAGATATGCCTCTGAGCTGTGTCCCCCAAAAGTCCTTCGTAAATGATGTGCTTGATGCCTAATAGCCTTAACCCCTTCGCTGCTAGGCCTTTCCCCCCCCCCTGTGCTAAGTCTTTTTTGGTCTATTTGGGGTAGTTCGCGCTTAGGCCCCTGTAACTTTTTGACCACATAAGGTATCCACGCCAAAATTGCGTCCTTTTCTTCCAACATGATGGGGATTCTAGAGGTACCCAGGGTTTGTGGATTCCCCTGGAGGGGACCCAGAAATTAGCCAAAATACAGCTACATTTTTATTTTTTAGGAGAAATGGGAAAAAAGTGCTGCAAATGAAATTGTCTGGGTTTTTCCCTGCAAATGGTATCAAAAAAGGGTTTGTGGGGCTGAAATCAGCATTTTCCCAGCTTTTAGGGAATGACAGACTTTTGTCAGAAAACCAACATTTTTTACACAGTTTTGGCATTTTTCTGGGACATAGCCTATTTTTGCTATTTTTTGTGCTGTCAACCTCCTTCCAGTTAATGGTAGAAATGGGTATGAAAGCAATAATGGATCCTGGAAAGCTATACATTTTTGCAAAGTAGACAAAATTCTGAATTCAGAAAGGGGTCATTTGTGTAGATCCTTCAAGGTTTCTTTATAGAAATTAACAGTTAAATATAGGAAAAATTGAAAATTAGTTGAAAAAAACAGCCTTTTGTGTCAACGTTTTCACCTGTAACTTCTTCTAATTATGACAGCTCTTTGAAAGCAATATACCGTTACATCCGCGGGACATTACTGGTTGTGGAGATATATAGGACTTGTAGGTTCACCAAGAACCCGACGAACCCAGAGCCAAAAATTGAGCAGCGACTTGCAATGGTTTTTTTATTATGTAGCGGGTATATAGCAATGAATCTGGGAAAATGTATACATGGAAAAATTGGTATGAAAGACACCTATGTATTTCTGAAATGGGAACAAAATATAGAGTTTAGAAACAGTAGATATTTGCACATTTCCAAAATTGGGAACACTCATACTAGAATGAGAATTATCGGTCATTTTTCAAGATGACTTCTTTTTTACACATTGTCTTTCATTTGGAAGGCAGAAATGAATTGAAAGTCAATAGGTAATAACAGTTGCTTTACAAATCTGAATTACCCTAAGTCTCCCAATAAAAATGGTACCTCACTTGTGTGGGTAGGCATAGTGCCCACGACAGGAAACGGCTCAAAAAGCAACGTGAACACACCACATTTTCACAATGAAAAATTACCCTTTTTTTTAAAAGTGCCTAGCTGTAGTTTTTGAATACTAACTCTGCCAGCACCAAGGGAAACCTAGCAAACCTATACATTTTTGAAAACTAGACACCCAGGGAAACACAGGATGGTGTGACTTGACTGGCTCTCACCAGGTTCTGTTACCCAGAATCCCTCGCAAACCTAAACTTTTTTCCCAAAAACCACATTTTCCTCACATTTCTGTGGTGGAAAGTTCTGGAATCTGCGTGGATGCACAAATTTCCACGCACCCCGCGTTCCCCAAAGTCTTCCGAGAAAAATGGTACCTCTCTTGCATGGGTAGGCCTAGTGCCCGTGACAGGAAACGGCGCAAAACGCAACGTGGACACACCACAATTTCACAATGAAAAATGACCCTTTTTTGGCAAACTGCATAGCTGTAGTTTTTGAACCCTAGCTCTGCCGGAACCTAGGGAAACCTAGCAAACCAATACATTTTTGAAAACTAGACACTCAGGGAAATCCAGGATGGGGTGACTTGACTGCCTCTCACCAGGTTCTGTTACCCAGAATCCCTTGCAAACCTAAATAATTACCCAAAAAACCACATTTTCCTCACATTTCTGTGGTGGAAAGTTCTGGAATCTGTGTGGATCCACAAATTTCCACCCACCACGTGTTCCCCAAAGTCTTCCGAAAAAAATGGTACCTCACTTGTGTGGGTAGACCTAGTGCCCGCGACAGGAAACGGCGCAAAACGCAACGTGGACACAACACAATTTCACAGTGAAAAATTACCCTTTCTTGGCAAACTGCCTAGCTGTAGTTTTTGAACCCTAGCTCTGACGGCACCTAGGGAAACCTAGCAAACCTATACATTTTTGAAAACTATACACCCAGGGGAATCCAGGATGGGTTGACTCGACTGCCTCTCACCAGGTTCTGTTACCCAGAATTCCTTGCAAACCTAAAAAATTGCCAAAAAAAACAAATTTTCCTCACATTTCTGTGGTGGAAAGTTCTGGAATCTGCGTGGATCCACAAATTTCCACCCACCCCGCGTTTCCCAAAGTCTTCCAAGAAAAATGGTACCTCACTTGTGTGGGTAGGCCTAGTGCCCGCAACAGGAAACGGAGCAAAACGCAACGTGGACACACCACAATTTCACAGTGAAAAATTACCCTTTTTTGGCAAAGTGCCTAGCTGTAGTTTTTGAACCCTAGCTCTGCCGGCACCTAGGGAAACCTAGCAAACCTATATATTTTTGAAAACTAGACACCCAGGGGAATCCAGGATGGGGTGACTCGACTGCCTCTCACCAGGTTCTGTTACCCAGAATCCCTTGCACACCTAAACAATTGCCAAAGAAACCACATTTTCCTCACATTTCTGTGGTGGAAAGTTCTGGAATCTGCGTGGATCCACAAATTTCCACCCACCCCGCCTTCCCCAAAGTCTTCCGAGAAAAATGGTACCTCACTTGTGTGGGTAGGCCTAGTGCCCGCCACAGGAAACGGCGCAAAACGCAACGTGGACACACCACAATTTCACAGTGAAAAATGACCCTTTTTTGGCAAAGTGCCTAGCTGTAGTTTTTGAACCCTAGCTCTGCCGGCACCTAGGGAAACCTAGCAAACGTATACATTTTTCAAAACAAGACACCCAGGGGAATCCAGGACGGGGTGACTCGACTGCCTCTCACTAGGTTCTGTTACCCAGAATCCCTTGCAAACCTAAAAAATTGCCAAAAAAAACACATTTTCCTCACATTTCTGTGGTGGAAAGTTCTGGAATCTGCGTGGATCCACAAATTTCCACCCACTCCGCGTTCCCCAAAGTCTTCCGAGAAAAATGGTACCTCACTTCTGTGGGTAGGCCTAGTGCCCGTGACATGAAACGGCACAAAACGCAACGTGGACACACCACAATTTCACAGAGAAAAATGACCCTTTTTTGGCAAAGTGCCTAGCTGTAGTTTTTGAACCCTAGCTCTGCCGGCACCTAGGGAAACCTAGAAAACCTATACATTTTTGAAAACTAGACACCCAGGGGAATCCAGGATGGGGTGACTCAACTGCCTCTCACAAGGTTCTGTTACCCAGAATCCCTTGCAAACCTAAAAAATTGCCCAAAAAAACACATTTTCCTCACATTTCTGTGTTGGAAAGTTCTGGAATCTGCGTGGATCCACAAATTTCCACCCACCCTGCGTTCCCGAAAGTCTTCTGAGAAAAATGGTACCTCACTTGTGTGGGTAGGCCTAGTGCCCGCGACAGGAAACGGCGCAAAACGCAACGTAGACACAACACAATTTCACAGTGAAAAATGACCCTTTTTTGGCAAAGTGCCTAGTTGTAGTTTTTTAACCCTAGCTCTGCCGGCACCTAGGAAAACCTAGCAAACCTATACATTTTTGAAAACTAGACACCCAGGGAAATCCAGGACGGGGTGACTCGACTGCCTCTCACCAGGTTCTGTTACCCAGAATCCCGTGCAAAACTAAAAAATTACCAAAAAACCCACATTTTCCTCACATTTCTGTGGTGGAAAGTTCTGGAATCTGAGTGGATCCACAAATTTCCACCCACCCCGCGTTCCCCAAAGTCTTCCGACAAAAAATGGTGCCTCACTTGTGTGGGTAGGCCTAGTGCCCGTGACAGGAAACGGCGCAAAACGCAACGTGGACACACCACAATTTCACAGTGAAAAATGACCCTTTTTTGGCAAAGTGCCTAGCTGTAGTTTTTGAACCCTAGCTCTGTCGGCACCTAGGGAAACCTAGCAAACTTATACATTTTTGAAAACTAGACACGCAGGGGAATCCAGGACGGGGTGACTCGACTGCCTCTCACCAGGTTCTGTTACCCACAATCCCTTGCAAACCTAAAAAATTGCCCAAAAAAACACATTTTCCTCACATTTCTGTGGTGGAAAGTTCTGGAATCTGCGTGGATCCACAAATTTCCACCCACCCCGCATTCCCCAAAGTCTTCCGAGAAAAATGGCACCTCACTTGTGTGGGTAGGTCTAGTGCCCTCGACATAAACGGCGCAAAACGCAACGTGGACACAACACAATTTCACAGTGAAAAATGACCCTTTTTTGGCAAAGTGCCTAGCTGTAGTTTTTTAACCCTAGCTCTGCCGGCACCTAGGGAAACCTAGCAAACCTATACATTTTTGAAAACTAGACACGCAGGGGAATCCAGGACGGGGTGACTCGACTGCCTCTCACCAGGTTCTGTTACCCAGAATCCCTTGCAAACCTAAAAAATTACCAAAAAAAACACATTTTCCTCACATTTCTGTGGTGGAAAGTTCTGGATTCTGCGTGGATCCACAAATTTCCAAAACATAGTGAGGCGACATCAAAATTGCCTATCACAAAATGTTTTGGGCCCTTGCCTGTCGCGGATACTTGGGCCTCCCACACGAGTGAGGCACCATTTTTATCGGGAGACCCGGGGGAACTCTGGGTGGTAGGAAATTTGTGTCAGCCCGGTGATGTCACAACTTTCCCACACAAAAATGTGCAAAAAAAGTGATTTTTTTCAGCTAAATTTGAGGTTTACAGGGGATTCTGGGTAAGGAAACGTTGGGGGATCCACACAAGCCATACCTCCCTGGAATCCCCTGGGTGTCTAGTTTTCAGAAATGTGTGGGTTAGGTAGGTTTCCGTAGATGGCCGCCGAGTACGGGGCCAAAAACAAAGGTGACCCCCCTGGCAAAACCATGCTGTTTTGAGATAGGCAATTTTGATGTCGCCTCACTACGTTTTGGGCCCTTGCCTCTCACGGGTACTTGGGCCTCCCACACGAGTGAGGCACCATTTTTATCTGGAGACCCGGGGGAACTTTGGGTGGTAGGAAATTTGTGTCAGCCCGGTGATGCCACAACTTTCCCACACAAAAATATGTGAAAAAAGTGATTTTTTCAGCTAAAAGTGAGGTTTGCAGGGGATTCTGGGTAAGGAAAATTTGGGGGATCCACGCAAGCCATACCTCCCTGGAATCCCCCAGGTGTCTAGTTTTTAAAAATGTGTGGGTTTTGTAGGTTTCCCTAGATGGCCGCCGAGCACGGGGCCAAAAACCCAGGTGACCCCCCTTGCAAAACCAGGTTGTTTTGTGATAGGCAATTTTGATGTCGCCTCACTACGTTTTGGGCCCTTGCCTGTCGCAGGTACTTGGGCCTCCCACACGAGTGAGGTACCATTTCTATTGGAATACTTGGAGAAAGGCGGAGGATAGGAAAGTTGTTGTTTCTTTCTGCAGCATGTACATTTTGGCACAATAATGCAAGGAAAACGTGACAGACATTTTGAGGTTTGCAGGACATTGTGGGTAAGATAACGTGTTGGCATCCACAAGAGAGACATCACCATGTACTCCCATGGGTGTTTAGTTTACAACAATATCTAAAGTTGGTAGGTTATTCTTAGATGGAATGTACACCTTGGCAGAGAGACTAAAAAGACAAAGATTCCTGCACAGCCATCTATTCCTCAAGCACACACACATACTGGTTGGATTTGGCACGAGGGCGAGTGATGGTTCAGTATATAAAATTTTATTAACAAGAGATTTCACAAAAATGAAATGCACTGTCAATAATTAAACGGACAAAAAACTAAGCCTGGGCGTAGTTCGCGAAGTAGCGCTACGCGAAGCTACGCAAAGTGCAGTTCGCACTACGCGAGCTACGCGTAGCACTACGCGAACTGCGTAGTGCACTGTTCGCAATGATTGCACAGTGCCGGATGCTTGTCCGCACTGTGCAAGCATTGAAAACGGCATCTTGCACAGTGCGAGCTGTCTTTTACTGCCGCTCGAGTAGATTTTTACTCGAGCGGCAGCTTTCTCAACGCGGACTGGTAGTTTCTCATCGCGAGCGGTCGCGAGCATACGCGACGACTCGCAATGAGAAATCTGACCTCGCCGCGTTGAGAATCTCGCCGGGAGGTTTATTTTCCACGCTCGCGATCGGCAACTTGATGTTGCTGATCGCGAACGAGAAAAGTCTCGCCGGGATGTCATTTTGCTTGCTCGCGGTCGCCAACTTGACGTTGAGGACCGCGAGCAAGCAAAAAATGACCGCTGCACTACGCTACGCTACGCTACGCTACGCGTGTTTGCACTGTGCTACGTGCAATTCGCGTTGTGCGAAGTAGCGCAAACTTCGCAAACTACGCGAGCGTAGCGTAGTGCTTTGCCCAGGGTTACAAAACACTGAACCAGTGACTCGCAGCTCGTGAGCTGTAAAGCCACGGCAAGGCACCAACCGCTTTACAGGCCATTCACACAACTTTCATACGTGATACACACAAGACCATTCACACCACCAGGCACGAAACCAACACATTACAACACTCACAAAAAGGGACAAGGTACACCCTGCTTGAGAAAGACAGAAAAGACAAATATTTCTGCACAACCACCTATTCTTCAAGCACACAGACATACTGGTTGGATTTGGCACGAGGGTGAGTGATGGTTCAGTATATACAGTTGTATTAACCAGAGATTTCACAAAAATGAAATGCACTGTTAATAATTGAAAGCACGAGAAACTGAACCATTGACTCACAGCTCGTGAGCTGTAAAGCCACGACAAGGCACCAACCGCTTTACAGGCCATTCATACACCTTTCATACGTGTGACACATACAAAACCATTCACACCACCAGCCGCGGGCCCAGCACATTCCAACACTCACACCAGCAGACAGCGCCATTCAAGGGCCCATCACTTTCACACGCCCACATTCCTGACACAGCAACCACAACAGCTCAAGGATTGCGTGGAGTGGCGTTTAGCTAGCAGTATGTGTAGTGACCAGCAGCAAGTCACTACTCACACACCACCAGCCGAGCACCAGTCCATGCACACCGCCAGCCAAGCACCAGTCCATGCACACCGCCCGCCAAGCACCAGTCCACCCACACCACCAGCCAAGCGCCAGTCCATGCACACCGCCAGCCAAGCGCCAGTCCACGCACACCGCCAGCTAAGCGCCAGTCCACGCACACCGCCAGCCGAGCGCCAGTCCACGCACACCGCCAGCCAAGCACCAGTCCACCCACACCACCAGCCAAGCGCCAGTCCATGCACACCGCCAGCCAAGCGCCAGTCCACGCACACCGCCAGCCAAGCGCCAGTCCACGCACACCGCCAGCCAAGCGCCAGTCCACGCACCCCGCCAGCCAAGCGCCAATCCACGCACACCGCCAGCCAAGCGCCAATTCACGCACACCGCCAGCCAAGCGCCAGTCCATGCACACCGCCAGCCAAGCACCAGTCCACGCACACCGCCAGCCAAGCACCAGTCCACGCACACCACCAGCCAAGCGCCAGTCCACGCACACCACCAGCCAAGCGCCAGCCTACACACACCGCCATCACATTTAGGATTTTTTTATACAAAAAAGAAAACACAAACAAATTGCAAATAGATACAAATCTACTAACACAAAATCTGAAACTAAATACATTGCACTAATGCCAACCTTGAAACAGAACAAATTTTTTTAAACAATACAGACCAGGCAGTTCACTTTACCTTTCATGGATGCTCCCAATAATTCTTTTGCGTGTGGTACGTTCTAAAACAAGGAAGCACACACAGACCAGGGTTAGAAGGACACTCGGGGCAGTACATACAAGTCTCCTTCCGCGTACCTCTTCGCCAACAGACTCTACATCTCCTAGTGGGAAAGTCTTTTGAGGGTGTGGGAGGAATGTGATCAGGAAAGTGGTGATCTTTCAATCGAGCCACATCCTCCACCACTCCAACTCTAGTAACACTTGCCTGTTCCACAACAACAAGGCTGCCTATCAAAGACTGCTGAAACTGAACAAAAGTCAACTTTGACGCAGGAGAACACTCCTTGAACACAACAAAAGCATTGAAAGTTGCTAAATTGAAGAGATGGATGGCCAACTTCTTATACCAAACGTAAGCCTTACGAATAGCAGTGTAAGGTTCCAACCTCTGATCTACTCTATCAACACCACCCATGTGCTTATTGTAATCTAAAATGCACACAGGTTTGTGCACTTCAGCAATCTGACCCCAAACAGCCACAGCTGAAGTACTCTCATCATGGATGGTAGTCAGCAAGTACACATCCCTCCTGTCCACAAATTTCACAGCTAGTAGTTCATCACTACGCAAGGAACTGCACTGTCCCCTCTGAAGTTTTTTGCAAACAAGCTCTTTTGGATAACCTTTACGGTTAGAGCGGATTGTGCCACAAGCAAAAGTGTCCACTTTGAACAATTCCTTAAACAATTGCACAGCAGTGTAGAAGTTATCAACGTACAAATGGTGGCCTCTGTTAAACAGTCCTCTAGCAAGATCCCACACAATATTCTCTGAAACTCCAAAAGTGGACGGACAACCAGAGGGGTCAATAGTGGAATCCCTACCAGTGTACACTCGGAAATTAAAAACATATCCTGTCCTACTCTCAGACAACATATACAGCTTAATTCTAGGCCTGGGCGGTAAATTCCGTTCCGCTCGCGGAATTTGCGGAATTTGGGTAATTTCGCGTTCCGCGGAGAACGCGAAATTGCCAAAAATTCCGCGATCCGCGACTTTGCGGAGTTTTTTGCTTGTTCGCGCTTTCAAAATGCGTGTTCGCGAGATATTTCTCCCCGAGCACACAAACAGCATTCGCGAACAGGAAAAAAGCATCGCGAACGGGCGGAACAAGCAATTCCGCGTGTTCGCGGAACTTTTGCGTGCTCGCGGAGATTTTTTACCATTTCGCGGAGCTTTGCGTAGCGCGACTACGCAAATTCCGCCCACCCCTACTTAATTCCATAGCGTGCCCTCTTGCTAGGAATGTATTGCCTAAAAACCAAACGGCCCTTGAACAGGACCAAAGACTCATCAATAGATATTTCTTTCCCTGGAGTATAGATCTCTGAAAATCGATCTGCAAAGTGATCAAGAACAGGCCGAATCTTAAAAAGACGGTCACAGTCAGGGTGATCTCGTGCCAACGCCAAAGCATTATCAACAAAATGCAGCATCCGAAGCAAAAGTAAATACCGATCACGAGTCATAATTGCAGGAAATATGGCCGTTGCCATCAAGGGACTGGTAGACCAATATGAAGCCATGGACGGCTTCCTTATCAAACCCATCAATAAAGTCAAACCCAAAAACTTCTTCATCTCTTCCAGATTTGTGGGAGTCCACCGGGTAGCTCTAGAGTGGGGCCTAAGTTTGTCACTGTTCTACCTCAAAAACTGTTCAGCATACAAATTAGTCTGCTCAACAATCTCACCCAAAAATACATCATCCATAAACAACTGAAAAAACTGTATAGGCAAAAAATGTTCACAATCCACTCTACACCCTGCATCACCACTAAAGGCAGGCAACACCGGCTGCACCATGTTTGGATCAACCCAGAGTCCAGCACTTCCAGTAGGAAGCCTAGCAGCCTCAGGCTGCAATCCAGAGGCCTCTTGCACCATCGGCACAGCAGTATCCTCCTCTAAAACAGGCACTTCATCCGCACTGAGAGTAGCTTCATCCACACCGAGAGTAGCTTCATCCGCACTGAGAGTACCTTCATCATCCGATGATTCCATGTGGAGAGAAAACTCACTGCCAGAATCTTCCCCTCCCTCCTCTCCCTCAGACGCACTGTCAGTCTCATAATCCTGCTCAGAGGAAGATTCAAGAAGCATACCAACCACCTGCTGAGCAGTCATTCTACGGTTGGCCATAATGCTTACTAATATAGGTAACTTGTCAAACAAGTCAACAACAACAAACCCTTTGTAAAAAAAGAAATAAACAAAATGTAGCTTTATCACAAAGACCTATTGTGGCATCCTGAGGTTCTGTACTTGTTGCCAGGTGCTAGAGAATGCGATGATGTAGTGCTGCTGACAGGCAGTTAGAGCCTGGCTTGGATCAGTGCAACAGCCTGTTTCTGGATGAGATCCTTTACCTGGAATAAACCTACTTTCCACCTTAACATTGCGTTCCTGGATTCTTACATTTGGCGACAGAGGATGACTCTTCTAGGAAGTCAAGAAGGATCTCAACACTACTAAGAACGGCTGGCAGATTAAGAAGGAAGGTGATTCCTTACCTACAATCTTAAGGTACTGTTTCTTATTAATTTTTAAAAAAAGAAGAAGGTCTGCTGACTACATAACGTTTACTGGCAAGACAGCTTACATCCAGTTCGTTAAAGCGGATGCTCGCTGCAACATGTTCGCTGCAACTGCTTAATTATAACACGCCTACTACTAACATTTGTTCAGTACGGGTCTTTTGAAAGCCTCCCGCTGCCAATTTCGAAAGTGTACTTGTTAGCCGCCCGCTGCCAATTTGGAAAGTGTACTTGTGAGTATACTACTAAAAACGCGCTGTTTGTGGGCAGAGGAAGAAGCGTTACTTGGGCATTATTCAAAAGGAGGCAAAGGGGATTCGAATATGTCCTACCTCCATGCACGCGGTGGCTCGCGTTGAGGTGTCTCCCAGCAGCGAATGCCCACATTGCTTGGCAACCCGACGTTGACTCGCGCCGACTCCCTCTGTCTTTGGATTGCCGACGTGTTGCGCAGCCTGCCTCCCGCAGATCATCTTTCCCCTCCTTCTCTGGAAGGTCACGTATTCGCGCTCGTACGTAACAGCGCAAAACGTGACGGAGGAGAAATTTGTTTGCGTTTCACTTCAGTGACGCGCACACTTGAGAATGTTTAAAGGGGCAGCGTGTCGCCTCACTGACACGCACAGTGATTTAATTCGTATGCGCTTCACATCAGTGACACGCACACTTGCGGATATTTAAAGGAGCAGCGTGTTGTCTCACTGACACGCACAGTGAATTAAATGGATTAAGCCACCACCTAAATGGTTTAAGCTACCCATCAGTGACAACAACTACAATAAATCTAGTAGTTTGCCAGTTCAGTGTCACACACAATTCTTCATGGGATGACAAGAGATGCGTGCCTCATCAGTGACACGGACACTATTTGAATAAAGTTGTCTGTTGAAATTCACACACTTAAGCACATAAAAAAAAAAAAAACTTTTTAACTTTTCTTGTGTTTTAAAAAAGGGAAACGGAGATGCAAAATGTGACTGCACCTCCGTTTTTCTGTCATCACCTGGAGATCCACCAATAAAGTGGCAAAAATGGCATAAGGTCTTTGAAAGGTATGCCAGAGTATGTGGCTCCTCTTTAAGTGCTGAGAGAAGGACGGCTTTGTTGTTACATTGTTTAGGATCAGAAGGACAGGAGGTTTTTGACCATCTCCCTGAGTTTGAAGATCGTAACCTAAATGAATATGAAATGTGCATAGCCAAATTGGATAAGCATTATCTACCAAAGGTCAGCACTATTCTTGAGAGATATCACTTTGGACGTAGGTCTCAGTTAGATGATGAAACAGTTGAAAACTATGTGACATCTCTCAGGAAATTAGCGTCATCGTGCAAATTTGGCGCTACCCTTGAAGAAAGGATTAGAGACCAATTCATGTTGGGTTGCAGCTTAGAACGGGTCAGAGAAGAGTTATGGCAGAAGGATGAACCATCCTTAGATGACGTAGTCGTTATTGCTAAAAGGATAGAACATTCTTTAAAATGTGTAGAAGTTATTAAGAAAGATTCAGAAAAGAAAGAAAAGAGTTCCGTGCAACTTGTAAAACAAAACCCAAAGGAAACTCACTGGCAGAAAGATTTATTAAAAAAAGTACGATTTCTGAGGGGTATGGTAAATTTAATTTTTCAAAAGTGATATGTTTCCGCTGTGGGAAGGTTGGACATCTAGCAAATGACAAACAATGTCCAGGTTGGAAAGCAACCTGCAGTAAATGTAAAAGGAAAGGTCATTTTTCTAGTGCATGTAAAGGTAAATCCTACAAAGGGAAGGTTAGTGAAATTTATTGTGATGTGAATGATACTTATGAATCTTATGATGAGGTGGATTGTGGTCAAATTCAAGTACAGGTTATTCAAAATGAGGAAAGCAAGAATTGTCCTACTGATGAAATTATGGTAGAAGGAAAACCCACCAACGTCCTCTTTGATTCAGGTGCAAAGATCACAATAATTTCTAAGGATTTCTATCTAAAAGAGATTAAAGAGAAATCTAAGGTTTTTCCCCCTGACATCAGACCTTTCGCATACGGAGGTGAACCAATTAAACTCTTCGGTTATTTCTGGGGTTTGCTTGATTACAAAAACAGATTAACCAATGCTAAAATATATATATCACAGAAAGGTGACAGTATATTGAGTTGGTTTCACCAGAGGGATCTTGGGGTAATGCTAGACCCGAATGCTTCACCACCCATTATATTGAAAGAGAATTTTAACCCCAAGTCTATTGCTGTCATAGATAGTGATCCTAAAATGTCTTTTACACAAATGTTAACAAAAAAATTTCCAAGAGTATTTTGTGAAACTTTAGGGTGTCTAAGAAACTACATTCATCACATTCGTTTGATAGATGATGCAAAACCAGTTTGTTGTAAGGTACGAAATATCCCTATAGCAGTCAGGGAACAAGTACAAGCAGAATTAGAACGTTTAAAAAGGATGGCATCATTGAAGAAGTAGAGGCAACCCAATGGTTAGCCCCAGTTGTAGCCGCAAAGAAAGCTGATGGCTCCCTTCGGCTTTGTGTGGACCTTAGAGAATTAAACAAAAATGTGGTGGTGGACCGGTATCCTCTACCAAAAATAGCAGATATGTTAATGCTGTTGAAAGGGGCAAAGGTTTTTAGTACGATAGATCTGAAATCTGCATACCACCAGATTAGATTGGATGAGGAGTCAAAGGATTTAACAGCATTCGTTACTCCTTTTGGCACGTATCGTTTTGTAAGACTTCCTTTTGGGTTGGTCTCAGCGGCCTCGGTTTTCCAGAGGGCGTTGGAGAATGTTTTAAAAGGACTGTCTGGGGTAAGAATTTATCAGGATGACATTTTAGTATTTGGGTTGGATAACAAGGAGCATGACATGAGACTAACAAGTGTGTTAAGTAGACTTGATGAATTTAGACTAACGGTCAAAATTGAGAAGTGCAAATTTAGGAGAGAATCCATTGACTATCTAGGTCATACAATTTCGGAGGGTGGTGTTTCACCAAAAGAGAACCTGGTGGTTGCGATACAGAGAATGCCGCCTCCTACTAACAAGGAAGAACTAATGAGTTTTTTAGGAATGGCAGAATATTATAGTAAATTTATTCAAGGATTTGCCTCATTATGTGTTTGCATGAGAGCTTTGTTGTGTAAAGGGTGTGAATTTTTATGGGACGGAAAGTGTGAACGAGAATTTCACATCCTTAAGGAAAAGTTAAGCTTGGCACCGAAATTAAGTAGTTTTGACCCAGAAAAGAAGTCCATTCTGATAACTGATGCCAGCCTGAAAGGTCTAGGAGCAGTTCTTCTACAAAGGGACAACGGGCATGATGAAGTTATACTCTTTTTGTCTAGGAGTTTAAGGGGAGCTGAAATGCGATACTCCGTCGTGGAGAGAGAAGCACTGGCTGTTTACTGGTCAATAAAGAAGTTGAAAAATTTGTTGTGGGGAGGTGTGTTTGAGGTCAGAACCGACCACAAACCTTTGTGTGAAATTTTTAAAAAGGGGCATTGATGCTGTCTCAAGTAGAATCACCAAATGGGTTGTGGCTTTACAAGATTATAGTTTTGATATAAAGTATTTACCTGGTGTAGAGAATAAAGTGGCAGATGCTTTATCTCGCCTAGTTGTCAAAGACGATGTTTGTCCTGATGATGAGGATGAACAGGATGGGGAAATGGTATGCACTATTGAGGGAAGTATTATTGAGAAAGAGAGATGGGAAAAAGCATTAGAGGTTGACGATGACTTATTAAAAGTTCTAGAGTGCATCAGAACAGGTTGGGAGTTTAAACTTAAAGGTGATGAAAATGTGGGAACATTTTGGCATGTGAAGGACCAATTAGCTGAATAAAATGGCTTACTTGTCAGGGGGGAAAGGCTTATTCCCCCAAGTTCTCTT
The DNA here is from genome assembly GCA_963921515.1 of Calotriton arnoldi. Lineage (NCBI taxonomy): Eukaryota > Metazoa > Chordata > Amphibia > Caudata > Salamandridae > Calotriton > Calotriton arnoldi. The sequence goes on from CAWUFW010006662.1 coordinate 825,992, forward strand.
AGGGAGGAACTTATTTCATTGGCACATGTTAGTCATCAGGGAATGTCTAAGACTAAAGAAAGATTAAGATTGTCTTATTGGTGGCCGGGCATGGACTTACAGGTAGAATGGAAAATTAGGGATTGTATGCAATGCGCTTTGAGTGAGAAAGTGGCCAAACCTAAGGTACAACCCATGGTCATAAGAGATCGTCCGGACAGTCCTTGGAAGGAGGTTGGTCTGGACATAGTTGGCCCAATCCGTTCTTCAGGCACAGAGTGGTATATACTTGTTCTTGTTGATTTCTATTCGAGGTGGCCAGAAATAGCCATAACACGGGGAATTGAAACTAAACATATTAAAGTTTTCTTGGAGAAACTCATAGCTAGAGAAGGCATACCCAATGCCATTCTCACAGACAATGGCGTGCAATTGGTTTCCAGGGAAATGGAAGAATTTTTGGCTAAACATGGTATTAAGCATAAGAAGTCTTCGTTATATCACCCAGAGACAAATGGTTTGGTTGAGCGTTTTAATCGGGTGCTCAAAGAAACCATTGAAATGGCTAGGTCTACAAATTCAAATTGGCGTACAGAGATTTTTTTAAAAATTGAGGTCTATAGGCTCTCTCCCCATGCCACCACCAAGAGGACACCGTTTGAGTTGTTCAGGGGTAGGTGTGCGAACACTTTAGTTACGCCCACTTGGGTTAATGACATGCAACCAGATCGACATATTGAGAATGAAAAGAGGGATTGGAGGTTAGCGGAGTCCAAAAGAATTGAATCTAGGAAAAAACTTCATGATATTAAGAAATGTGTAAAGAAAACTGTTGTGAAAGTTGGGGATTGGGTATTGATAAAAAATCCCTGCAAGAGTAAGTCATCTGGAGCCTTTTTGAAACCTATTCAGGTCATTAAGCTTTTCAACAATGCCATCAAGACTGCTGACCACCGCATTTGGAATTTGAACAGGGTGGTGGTGGTTAGAAAAGACTTTATTTGTGGCTCGGAGGAATCTCACACCTCTAGTGATCCACATATCATCCGGAAGTCTAAAAGAGTACCATCACCTCCAAGCTACTTAAAGGATTTTGTTAAGTAGCTTTATGTTAGCTATTCTACTGTTTCTGGTTTTACTGTTATGTTGATTGTTTTCATTTTCACTTCTGTATAACTTTACTTTAGCAAAGTTCTATCAAAATTGTAAAGAAAGGAGATGTGTGGCATCCTGAGGTTCTGTACTTGTTGCCAGGTGCTAGAGAATGCGATGATGTAGTGCTGCTGACAGGCAGTTAGAGCCTGGCTTGGATCAGTGCAACAGCCTGTTTGTGGATGAGATCCTTTACCTGGAATAAACCTACTTTCCACCTTAACATTGCGTTCCTGGATTCTTACACCTATATACTCCAACACTGTACCACTCACTTGACAGAAGCAGCTAGACTCACCACCACCTACTCTGCACAGACACAGTAAGGATCAACAATATCCCACTAAAAAGAAAAAGAAAAAAAGATTACACATAAGACAATGCAAAACACATCGCAAAGAATTTCATGCTCTGAACACTAACAAATATGCTGCCATTATGACACCACTTACAAAAAATTCATTCATGCATGACAATAATACTCATTTGGAGTAAACACAACAAAAATGTTTTTCTTACCAAATAAATGCAATTACGCAAAACTGCAGAACAACCACTGCCAAAACCACAAACAGGAATCAAAAGCTTTACACTAGAATACAAAGGAGAAAATAAACCATTACAGTCACATATTCAAATAATGCACCAGTCCACACACAATCCACCAGCTAAGCTAAGGGGTAGGTGGGCCTAAGAGTATAAATAAAATATTCACCCCTGTAAAAGGGAGCAACCCTTGCCCTTGAGGCCACTCCCCAATTCAAAAATTTAAAAACCCCTGTTGTCTAGTGGCTTCTGCCCCCTTGGGGCAGATGGGCCTAAAAAACATACTGCTGATCTGCCACCCAAAGAGGACAGAAATGACCACAATCATCCTCCCATAAAGGGGAGCGACTCTTGCCCAAGGGGTCACTCTCCCCCCCAAAAATCCCTGGTGGCCTAGTGGGCCCTAGATAAAAAAAAGGCGAGATCTGCCCCCCCCCAATGGGGGCAGACAGGCAAAAACATAGCCCCCGAAGGGGAGTGACCCTTGCCCAAGGGGCCACTCCCCACAAAGTATTCAATGGTGGTCCAGTGGGCCACTGTAAAAAAAATGGTGAAATCTCACGGTAAAGAAAATGGCGAAATCTGCCCCCCGGGGGGGCAGACAAAGCCAAAAAACATTGCCCCCATAAGGGGAGCGACCCTTGCCCAAGGGGCCACTCCCCACAAACAAATCCCTGGTGGTCTAGTGGCCCAAACATGGGGAGACACAGCCCCCAAAGGAGAGCGACCCTTGCCCAAGGGGTCACTCTCCCAAAAACAATTCCCTGGGGGCCTAGTGGGCCCTAGATTTAAAAAAAAGGCAAGATCTACCACCCCATGGGGGCAGACAGCCAAAAACATAGCCCCCGAAGGGGAGTGACCCTTGCCCAAGGGGCCACTCCCCACAAAGTATTCACTGGTGGTCCAGTGGGCCACATTAAAAAAAATGGCAAAATCTGACCCACAGAGGGGCAGACAAAGTCAAAAAACATTGCCCCCATAAGGGGAGTGACCCTTGCCCAAGGGGCCACTCCCCACAAACAAATCCGTGGTGGTCTAGTGGGCCAAATATGGGGAGAGACAGCCCCCAAGGGATAGCGACCCTTGCCCAAGGGGTCAAGCTCCAAAAAAAAAACCCGATGGCCTAGTGGGCCCTAGATAATAAACAGGCAAGATCTGCCCCCCCCCCCATGGGGACAGACAGCCATAAACATACCCCCAAAGGGAGTGACCCTTGCCCAAGGGGCCACTCCCCACACAAAATGGACTCTTGGTCCAATGGGCCAATTTTTTTTTAAATTATGCAAAAATCTGCCCCCCCAGGGGGGCAGACAAAGTTATTTAATTATGCCCCCAATAAGGGGAGCGACCCTTGCCTACGGGGCCGCTCCCCGCACGCAGTATTGCCCTTTAAATAAAAAAAACAAAACAATCCCTGGCGCTAGTGGGCATTCCTGCTGCACGATCGCACAATCGTGCAGCAGGAATGCACAAAAGAGGCATCGGGGGAGATGCCTCTTTTGGAGAAATCCCCCCCTCCCCAGTGACAAAACTTACCTGGTTGTTCCCCGACGCGCTGGAAGCAAATGGCTTCCTGCGCGTCGGGGAACAAAGGGAAACCTCCAATGACGTCAGCACTTTGCTCATTGAAAACCAGAACAAGGCTCCAATTGCAGGTTCCCTGATATGTCCCCCTGATGTGTCCCACTGATGTCCCCCTGATATTTATTGCACCAGGCAAATATTGAAACAGCAAGGTGACATATTTATCAGGTGTGCTAAAAACCTCCATTTTAACATTTTCCCCACTAAAAAACTGGACCTTCAGTTAGAATCGATGTGTTGCACATGTTTTGGAATTCACCGACCAGGCAGAAAACACCACTCTAGTCAGGATAAGCTAGATACACAATGTTAGACTTGGCATCTTTGGTGTGGTTTCTCTTGACTTTTTGCCTCTGCCTCCTGTATTTTTGCTGGCTTAGATGCTTTGGGAACATTGTCACTGCTGATCAGTGTCAAAGTGCAAGTGCTCCCTGTATACATTGTTATTACAATTGCTTATCCATGATTGGCATTTTTTATTTACTGGTAAGTCCCTAGTAAAGTGCACTGAGTGTGCTAGGGCCTGTAAATCAAATGCTACTAGTGGGCCTGCAGAACTAATTGTGCCACCCACATGAGTAGCCCCGTAAATGTATCTCAGACCTGCCCCTGCAGTGTCTGCGCGCCGTTTTTTAACTGCCATGTCGACCTGGAAAGTGCACCCACTTGCGAGGCCCTAACCTTTCCTTTCCTTACATGTAAGACACCCCTCAGGTAGGCCTAAGGTACCCCTGTGGGCAGGGTGCAGTGTATGAGACAGGTAGGCCATGTACTGGTGTGTGTGACCTGTCCTGATAGTGAAATACTGCCAATTTCGTTTTTCACTATTGAAAAGCTATCTGTCCCGTAGGCTAGAATGGGAGATACTTTGTAACACCTTACACTTTTAGTAAAGATGGTTTTCAAAATATGTGTTTGAACATGCCACTTTTAGAAAGTAGGCATTTTCTTGTTTAACCATTCTGTATGCCTCTGTCTGTTTGTGGATTGACTGTCTGGTTTTGGAGTGACAGGGGCTGGGGATGTGCATTCACTGCAGACAGCCACTGGGAGGGGTTGAGGTGTGCCTGGACCTTCCTGGATGACTCAGAGCTGAGCTGAATAGACTTTGGCTGCACTTAGAGTAGTGGGAGGAGTTTTCATTGCAACTGAATAGGGCCTGTCTCCCTTCCATAATGCTGTCTCCACACCCTGTGGTCATACTGCACCAGTGAGGACAGAACTGGTTTGGACTGGGCTCAGAGACCCTTACAGAAAGAAGAACAAAAACACAATGGGGTCTAAGTCATGGACCTTAAAGCCCAGAACTTTAGATCACTTCTGGACTCAAGAGCAACCTTTGCCAAGGAGAAGATCTGGATAGTTGTGATTAGGGGTACTGCCCCTTGCTGTGTGTGTGTGTGTGGGGTTATCCTGCAGTTGCTGCTTCTGCCAAGGAAAGGAAAAAGACTGGAACTTTGCTGAGAAACCTGCTTGAACAAGAATCTCCAAGGGCTTGTGTGTGCAGGCCTCCTGTTCTGAAGTCTCAGGGACACAAAGACTTCACCCCCAGCTCCCCTGAACTCTACTGCTGAGAGTTCTGACCTGGCAAGAGGTGCCTGTTCCAGTTTTGGGCCTCTGGAGGTTGTTCCTGCAGTTGGGCGGTGGAAGAAAAGAAGAACTGAAGAAATCAATGCATCGCTCTTCTTGCTGTTTTTCCCGACGCAGCATCGCCATGAGAGAAGATTCTCCACGCATCACCGCGACGCTGCCGAAACCGATGCAGCGCCTGTCGCGGCTGCAAGAACTGACACATCGAGGGATCATGGCTGAAGAAACCGCCGCATCGATCGCCGCCGCATTGATCGCTGCCGCATCCCGGATTTCCACGCATCTCACATGTGCGGCAAGTTTTTCCGACGCAGCACCCGCGGACCAGAATTGTCATGGAGTCGACGCATCACTTCCTCCTACAGACCAGATTCGACGCATCACTTCTCCTGCGTGCAGCAGAACTGTTGCATCACCTCCCCAAGGTCTCAGGAACTGACGCAGCTCTTTGTTTCCGATGCTTCCCCTCTCTGCGACTGTTTGGCTTTGTGAATTTTGACGCATCTACTGGTACTTTGCGAGAAATCAAGCATCCATAGTATTCTATGGACCAAGTTGTTTGAAACCTTTCTAAAGTCATATTCTTATTACATGTATGTTGGATTTTTGTTGTTTTGGTCTTGTTGAGTTTAGATAAAGATACTTTTTTTCTAAACTGGTGTGGTGTCTATTTGTGGTGTTATCACTGTATTACTGTGTGTTTTTAGTACAAGTACTTTACACATTACCTTTGGGATAAGTCTGTCTGCTCGTGCCAAGCTCCCCAGGGGGTGAGCAGGGGTTATCTAAAGTGTGTAACCCCCTTACCCTGACTAGAAGCAAAGGTCCCTATTTGGACAAAGGCACCTACCTCTGCCAACTAGAGACCCCCATTTCTAACAATGGTGGTCAGCGGTGAGGATTTGAACTTGTATTTGTACTTGACCCACAGTGATTGGTGTCCGTCACTAGTTTAGTGCAGAACATTACGCAACCACATACTATTTTTCCCTGTTTCCCTTCGGAATTTTGTGGTTGGAATTCTGGTTAGTTGTTACGCCTGTGGGGCCTTGTCAAAATGGAAATCAACTTTTGGCACCTGTACATCTACACAATGAGGGAACTAAAAGTGTTTTGCAAGGAGAGGGGGCTACCTGTGAATAGGAGATCCATATACACCTTTCTCCAGCAGTAACTCCTTAGACGTCCTCCTCAATTCTGTCCTGGAAAAACAAATAAACTCATCATTAGGGCTAGGTAAAATTAAGAAAGGGATAATATTACCCTCCGTGTCATTAATAAAATCATTATTTTCTTCCCGTTAAAACTATAGAAAATCTGCTTTTTATGTCAAGGCATGGAGGCCAATATTATGCATGTGCAAAGTGTATCTAACACCCTCTGAACAGCATTTTCCACAGTTTGAAAATAAAAACTTTTAAAAGTAGATTCATTCAACCAATTCGCAGCCTTCATAATAGCACTAAAACTACCTCCTGACAAAAAACCTTGCTTGCTATAGCACCCCTAACCGATTGTGCTCCAAAAACACTCACATTAATACCTGCCATCCTCATCACTTCCTTAACCCACCTAGCCAAAGCAGGTGCGGAGACAGAAGGATAGGGCTGCCTATATGAAATCAACAATTGTGAACACCCTTGCTCTTTCAGCTCTACGGTCTTCTTCTCATACTGCTTCAGACAACGCACCACACACAAACGCTCATGACCTTCCATTTTAGGATAAAAAAATAGTCCTAGTCATAGTATTATTACGCTTCCTCAATTCAAAACACACACCCTCAGGCTGGTAACTTCTAGAGTTCACCTCCAAGGCCCTGATATCTGATACCCTCCTAAAAGACACCAAATATAGCAATACTGCCTTTTTCCAAAGATAACATCTTCAATGATAAAAAATCATTATTACTCACCCCCTCTTTCCACCTCCTTCAAAACTCAGGACACATCCCACTAAGAATCATATTTCACCCTAGGAGGGAATTCCAACCGAACACTCTTTAAAATCCTCCTCACCAACTCATATTGACCTACTGGTATCCCATCCACCAAATCATGACCTGCCGAACTCACTGACCTGCTCAAATTCACTGAATTGTATGCCAAACCTCTCCTAAATAACTCTGTCAAATGAATCACAACCTCAACTACAGGGGCTGAAATGAGATCCAAAGCCCTCACAACACACAAACTACACCACCTTTTCCATACCGTCCTTTATGGCTTTGATGTTCCTGGTGCCCAGGATTCTTTAATGAGCTCTGCAGCTTTCTCAGATAACCCTGACACCTGCCAAACTCTCCTAAAATCCTTTAATCCATTAGTTCCAACTGCCCTTCTATCTTTATTTCATGAAATTTCCCCTGGGCATCTATCAACAACTGCGGGTAGTTTGGCAACAATACTGGATCATCTACTAACAAGCTCATTACATCTGGAAACCAGATCTGTGATTGGCAATACAGAGTGATCGGCACCAACTCTGCCTTCTACCTCCTGACCTTCATTAGAACCCTCTTAATCAAGGAGAATGGGGGAAAAGCATAAATTTTTCTGCTTCTCCAATCCTGTAGAAAAGCATCCACAGCCAGTGCATCTGGATCCGGTCTCAAACTGTAGAAGCTCTGAAGCTGTACATTCAATCTGTCTGCAAACATATCTACTTCCAATGGTCCACATCTCCAGTTCAACCTCAAAAACACCTTTTTGTCCAACTTCCAACTGCTCAAATCACTCAGATTCCTGGAACCCTAATCTGCTTCCACATTGATCTTTCCTGGGATATGATGTGCCTTTACCATGCCCAGTTTACTGGACGACCTTTACTCCTGGTAGATAGATTGTGACCCTTAGAGCAGTTGAAAAGACTTTGTTCTGCCGATAGGAGACATTGGTTCTCCTCCCTCCCTTCCTGTGGCTCCTACCTCCCTTCCCTCCACCTTCCCCGATAAGTGGGTTTTATTTTGTTGTTGTTGGTGTTTTCATATAAACGTTTGAATCTATGCACTGCTTCATGTGATATGGCGGAGTGAAGTCATACGAAACGTGATTATGTACATTGTTACATGTTGCATAAGTTGCAGTTACTTTGCGCCATAAGGCCTTCGTTCAGATTCTTGACGGCGGGAGGATATGGTTTGTTTGACGGGATATGCTGGATGTTATTGCCTATATTATTTATGCTTACGGATGTAACCAAGTAGTTATATCGTTGCTTACCTGTCTGGAATCTCTGTTTACCTATTGGTTCCATATGGTGCTTTCTTTGATGATGCACTGCTTTGTATTCATGTATACAAAACAAAACATAAAATCTTTAATAAACAGATCAAACAAAAAAATGATGTGCCTTTACCATTATCTCCCTGTCCAAACAAAAACTCCCAAAATTCTTTGCCAACTATGCTAACATCCTTGACCGAGGACCCCCTTGCTTGTTGACATAACTTACTGCAGACACATTGTCCATCTTCGATAGATAACAACACTTCTCCTGATCCTTCACAAAACTCTTCACTGCAAACGATCCTGCCAACATTTCCAAGCAAATGATATGCATCTCCTTGGTCTCTGCAACTGACCAACTTCCTCCTGTTGTCACTGAACTGCACCTGGACCTCCAACCATACAGACTTGTAGTCGACTCTATTACAATCTCAGGGGGATCTCTCCAAAGATTGCTCTCCCATTCCACGCTTTCATATTTAGTAACCACCACTCCACCTCCTGCATGGCCACTTGACTCATTCTTATTTTCTATGAATATTTCGCTCCCAAATGCAAATGATATCCCTTCAACCTCTGAAGAGCTCTGTAATGAAGGGGTGCAGGGAAAATCACCCATATTGATGCTGACAGAAGATCCAACAATTCCCCTACTCTCCTCAACTCCTTGTGTATTTTTCTCACTTTCTCCATAGGCAATTTCAACATTCCCTTCAATGTCGGAATCCAAAAATCCAAGAAATCTATTTCCTGCGCTGGTCTTAAACAAGACTTCCCCCTGTTCAATACAAAACCTATATCCTCCAATACCGTCACCGCCAATGCCGTCTGCTCCAAAGCCAACTCCCTTTCCTCTGCCATTATCAACACATCATCCAAATACACAATTAGGCAAACTCCCCTCTATCCCAACAATGCCATCACTGGCCTCATGACCTTCGCAAAACACCATGGTGCTGAGGTCAGGCCGAATGGAAGACTCCTGAACCTCCAACGCTTCCCTCTCCACTGAAACTGCAGATAATCCCTGTGCTCTACCACACTGGAACCATTAAGTAAGCATCATTTAAGTCCAATCTCATCAACCAATCTCCTTTCCTTAGTAAATCCCTCAACATGTGAATCCCTTCCATCTTGAAGTGATTGTAACACACAAAATTGTTCAGTTCTTTCAAATTGATAACCGGCCTCATTCCTTTGTCCTTCTTCTCAACTAGGAAGATATTGCTTACAAAACAAGTTGAACTTACTTCTGCATTCTATATTGCTTCCTTCTCCAACAGAGTTTGCACCTCTTATGAAAATAGCATTTCCTGTTCCCTTGAAAAACGCAAAAGCCTTGGACAAACCTCCTGCACTGGTTCCCTTACAAATCTATGTGATATCCTTGTACTGTTTCCAAAACCCAAGGATCCTGAGTAATCTCTCTCCATCTTGAAACAAACTGAGCTAGTCTGCTGCCCAGTTTTACATGGATACACTTGTTCTAAACTCACCTGATCCTCCTCTTGTTCTCCTTTTACTCCTTATGCCTCGTGCTCTCGAGTGCCGACTCTGTGGATAAAATCCACTCTGCTCTGATCTGAAATTAAATCCATAGCCAAAGCGTCTGAAACCCGCAAGTGATTCCTTGACCTCGGCCGGGGAACCCACCCCACATCCTCGTGGCCATACCAAAAACCTTTCACATGTCTTTCTGGACCTTTTGCAAAGAATTAAAGGTCCCTACATACCTACACATGTCTTCGATGAATTCTTCGCCAGATAACATTCCTTCACTTTCCACCCCAAACTCCTTGCTTGCCACCTCCACCAACTTGGAGTCTATTTTCATTAGAATACTTTTGCGTTGCTCAATGCATAGAGCTGCATTTGATTTGCTCAACAGGCAAATTTCTCTTTGGACCTATTGCCTAGCTCAACCACATCTATCCCCGTGCTGTTTGCATGTGCCTCTTCGCATATGTCAAAAACGTTTGCGATGGGTCCCAAAATATCCAATAATCTATCCTGGCACCCCTTCAAACCTTTATCTAACCCTTTCCTAGGATCCCTACCTGTTTTTTTTTTTTTTTTAAAACATAACATTTTGGTGTCCAATTCAGGTGAATATGCCACTTTTGATTACAGGGGAGGTCTTGGACACTCCGACCTAAGCTGAGTCCATACCTTCTTTGGAATTTCCCTGCAAATCCAATAACTCACATATTAAGCCATGTGTTATGCAGGCAATCACTGTGGGGACAAAGGGTGTTGAATCAACAGTGGATCGAACATTTCCTCTCCAAGAGGGTCCACAAAATCCCCTGCCTCTAATTTTATCTTTCTATGTTCCAACTTACTTAGCTTTGTCTCATCGTCTGGGTCATCAAAATCAGAAGAACAAGTTAGTTCCACATCCCTACTAGAGGATGACCTGTCACATACAACCACATTGTGGCTCTTCTTTTTAGCCTTTATAGGTTCTCCTCTAGCCTTTATAGCCAATTCCTCCTCTGGTGCCTTCCGCCCAGAACCTCTATTCTCCTTCTGCACTTCTCCATGCTTCCTTTTTTGTGCCCTTTTTGAGCTTCCAGATTTTGATCCTCTGGCCACTGGCTCTACCTCCTCTGTAGACCAGTACCTTTCCTCCTCTACAACCTTTAACCTACTACCCTGCTCTTTTAGACATTTCTCTGCACAACTTTCTATCGTGTTATCTATCCTTACTGCTAGATCACCAAAGGTTTTCTCAATGTATTCCTTAATCTTTCCTTCAAAACCATGCTCCTCCACCGGCTCCATTTCCAACCTTAGTTATTCCTTTAAGAAAAAAATAGACTACTCTGACCATCTTTTTTCCCTTTTTATATACGTTCACACCAACAGCTGACTGGAAAAAAATATTCCTGCAGGTAACTGACAACTAATCTGCCGGCAACTGTTACCCGACGCCTTGTACTTCATTTCAGCAACCCAAAATATGGCCACCCTAAGCCTCCATTGTATAAACTGTATCCTTTCCCAACTTCTCAAAATGGCCTTTTGCAATCAAATCAGTCTCTCTACACACACGAGAGACTGAAGCTGGATAAACACTGCACACAAATTGAATCTGTCCATCCAGCTCTCGCATTCAGCCTGAACACTCTTCACATGCACTGGCAGTCAACACGCGCCCAATTGACTGGTAAGCGCTACTTTTAAAATTGAATTACCACTGCTCTGCAAGTCGTGTTTGACTACCTAAATAATCCGACTCAAAGGCTTATCAGATCCGACCTTAAAAACCATACACTTCTGCCACAAGGTGGCACCACATCACCCCACTTCTTCCTTTTGAAATTAAATTAATTCATACTCCTCTAAAAGTTACCCTTGCTCAAACAACAAGCAAGAAAACCAACCTACCATACCAATATACTTCCCATTACAAGACCCACATAACCTGACAATCTAAGAATAATTTTCAATCTCTTTAGAAATTCAACTTTTCCTTATAAATCTATCTAAAAATGCTATATGAAGTTTAAAAACCCCAAACCTTGCATCATAAGAACTTGATCGCTCACTGAACACATCCATCAGTCAAAGCTTAACTTGTGCATAGATCAAACAACATTCTTACACATACTCTACCAAGTAACAGTAGGATGTACTTATCTGTGTATGAGCAGCAACAAAAGAAGGAAGATGGCTGCAGGCTCCTTGGTTATATGCGTGTTCTAAAGGGTTCTGGCATATTTTAATGTTCTCTTCTACTACTTGTGTTTGTTGCTGCTGTGTATGGGAGCAATAAAGGAGTTATGCATAATATTGGCCTCTGTGCCTTGACATAAAATGACTGAGAACAGAATATGAAATACTGTATGAAAATTTGCACTTTCCCCTCATATTAATATCTTTGTTATTTTTATTGTTGAATGCTTTAGGTTATTAATTATCTATAGAATGAAATAACTGGGTTATGAAGCCTATTTTAAAATCAACTTTTTTTGCAAAAGATAATATGGTTAAAATGTTGTGTATTCTATAACTATACTTGCGTGCATTGAAAAACACTGTTGCACAAGATGGCACCTGTCTGTGATCAAGGCTAGTGAGGAGGAGCAGAAATACGTTGGGTCCATGTACCAGCACATTTGATTAAACGCTGTTTTCCACCAGGACCGGCCCCAGATGTCTTTTCTATCCAAGAGGATTAAGTGTTGTGATTTATAGCGGCTCACCATTACCACAGACCCTGGTCACCCCTCTTTGGCAAAAGTATTGGGTATTAACCTACAAATTCCCCATGTTAAGGCTTTCTCCATGTTGCATCAAATATTTTACAGTCTTAATCTTGCATTCCTCATTCTGAAGATTCAAGTTTAGTGCCCCAGTCAGCTGGCGAAGTCATTGGATGCTTAGTTCATTCCTGAAGGGCAGGTTTTTGCAGGTATTTGATAAATCCTCCTCGTCAGATATACTGCCACTGAACTGTGGAGTTCTGCAGGGATCATTCAAAGGTCCCACGTTGTTCAATCTAGCGGACATAGTAGTGCCATTTGGGATGTCCATAGTGTCCTAAATGGGTGATACCCAACTGGTATTTTTGCTCTTGCCAGATCATTACCCCACATCCCCCTCTCTTGGTCCATGCCTTGAAATGGAAGCAATTTGGGTGGATAGGTCCTGCCTCAACCTAAATGGAAATAAAACTGAGCTTTTGATTTTAGGGAGCAACTTAAACCCCTAACAGTCCCTGAGTTGGCCAGACTGCCTAGGCTCCCCCTGCCCCCAGGACAGTTATAAAAAGTCTGGCGGTATGGCAGGACAAAACATTATTCATGGAAACCCAGGCAACCAAACTCTTGCCCTGCTGTTATGGGATCCTAAGAATGTTACCCAAAATGCATCACCTGCTCTCCCCTCTATCCAAGAGGTTAGTGGTCCAGGCACTGACCTTATCTCACCTGGACTATGGATATTCACTCTACCTAGGAGTGCCATAAGCCATCATCAGCAAACTTCAGATTGTGAAGAATGCAGATGCATGGACCCTTCTAACTATCCCCAGACAGTGCTCAGCTTGGCAGGCCCTGGTGGATGCATTGAAGACAGAGCCCTTCAAACTCATGGCCCTTCCATTTCTCAACAGCTGATCTACCCCTACACCTCAAAGAGAGCCCTCATATCCTCCAACGCACAACAGGTGCTGGTTTCCCACATTAGAAGGGCAAGAAGTGGAGGACATTCGTTTGGCTACAATGCGGCCAAACTTTGGAACTCTCTACCCCACACCATGCGGACAGTAGACAATGAATTGGCCTTCCGCAAACTCTTATTAATGTAGTTGTTCGAGATTTAACCCTCCATGGAGTAAACTGATAGTGTCTGATCGCTCAACTAGTACTGGCATGCCTATGGGTCGCCATGCACTCTATAAATCTACATAGTATAGTATGCTCCCTATATGAAAAGTTCCAAAAGCAATGTGGTTATTGTTGGTAATGCTGCAACACTCTTACAGGCACATGCATCAATGTAGGCTTTGCGATTCCTTAATTGCGATTATTAAGGAATCGCAATTAAGGAATTGCAAAAGTCTATGCATCTAGGAATCGCTATAAAATTAGCGATTCCCAAACATTCCTTAATTGCGACTCGCAGAATTGCGAGTCGCAATTAAGAATGCCTTCCCATTCATTCCTATGGGCCTACAAGGAATGAATGGGAAATTACATGCGCAATTTGCGAGTACCAATAGGTACTCGTAAGTTGCACATGCAATTTCATGGGTGCAAGGGTGTCAAAAGGACACCCTGTTGCACCCCTGAAATTGATCTGTGCACACATGTTGCGCACACACATGCCCCAAGGGCATGTGTGTGTATAACCTACAACTTTGAAAAATGCACTTTAGTGCATTTTTCAAAATTTTTGCAAATTACCATCAAGTTCAAATTGATGGTAATTTGCGGCCCCTATTAGCGAATTCGCTATTTGCGATTTCATCATGCATTGTATTTAAGGAATCGCAAGTTGAGATTCCTTAAATGCAATCGCAATTTAAGAAATCGCAAAAAGTTGCCATTTCTTAAATTGCGTGAGCCTTACAGTGTGATGCATCGCAGAAGCCCTTTTTGCGGGCGCAAACGGCCCTTTTTGCGAATCGCACCGTTTGCGCTCGCAAAAAAGGTTGATGCATGTGCCTGTTAGACTCTCTGTGGCCATCTCACCTTCAGATAAACGAGAAAATCTATTCAATTCAACCATCAGTGCCACCGTTTTAATTTTCAAGTCATCAGCAGTGGTTTAAATAGGCCGGTACCATCAGGTACTCAATACCTGTACTTCAATAATTTGGAGGTGATTATAACAACACTTTTCAGCACAGCTCCAATGTTTTTAATGGGAGAGTGCTGGCGCTTCTCATCAGCAAAGAGGTACTGTGGGGCAAGGCAAACCTGCAATTCTATATTTCTATTTCAAGATCTGGTCATCAGTATGTACAGCATCCCATGCCAAAAAACAGATGCTGGACAGAATGCACGGTTGAGGAGGTGGTTTATGAGCTCTTATATAAAATATACACACTACTGCACAATATTTACTTTTGATATTCAATTTTTCATCTTAAACGTTTTCACCAGAAATGGCAGATGGGGTCTAATTAGTAGAATACACAAACAAGATAATTAAAAATAATTTTAAAAATCTACTAACTCTTTCTCAGTACTTGTATTTATTTCAGGCAAATAATTCTGGCCCAAGCCCAAAGATCTCAACATGCCTCACTTAACAATAAGCTACTGCTCAAGGGGTTTCTGTGAATAGCTGTACCTTGTGCCTTTCTTACATTTGGATACCTTCTATAGTTCAATGGCTGGTTCACAAAGTATTTACTTAAAGTAATTTTGTTTTACATCGTGTTAGTAATGGGGGTCTCTAGTTGGCAGGTTTTTATCCTGTCCAAGTAGGGACCCTTCCATCTAGTCAGGGTAAGCGAGTTACACACCCAAAATAACTCCTGCTCACACCCTTGGTTGCTTGGAACGAGCAGTCAGGCCTATCTCAGAGGCAATGTGTAAAGTATTTCTATATAACACAGAGTAATACAGTGAAAACACTTAAAATGGACACCACACCAGCTTAGTAAAATGAAGTAGATTTATCTAAACAAAACAAGACTAAAACGACAAAAATCCAACATACAGATAGAAAAATATGACTTTTAAAAGGTAAAATGAGTTCTGTCCATGGAAACTATGGATGCCTCAAAATTATAGGATGAAAACAGGTGCAGGGAAGGTGATGCGTCGGTTCCTTGCTCCAGAGGAGGTGATGCTTCGGTTCCTTACTGCCACGCAGGGGAGGTGATGCATCGGTTCCTTACTGGAGAGGAGGTGATGTGTCGGTTTCTTACTGAAAGCCCAGCGTCAATGTAGATATGGTGCACAGGTGCGATGCATGAGAAAATCCAGGTGCTATGGGTCGACGTAGCGGCGATCCAGGCGCTGTGTCGATTTGTGCAGCTGCAGAAAGGTGATGCACTGATTTTTCCAGGTACACAGCAGGGCCTGCGTCGGGGTTGGAGCGGGAGTTTCGGAATTCGAACACTTGGTGCTCGGAACTCGGGCTGCGACAGTTTCTTCGGCCACTGACAGGCTCTGCGTTGATATTTTTTGCCGCACCCCGCAATGCATGTGTTTTACAACCGTACCGCAGCTTGCGGCATGAAGAACAGCGCTGGAAGGGTGCTGCATGGATTTTCAGCAACAGGAGCAGCAAAACAACCTCCAAAGGCCCAGCACTGTGGTTGGCACCACAAGACAGGTCAGAACTCCCAGCAGTGGTGTTCTGGGATTCGGCAATGAAGTTTTTGTGTCCCTGAGACTACTTAACAGTAAGGGTGGACTGTAAAGTCCGCTATGCCAGCGGAGTTTGTGAAGTTTTTGCCACTCTGCGCTCTGCTTTGAGCACGAAGTTTGGCAAAAGCTCCTCCACTGCTGCGTAGTGGAGTTTACTAGCGCCAACCCTATTTGATACGAAGGAAACACATCCGTAATTCGTGATATTTGCATTGGTTTTGTGTTTCTCGCATAGTCTAGCACAAAGCTATCTGTAATGTATTTTTTCGTCTCCTCTCCTCGTCTCACTCAGGAAGCCCAACCATGCCAGGGCACAAGCACCAGATCTGTGTCAGCAGCGGAGGAAGAGCTATAATCCTATGACGCAAGCCAGGCCGTGGGGATCGCGGCCGTGGCTTGCATCACAGAAGTTGTTTTAGAGGGCTCTTACATCAACGGCTGGGGGTGAAGGCTTGCAACCATGGCAACGCTGACCTGGAGTGCCCAAGCCAGTACACAGAGATGGACTAAGCTGAGAACTGGGAGTGAATTCACAAACAGCTCCTGTCAGTCTAAACCTGACGATGATTTTACAAGCAGGCAAAGGCATACAGAATGGTAAAGCAAGAAAATGCCCACTTTTCTGGCCATGTCTGAACTGGGGTGGCGGAGTGAGCTAAAGAATGATGATGGATTAAACCCAGATCAGTTGACTGGGGGTGAGTGCTTGCAATGTTCAACACTCCGTCCATCATCCCCTTTGGTTTTGCTATGTTCGCCCTAAGTTGGCAGGGTACGCCCAGACGTGGGTCCCTTTCTCACTTTGCCACTGGATTCAAGATAGCCTGGCTGATGACGGCTGTAAGCCAGAAACCGGTCCCAGGATGCTTGTTTCCAGTCCAGGGAAGACATGGCTTGGCAGTTCGGGCTGGACTGTTCCCATGAGGCACAGGGTCAGACTGATTTGCATATGGCCATGTCTGAACTGGGGTGGCGGAGTGAGCTAAAGAATGATGATGGATTAAACCCAGATCAGTTGACTGGGGGTGAGTGCTTGCAATGTTCAACACTCCGTCCATCATCCCCTTTGGCTTTGCTATGTTCGCCCTAAGTTGGCAGGGTATGCCCAGACGTGGGTCCCTTGCTCACTTTGCCACTGGATTCAAGATAGCTTGGCTGATGACGGCTGTAAGCCAGAAACCGGTCCCAGGATGCTTGTTTCCGGTCCAGGGAAGACATGGCTTGGCAGTTCGGGCTGGACTGTTCCCATGAGGCACAGGGTCAGACTGATTTGCATATGGCCATGTCTGAACTGGGGTGGCGGAGTGAGCTAAAGAATGATGATGGATTAAACCCAGATCAGTTGACTGGGGGTGAGTGCTTGCAATGTTCAACACTCCGTCCATCATCCCCTTTGGTTTTGCTATGTTCGCCCTAAGTTGGCAGGGTATGCCCAGACGTGGGTCCCTTGCTCACTTTGCCACTGGATTCAAGATAGCCTGGCTGATGACGGCTGTAAGCCAGAAACCGGACCCAGGATGCTTGTTTCCTGTCCAGGGAAGACATGGCTTGGCAGTTCGGGCTGGACTGTTCCCATGAGGCACAGGGTCAGACTGATTTGCATATGGCCATGTCTGAACTGGGGTGGCGAGTGAGCTAAAGAATGATGATGGATTAAACCCAGATCAGTTGACTGGGGGTGAGTGCTTGCAATGTTCAACACTCCGTCCATCATCCCCTTTGGTTTTGCTATGTGCGCCCTAAGTTGGCAGGGTATGCCCAGACGTGGGTCCCTTGCTCGCTTTGCCACTGGATTCAAGATAGCCTGGCTGATGAAGGCTGTAAGCCAGAAACCGGTCCCAGGATGCTTGTTTCCGGTCCAGGGAAGACATGGCTTGGCAGTTCGGGCTGGACTGTTCCCATGAGGCACAGGGTCACACTGATTTGCATATGGCCATGTCTTAACTGGGGTGGCGGAGTGAGCTAAAGAATGATGATGGATTAAACCCAGATCAGTTGACTGGGGGTGAGTGCTTGCAATGTTCAACACTCCGTCCATCATCCCCTTTGGTTTTGCTATGTTCGCCCTAAGTTGGCAGGGTATGCCCAGACGTGGGTCCCTTGCTCACTTTGCCACTGGATTCAAGATAGCCTGGCTGATGACGGCTGTAAGCCAGAAACCGGTCCCAGGATGCTTGTTTCCGGTCCAGGAAGACATGGCTTGGCAGTTCGGGCTGGACTGTTCCCATGAGGCACAGGGTCAGACTGATTTGCATATGGCCATGTCTGAACTGGGGTGGCGGAGTGAGCTAAAGAATGATGATGGATTAAACCCAGATCAGTTGACTGGGGGTGAGTGCTTGCAATGTTCAACCTCCGTCCATCATCCCCTTTGGTTTTGCTATGTTCGCCCTAAGTTGGCAGGGTATGCCCAGACGTGGGTCCCTTGCTCACTTTGCCACTGGATTCAAGATAGCCTGGCTGATGACGGCTGTAAGCCAGAAACCGGTCCCAGGATGCTTGTTTCCGGTCCAGGGAAGACATGGCTTGGCAGTTCGGGCTGGACTGTTCCCATGAGGCACAGGGTCAGACTGATTTGCATATGGCCATGTCTGAACTGGGGTGGCGGAGTGAGCTAAAGAATGATGATGGATTAAACCCAGATCAGTTGACTGGGGGTGAGTGCTTGCAATGTTCAACACTCCGTCCATCATCCCCTTTGGTTTTGCCACTTTCTAAAAGTGGCATTTGAAAACACACAATTTAAAAACATTCTTCACTAAAACGATGTATTTTTAAATTCTGAGTTCAGGGAAGCTTTACTCCAAGTCTCTAGCTGTTCCCAATCAAAAGTTACACTTGTAAAATGTTACAAGGCAGCTCCTATGATAACCTATGGGAGAGCTGGTCCCTGCAATGGTGAAAAACGAAATTGGCAGTATATTCAATATCAGGACATGTAAAGCACACCAGTACATGTCCTACCTTTCACTTACTCTGTACTCTGCCCATGGGGGTACCTTGGGCCTAACGTAGGGGTGTCTTACATGTAGTAAAAGGGAAGGTTTGGGCCTGGCAAGTGAGTGCACTTACCAAATCGAAATTGCAAGTTAAAACTGAACTCACAGACACTGCAATGGGAGGCCTGAGACAAGTTTACTGGGCTACTCGTGTGGGTGGCACAACCAGTGCTGCAGGCCCACTAGTAGCATTTGACTTACAGGCCCTGGGCATACATAGTGCACTTTACTAGGGACTTACTAGTAAATCAAATATGCCAATCATAGATAACTAATCATCTTCACAATGTACACATGGAGCACCTGCATTTTATTGCTGATCAGCAGTGGTGAAGTGCCCAGAGTACCCAAACGAGCAAAAACAAAGTCCAGCACACAGTAAAAATACAGGAGACAGGGGCAAAAAGCTGGGGGAACACCACCAAGGATGCCAGGTCTAACACATCGACTTTCCGTCTCATCCACTCAGGAATTTCTAGCATTACGAAATGCGAACTGGTGGAAAAAAACTTTGCAAATGGGTCTTGGAAGATTCCTCCGCTGTTCCTGTACTACACACCTCTAAGGATCCGAATTCCCATTCTCATCATTGGTCGATTAATTGATTTGATTTATTTAAAAAGTACTGAGGACACCACCAAGGGACTTCATGGTACTAAAACACACACAACAAAATCATAAACATAACAAGCTTTGGGCAGGGGTGTCACAAAGGCACCTGTAGTCACTGCAGCTCAGGGGGCCCTCAGCCCTCTTGTGGGCCCCCAACCATTCAAAAGGGGCCCCAATCAGCTCAAGGCCACTGAAAATCAATGAGATATTGGAGACTTGGAGCCCCTCCTCACATTCCACAGAGGGCTGCATCATTTTGTGTTATGCCACTAGCTTAAGGGGCCCAAAATAAAGCCTCTAACAGAAGAGGAAGTTTGCAAGTCTTAACTAAAATGCAGCTTGCTCCACACTATCACAGAAAAAACAATGACCAAACGACCTCCATACCACCACCGAAAACAGGGTTTCTGGGTGCACTGTTCAAACTTACGGCCTGCTTTAGAGTTTGGTGGACAAGTTGCTCCACCACAAACGTGACGGATATTCCGTCAGCATTATTGCAAGTGCCACAGGATATAATGCTAAAAAGGCGGATAGAATATCCGTCATGTTTTTACCTGTGAAACCCACCTACCAAACACTAAATCAGGACCTTTGTGCCACATGTGGCCGTCTTTGCAGTTATATGTCTATATATTCTCCATGTCTCCGAATCACTGTTTTTTGGCGCACTCAGGGCTTCCGAAGAAAATCTGGCAACCAGCAAAATGTCAATGCAGAAAAGCATAGCTCTCGTGAATATTGATAAATATATTGTCAGGCAAGCTCATGGCCATTCCTCTGAAAATTTAAAAGTGTACTTTGTTGAAGAATTGTCTTTTTATGACTATACATTATGGTAGGCGCAAAGCATCTTGTGAACACTACCTCAATTAAATTTTCATACAGGTGGCTCAGGAAATTCACTTTCTTTCTGAAGTATTACAATGCAATGCTAATTTACCATTTGGAGCAACGTGTTACTATAAAAAAAAAATACACATTCAAATGACGCATATGCTGTAATAACTGGCAAAATAAACAGAATAATGAAATGTACCACTGTAAGGTGCACATTTTTTTCCAGCGTAATTCTCATGACGTTTCCCCGTTCATATCGCTTTATCACCGAAAGAAGCTGAGCTGCGTTAGCCACTTATTTGATAAATACAGAAAAACTGTCTGCCATTTATTAGTTTACCTATAATCATCTTCAAAGCGCGACGGCGTAGTCTGATTTCAGAGCGACAGCTGGCGGCGCCACTTCCTGATACATGCTAATCCCGTTTTTATTATGGAAAAACCGCCTGTGCTGTCAAACAACGAGAGGGAGTTACTAAATGTAATCACTGAGGAGGGAATCGCAGTGTCTCACACATAAAAGAAAAAAAAAATGAGCGGATTTCTCATTACTGAATGCTTTTATGATTAAGTGCAGATTAGTAGAGGGGAAAACAATCTTTATATATTAGCGATGATTTCTTTTTATTTCATTACCATTTACATGTAAATAAAAACAATTAACAAATTGCGCACTTAAACACATCAGTACAATCGTGGGCTCAACAGCTTTATGCAAATGAATAGGAACGAATTTAAACAACTTTAAAGCAAGTTAGAAGAAAGTGCGACAACAACTTTGTGCATTTATTTTTCTTGTGATTTCAACAAAGAAAAGCGTGGCGTGTTTTCTAGCATTCGAAGGATATTGCATCCCACACCATGACAGCAAATGTGTTTCTTTCCTAAGGAAACGACTTATCTGCCAAATATAAACGTGTCCCCTATTTCTCTTTCCTGGAATTTAAATACTTCTGTCTTCCACGGATGCTTTTGGAATAATTTGTATAAATTGGTGTGTCTCCGTGCAATTACTTACTCTAAGGCACTAAGAGCAAACCAGACTACGTATCAGCAATCAAGTGATAAGCGACAAAGAGAGCGAGGCAGAAACTGCTCTAATGATAGGCAACTTTGTGCAGAATGTGTCCATCCAGAATCCTCCTTTGTGCGGAATCTTTGCATTATATCATATGTTATTCTTGTATAAATTGAAAATTGTAATTCTAACATGTGACTGTCAGATAAAAAGACTACCCAGTTATTCATCATGTTTTAATTGACTGAACGTTATTAAAAATACATCCAGGTGTACTCTGCAAAAAATATAGGGCCTCATTTATGAGAAGTGACGCATCGCTGCGTGAAAGCAGCGATGAGTCACTTCTCATTGCGCCCTCCTTGCGACATGATGGATGCGTCATATTTACAGTATGACGCATCATGTCGCAAGGAGTTACAGATACGTCAGTATTTCTGACGTATCTGTAGACGCAAAAGTGACGCATTGCTGGAGTGTGTCACAAAAGTGACGCAACTCCAGCAATGTGTCCTTTCACATGGGGCAAGCCCCATGTGAAAGGGCCTGCGTCAGTCTTGCGCCTGCTGTGAGGCAGGCGTAAGATATTGACGCATTTGCACCCTAGAAGTGGCGCACTGAAATCTCGTAGATTTCACTGCGTCACTTCTACGAGGCTTACTTACGTGAGAACGCCCACCCTGCATACATTATACCTGACGCAGGTATAATGTAGTGCAGGGGTTTACAAAGTGACTCATCTGCTTAGATGCGTCACTTTGTAAATAGGGCGCAACAGGGCGCATGTTTTACGCCGCCGATGCGTAACAGAAAGTGACGCAACAGAAGCGCAAAACTGTCGCAAGGGCTCATAAATAAGGCCCATAGAGCTCAGCACTGTTTTGGTTTGTCTTTTAATAACGGAGTAACTATTTGAGCCTATTGATTAAAGGTTACAAGTAATGGACAGCAGCAATATGGGACTGTGGAATGCCAGGGTACCAGTAATGAACTCCCCTTGTCAAGAAGACAAGCACCCTCCAGTTTACCAAAATGTACAAAACAAGGCATTATGCTTGCATGTTTTTCCCATGACTGTTGATTTCATTCGGCCTCATTCTGAGTGTTGTAGTAACAATAAAACTGGTGATTTAAAAATGCTGGTCCCACGCAGTTTGACCTTGTTCCAGGTATTTCCGTGCACAGTGTCCTACAGATCTTCGTTAGAAGAATTTGGCAAAAGAGTGCGCAAAGGGGAGTGCTGCAAATGTCATTACTGCATGTTATATACTATTGTGTAGAAGAAAAACCTGATTGTGGCTTGATGGTTTTGATGACTTGTTTTCCCCAGTTCTTAGAATGAGGTCCTTTATAAGCACTTTTGAAGAAATAAAATTGAACATTGATCCCTAAGTCTTTATCATTCCATTTATTCTGAAAATAGAGGCCATATCAAGCTTCCTTAAAGCATTGGAAAAATTATCTTCAGATAACACCATATCAATTTAGGGGATATAGTTATTCTTGAGTTTTTTCAGTGACTGAAAACAAATGTTAATGTTTAATTATTTGTAAATCTCAAACTATCAATCCAAATGAGCATCTTGGCACTCACCCTTAGGGGAAACAAGGGCAAGACTACCTAAAAGACAAAAGAAAAATAGCAATATAGATGGGTTTGTTCAACCATTCCTGAAAGCCCCATGACTTTGTAACTTCTGTAAGGAAATTGGCAAATGGTTCCAGATGAAGAGGCCAAGACATAGCCTATCGATGCACCAGCGTTTGATTTTTTGGGCCTTAAATAAAGGTGTAGAGTCAGAGCGAAGAGCCTTGTCTGTGTTGTGCTTAACGAATCTATCCCGAAGTCAATAGCTTTGACATTTAAAGTCTATTTTGTGCATGTCTGTCTAGCTTGCATCTCTTGACCACATGTTCTCAGACACGTGGTTTGATAACTACAGGGTTCTTAATGAATTGCAGCTCATACAGTGTTTTCTCCACAGGTCTAAGGTGTAGGCTGATTCAATAATCGATTTTGGATAACACACCGACTGCCAGGACTCTGGCAGGAATTGTCTTATTTTTTATTTATTTTTATTGTTGAGAGTTCATTACACAATTATTCATGTAAAAATAAAATGCTTTCAGTATCCAAATTTGATTAACACATGCCATCCACAAAGCATAAATATACAGTAAAGTACATATTCCAGATGTATCGCCGAGGGTAGTACTTTAATAACACACAAAAAACACATATTGCACATTTTCCCTTTAATAACTGAACTTATCTAATCTACTGGCTAGCTTCCTATGGACTTCCAGGGTTCTCAAACTTGGTGTACAAGCCCGACCTTAGAGCATATGGTCTCTCCAGCTTGCTAACCTTATGTAGTTTAGCCTGCCAACTATGGAAAGTTGGTATGATCTCACTTCGCCAATTCTGGAGAATTAGTGATCTCGCCACTGAGGCCAGCATATATAGCCCTTCTTCTTGTGCATTGTTTACCGTTATGTTTGTGGAACATCCAAGAGTTGCAATATATCTATCTATACCTATTGGATAGCCTAGCTTCATTCTGGAGTATTTCTCAATTTCTTCCCAAAATTGCTTAATCTTTGGACAATCCCAAACAATATGAGTCCATGTACCTCCCCTTCTGCTAAGCATCGAAAACATCTATCCTCTATCAGAGGATATACTCTATGCAGAAAGGATGGAGTCCTATATATCGGCCATTTAGTATAGAATTGCATTCTCCTAAAATTGGTACCTCTTAATAATGTAGTGTTGAATTTGTTAATTCTGTTCCAGATCATCCTTGAAATCTGTAGGCCTTTTATCTCATGCCATTTATCTCGGGCTTTTTCGTACAAGTTTAAAGTCTTTTGTTTATTAAATTTTTTTACCCAGCTACTTATTGGTCTCTCTCTCTAGTTGTTTCTAATAAAGCCTCACTAAGGGGCCTATTAGCATGGCGGGCGGATCGCCACCGACCGGCGGTGGCGATCTGCCCACCAAAACACCCCGCCGGACGGCCTTTTACCCCCCGCCACATTAGCATGGCGGGGGTACCGCGGCGGACGGAAAGACCGTCCGCCGCTTTTCCGCCAGTAGGCAATCGTCCCGATTGCCTACCGGGTGGAAAAGGCCCATAATATGGTGGCGGTGCCTTGCAGGCACCGCCATCCATATTAGCATGTGGCATTTCCAATGCCTTTCCATGGCGGAGACTCCGCCATGGAAAGGCATGCGGAGTTCACTTTGGGGGCCCGTTGCGGGCCCCGAGAGAGTGGGGAATGGGGGGCTGCACTTGGGGGTACCCATGGTACCCCCTACATTGGCATGGACAAGGTGGCAGGCACCGCGCGGTGCCTGTCACGTTGTGCATGCCAATGCACGACATGCATTTTCAACATTGTGGCGGGTGCTGCTTACAGCACCGCCCGCCACAGTGTTGAATATGCGGAATGCGACCGCCATGGTGGCGGTCGCATCCTAATAGGCCCAGCAGGACCGCCACACCTCTGGCAGTCGGTCCCGTTTACCGGTACGGTGGCGGGCGGACAAAGTAATGATGCCCTAAGTTTCCGGCTTGCACTTAGTGCGGACGGATCAATGCTTTCTAAATGATGCCTTATTAGAATAAAAGACCATTTAAGTATATCTTTAGAATGACTCGGGCCGCATTCTATCTCTGTCCATTTTTTCCAAGAGTCAGAGCTGAGAAAATCTTCCACATAAGTGTATCCATTCTCCTCCCATTTCTTTAATATATTAGATTGGATCAGCCTATACTCCCCACCCTGAAGGTCAGGAATTGTCTTATGAATAAATGGAGTCATCTTCATTTGGTGCTGCACGTGGGAGGGTAAAATGAGAGTTTGTTTATATATAGCTAAAATGACAATTTATTAGTTACAAGTATACCCAAAGAATTTGAATGGGTTGACTAAATGTGAGGTGTTCCAGTGATTGCAGCCAGTACAAGTCCAGCCAGCAATGCTTGAATTTCCCAACTATTAGAAGTTCAGTCTTGTCCCTGTTGAGTCTACAAAAGTTCACACTCATCCAGGCCTGAACCCGAACAGAGCTTAAGTCAAGACTGCACATTTGACATGGAGAAAGTGCTATTGGGATCGAAACAAATCTGCTTTTTCATGTCATTGATATATGATACAGCTGAGAATCAACTATTATAATCAATTGTGAATGGAGTTGATGTAAATATTGAATAATATATCAGATAAAGAGGAACCTTGAGGAGCGCCTCAATGAACTGCTCAGAGGTCAGGTGTGAAAGAAGGTAGGCTAACCGATTAGGCGTGGCCTTGCAAAAATGTAGAAAAACATTTAGCAACATTGCTCTGTATACCAATATCTTCTAAACAGATGGGAAAAGTATGATCACCATGTCAAATGCAGCTGATAGGTCCAGTTATACTACCCTCGCTGAACGTACCTCATCCAAGAGTTGCCTCCTCTTGTTAAACACTCATGGCAGACCTGATTCTGGGCTATATGGGACTATCGTCCATTTGCCACCTGTATATTGCATTATGGTTTGTGATGTTATTTGATAACTGCTTTGATGCAAAAGTTTCTATTTCTTTGGCCAGGGAACGTAGGAGCGGGATAGGGCAATAGGTCTTTGCTAGCATGTTATCAGGTGATTTCCTTTTTTAACAGAGGTATCAGTACTCCACTATTCAAATTGTGAGCAATTGTGTTATTGGTTGAGGAGGGTGAAAACTTTCTCAAGTAACAACCACAAACCTCCTCAGTGTGAACCACAAATATTCCCTAAGTTAACCTGTGCTTAACCCTCTGGTAGCTTGGCACAAAAGCAGTCAGGCGTAACTTAGAGGCAATGTGTAAAGTATTTATGCAGCACTCAAACAGTGATTAAGTGGAAAAACAACGCAAGGAAAATGCCACACCAATCTAGAACAATAGAGTAAATTCTAATGAATAAAATGATCTCAGAGCATAAAAAATCCAAACAGTAGAACTGGAGCTATGCAGTTTTAAAGTGTTAGGTAAAAGTAGTGCCAAAAACTACAAAGCACAAAATGGGTTTATCTGGTTGCACTTGACTGCAATGGAGTGCGGGAGGGGTACAGGACTGAGTTAGGTCTGCTGGGCAAGGTGCTGCGATGAAGGATCCTGCACTGAGATGAGTTGCGCTATGTCAGCTCAGAGGAGACTGTTGATCAGAAGCTTGTAAGGTACTACAATGCAATGTCCTGCGTTGCGCTTCATCAGTTCTGAGGGAACCCACAGTTGGTCCAGGAGGAGTACACTTTGATAACAGCCAAGGGTCTAGGACTTGGGGGTGAGGGGGACCTCTTGAGGGATCAGGACTCACTCTAGCAGAGGCCAGCAGCAGGATGGGCACAAGCAGGTCTAGTGGAGTCTGGGCAGATGCAGGACAGGTTGCTGGAGCTTGTTATGTCCCTGTAGCTCAGA
This sequence comes from Calotriton arnoldi, assembly GCA_963921515.1. Classification (NCBI taxonomy): domain Eukaryota; kingdom Metazoa; phylum Chordata; class Amphibia; order Caudata; family Salamandridae; genus Calotriton; species Calotriton arnoldi. The sequence continues at coordinate 852,823 of CAWUFW010006662.1, forward strand.
ACAGGAGGCCAATCAGCTAGCCTTTGGAGTCATTTTGGTGGGTCTGCTTTCAAGGAGCAGGTTGAGTCTTCCTTTCTCAGGCATTATAAATTAATGGGGTAACAAAAAAATTCTTAGGACCTGGGTAGCATATAGTACATGTAACAATGTGGTCCTACTAGCATTCATTTAGACAAGAAATGCAATATTACTTTGCAATGTCTGTTTGCGAGAAACACATTAAACAGAACACACTTAGAATTGTTTTAAATCATAAAACAAATTCATATATTTTCAAAGTCATTTATAACATATACATTATTTATGAAGATTCTCTAATCAGGGTTGCTCCAAAAAGAGTGCAAGAAGAGGTGTTGATAGAAGTGCTTGTGTAAAAAGTTGTCAGAAATGAGAGAGAAATAAGTAAAAAATAGTAATTCAAATAAATATTTCTTAGTTTTCACCAATGGCTATGGAAAACTCAGATTAGCCAAAGTCAGCAGCCTGTCTGGAAAAAATCAAATATCAGTAATCATTATTTCGAGAGGGTGGCAGCTGAATCTTAGCAACCCCTCACGGGGATGAATATATTCAACCCAGGCTTAGAAAATGTTTGTCGACATTTCGACGCTTCTGCTGCATGAGGTGAATTAAGAACCTTGCATGCGGGTCTTCATCAGGACAGTCAAAAGGAGACAGGGCAACCTAAAATGGTGCAGCCCCACTGTTGGTAGATGTGGGTGTTCAACCTAGATACACTCCCTTTCCAGCCAAAGGCTCAGAATCCAAATAGTCCATCGATTAAATCTTCTCATGGGCAGCTGATCCGAGAGATTCAGCTTAGTCAGTATCACATTGACAAAGTAAAGTATCCAAAAATAGGAAAAGCCGGGTCAAGCAGGCCTTCTGTTCTTTTTACTATTATTATTCTTAAATGGAAGTCAATGGACCTGTGCCGTCATACTGGCTAGCCAATCGTTTCTCTCGTTCCTCTGGCTCTGAGAGTTTGTTGGGATCCCTCTTCAGGCAGCAGGTCAGTCCTTCTTCCAGTGGGGCAGCAGGGCAGTCCTTTCTCTGGGTTTTCCACAGGTCCAGAAGTTGTCGGAAGAGTTGGTCTCAGGGTCCATTATATGTACCTTGAATCAGCTTTAAAGTGGGAGAAACCTTTAGATCACCCCCCCACCCCAAATAGTTCTGGAATTTCCTTCCTTTCTCTTCCCTAGCTCCAAGAGGCCTGGGGTGACAATAGACTAGAGTGAAGTCCTTTGTGAGTTTGTAGAGGGAGTTCCTTTGAAGTGCAAGTATGGAGGTGACAGTTTGGCCCCTCCCATCAGGTCAGGGTGGCCCATTCTGCCAGCATCCGGTCCCCATTTGAAACACTGTCTGGGAGAAATGTGCAAAGGCCAACTACCAACTATATCTAGTGATGTGACCCAGAAAACAGGCTTCAGGCACCAAATGGCTAGGACAAGAAAATGTCAACTTTGTAAAGTGTTATTTTTAGAATTGTGACTTACAATCCAACTTTACCATGAAAGAGGGTTTTATATTATAATTACTTAGAGACCAAGCATGACAATTCTACCTATATTCAAACAAATGCTATCACTTATTAAATGTAATAAGGTAAACCAATGCTAACCTATGGGAGAGACATGCCTCCTCACAACAGTGACAAATTAATTTAAGAGTTTTTCACTATCAGGCCATGTAAAATTTAAAGTACATGTCCTGCTTTATAAATACAATGCACCCTGCCCTCTGGGTTGATGAGGGGCTACCCTAGGGATGACTTCTATGCATTAAAGTGGAAGGTTTAGGCTTGGCAAAAGGTTTATCTTGCCAGGTCTAAATGCCAGTTTAAAACCTCACACAGGCTGCCACAGAAGTCTTGCATGGGAGTAACTGAATAAGAAATTTCAGACGATAGCAAAACGTTGCTTGCCACGGACAGCAATATTTTAGAGACTCATTGGGAAGAATTCATGACAGTGCTTAGAAATTCAGAATGCACTGGATCTTTTGTAAACTTTTAGTCATTGTTTGGGCAGAAGCCCTCCATTTCAGAAAGAGTTCCATTTTTGTTTCTGACAGTGTCCGGCCCATTGTTTTTTTTTAAAGTGTCTGTGAACCAGCCCATAATTTTTTGCTGAGATTGATATAGCTTCGGTTTATCTGTCACTTTTTGGTCAAGCACTAAATGGTAGTTATTTATTACAGTGAGGATGGCATTGGCTACAGAAATGTCTTGTCCCATGGCTGTTAGAAGGGGATCCAACATCTACAAACTTTGGGTCTGTCTAGTGTAGTCAAGGTTCGGACCACTCACAAAACATTGGTACGAGGGGCTGTTGTGCCTACCAAAGAGAAAATGTCAAAATGGTCAACCCACATAAACTTCTTAGAAATGGGGCATACAAGCAAATACACATAAAAAAAGCACTATGCAATATTAATGGTAAACCCATATTTTATTTTGCATATATTTAAAGACGTGAATGGCTGTCACAAAATTGTGCCTATGTCGTTCCATGAAAGTATCATCATATTAAACATTATGGTGTATTTTTAGATGCTTTATACAAATAGCACAAGCAAGCAAACTCTCGAAATACTGCTCTATTCCCTAGATTAGCATATTCACAGGGACAATCTAGTAATGCCAAAGTCAGAAGGCAGAGGCCATATTATACATCGTGTCCTGTGGGAAGGGGGGCGCAAAGGGTGTATGCACTCAATTTCTGAGCACCTGGGGCACAATAGTATTACAAAAGGGGCCGTAGGCTCTTGTAAGTCATCTTCGATAATAGTGCGGCACAAAAAGGTGGTGTGTTGTCAGTGCGCATCCTGAAGGCAGCCCTCTGGAGGTGGAAAAGGGGGTCCAATGGGCACCTCACACATCCCCCTGCATGTGGGTGCTATCACTCACTGCAATTGCCTGCAAGGGGATCTTTCTTTCCTCTTCAGAGTGCAGGCAGCTTGCCACCTGCACTGAGAAACACAAAGAGGCTTTGAAGCAGCCACTCTGTATTTCATTGAATGTACTGCCCCCAGGGCAGCATGTGTTTGCAGCTGCCCTGGGGGCAGTGCATTTATTGTATTAGGGCTCACTATCCCTATTTGAGGCCAGCACACCTGTTTAAAAGTGTGCAATAACGAAAACAGGGACTATATGCCCTTTACAAAATACAGCCCTAGGTGTACTCCACTACCCACAGCCTGGGGAACCTACATTGTGATAGAAAATTGCCTATCCTGCATTCATTACTCTCTCTGGTAGTTTTGCTGAGCAGTGCATATCGAGCTCCAAAGAGGGACTGTGAAGATTGAGACTGGGTACAGTGCAACGCAATCACTACTTTTGCAATAAAGGTAGAATATCAAACCATATTTGATCCTTAGTATAAAAAAAACTTTGATAACTTAATAATACTTGTACTTAATTGGAATCAATCAATGTAAATTATAGAGGGTGATTAAAGTAGCAAACTAACAATGACATGCCATTGCTAGAATGGGTGCCTACTTTACCAACAAATAGAGTTTCTACCAGAATATTGAGATTTTATTATTATCTGCCAAAATAATTTGGCCAAAATTTTGACTGCAAAAATATGTTAGAAGTAAATATATATATCAGTGGTCAGCCCTGTTTACGAGACTGTGTCAAGCGGACTCAAGCCCGCCCGACATAGTAATCGGCCCCATTGTGTATTGGCAAGGTACCTCTTACGACAATGCTAAATACAAATTATGCAATCTGCATGGAGGTCAAGGTTCTAGCACTATGGAAACAAGCAGTCAAACAGTCCTCCCTAATGCAGCCAGCACGCTGAGTAGGTTTCAGACCTTATATGTGTCTTCTTTTATGGCACGTCTTGCATCCATTAAATCAGGATCACCACTGGATCCCTGTCACCCTGCAGTACTTGGCAAGTTCTCCCACCCTGCCATGAAGCAGCTTATTCAACTGATGAATTTATCATTGTTAGATGGCATTGTTCTCAAAACTTAAAAAATGGCCCTGGTTACACCTCTATTGAAAAAACCCAATCTGGATCCACTCACTTGGTCAAACTGTAGACCCATATCTCTTCTCCCCATTTTAGCCAAAGTGTTGGAGAAACACAAGAATCAACAAATCACAGCTCACATGAAACTTAATGGCCTACTCCACTCTTCACAAGCTGGATTTCGAGCAGGCCATAGCATCAAATTGTCCCTCCTTGGTGTTACTGAGTTCTTGAGGCATCAGTTAGACAAAGCGGGGCTGCTGCACTGATCCCTTTAGACCTCAATGCAGCATTTGACACTGTAAATCACCCCATGCTCCTACAAAGATTAGAGGTAATGGGAGTATGGAACATTGCCCTTTCCTTGCTAAAATCTTTCCTGCACAATTATACCTTTCAGGTTCACACACCAACACAGGTCAAAAAAATCTCACCCCTTAGCCTCAGAAGTGCCGCAGGGAGCCTCTTTGAGTCTACTGCTCTTCAACCTGTATGTCAGACCATCAGCAGAGATGATGGAAAACTGTGGCCTCATACTTTTCTCGAGCGCGAACGATACACAAATTGTGGTATGGTTGTCTTCCAAGGACAATTATAACGCACTTGCCCTTAACACCTCCCTTTCCCAAGTCTCGTCATGGATGAATGCCAACACCCTGAAATTAAATGGAGACAAGACCGAGGTCTTGGTGGGCAATCTCCCTAACCCCTGGGGACCCCACACGTGGTCTATGACCATGGGTAATCTCCCCAGCCCAGTACCGGTTGACAAACTTACCATGAGCCATCAGACCAACAAGGTGGCAGCTACTTGCTTTGGCAACTTGAAATGGCTCAGGAAGATTCTCAACTGTCTCCCTACCTCTTCCCAGAGAACTGTAGTCCAGGCCCTAGTTATTGCTAGGTTGGACTATGGGAATGCCCTATACCTGGGGGCGGCTAAAGCATTACTCAAGCCCCTCCAGATTGCACGAAATGCTGCCGCACATCTCTTGCTTCACCCTCCCAAGTGTACCCCCACAGTCAGTATGCTACACAACACAAACTGAAAGCCTACTGAACGAAGTGTGCAATTTAAAGCTCTGTGATTATGTACAAATGCCTAGCAAGCACCGGACCACTTTACCTCAGATTCTTGGTGTCCCTGTGTTAACCCATACGCTCACAGCATTCAAGTTATCTTATGTTGGCCATAACTCCCAGAATTAGAAAATCCTGCCAAGGAGGCTGAGCGTTCTCATTTCTTGGACCTAAACTCTGGAACGCTCTGCCTCTAACACTGAGAGAGTACAACTCACTTCCCTTGTCCTGCATATTGCTTAAAACCTGACTGATTCAACCCCTGGGATTGTTTTAAGTCTGCCTTCTCCTTAGACAGCACTCTGGACTGACCTATGACCCGAGATGAGCCTAGCTCTGGTAATCGTTTACTAGGTTGCCATGCGCTTTGCAAAACATGCATAATAATAATAATAATAATTATTATTATTATTATAAAGTGACTCAGTGTTCATAATCAAGAGTTTTGGAAACAGGACATCTACCTATGTCTGGATTTAGATTTACGGCACGCTGGTACTAAGTAAAATGAATATCTGATTATTGGGGATGAGGGAAATTTTGTGTGGTGGTCCTAAACAAAATTGTGCAAACATCTCAACCTCCAGCATGAACAAATATTTGTACTGAGGAAAGGTCTGGCACATGCGCCAATCAGTATGTGAGCCCACTGTCCCTAGGGCATACATTGGGGCCATGAAAGATGTTTTAGGGCATACTGAATCTGACTAGCATGCAGACCTACTGGAAACAAATGAAAAGATTAATACCCAACCAATAAGAGAACATTCTGTGTAAAACTGATCACTGACATAATATTGATGCATACAATATCGAAACATGAAAATATCATAAAGTAAATATTAACAAAAAATATTGATTTTTACTGATATCAAAAACACAAATATCGGCAAAAAATATATCATGTAGAAAACATTGATTCAACACAATATTGACTACATTAATATAGTCAAAATAACTACATTATCATTAATAAATATAGAAAAGCACTTTTTCCGTAAAACAATTATTTAAAATAAACATAAAATATTTTCCACATGTTTAAATTAAAAAGAAATATATGACATCACCACCATATTTCCAATTCACCCCAATAAAATATATATCTAAATTCATAACAATATAACCAAAAAGAGTTTGCATTATCTAAAAACATTTATGCAAATATATATATATATATATATATATATATATATATATATATATATATATATATACACTTTATATCAAACATCATAAATAAAACCTACATTTGTGTTTACCATATAAGGACATAACTGATAAAAGAACATTCTAACTAACACTAAACTAAGCAGTAAAATCAAACTATATACAACCTTAACCAATCAGATTAGACAAACAAATAAATCAAAAAAATAAAAGACCCTCTAATTTTATCATCTAAATATTTCAAAAACAAGAAATGCTGCAAGACGAGGAAACTCTGCTGGATTCTCTCCCCAGACCCTTAAAGAAGACCCTTAAAGAAGAAGTGTATACTTCTCAATAACTTCCTAACCAAGGGGCTGATTAAAGTCCGCCCGCCATCCTAGTGGTAACGGGACCGCCCGCCAGCCATGCGGCAGTCCCGCCACCCAAATTATGATGCGACCGCCACCGCGGCGGTCGCATCTGGCATTTTAACATTGCGGTGGTTGCTGCTGGCTGCAGCACCCGCTGCAATAGGAAAATGCCATGATGTGAATGTCCATGCACAACGTGGCAGACACCGCGCGGTGCCTGCCACCTTGTTCATGGACATGCAGGGGGGTACCATGGGTACCCCCCAAGTGCAACCCCCCACCCCCCGGGGCACACAACGGGCCCAGAAAGCAAATCCCCGCCAGCCTTTCCATGGCGGCATCGCCGCCATGGAAAGGGCGTGTAAAGAAAACATCATAATATGGATGGCGGTGCCTGCTAGGCACCGTCACCATATTGTGCCCCAGCTCCGCCCGGCGGGCAATCGTAACGATTGCCGACCGGCGGAAAAGTGGCGGACGGACTTTCCGTCCACCGCGATACCCACCGCCATCGTAATGTGGCGGTGGGTAAATCACGTTACAATGGCGTAACGGTCGCCACCGCCGGCTCGGCGGTGGCAAACGTTACGCCATCGTAATCACCCCCCAAGTAAGTAAACCTTATATTTAATCTTAAATGTATGTATAAATAAACCTAAAATTGTAAAAAAAACAAATAATTAACAAAACACCCTCCAACTTCAATCTCTTTACATGTACTTCTTACAAAAAAAACGTCAAATTCAAAAAGTGATAAGCTGCCAGAAAAATATAACAAAGTAAGAATACATAAATTATTAAAAATATAAACTCATCACAATAGCGAGTAAAAATAAACCTAACAACTTCAAACTCTACAAACTACCAACAAATAAACATTCAATATAAAACTGACACTTTTCTTCTTCCAACTGAAAAGAAATACCCTGCCCTACATTACAACACCCCAACAGAAAAGTTGGGAAACATTTCAAAATAACATACATGTAAGTATTAAAAATAGAAGCAGTTGCATAATTTTATATGTAAATAACAAACATGTAACTTAAAAAATGGTATTTATTTATAATATTACATTACTTTCAGATACAATGACAGTGAGAGACAAATATATAATATCCCAGAAAGGAAAACAATTACTAAGGGTGTTATTACAAGAAGAGCGGTCCATAGGACCGACGTGCTCATGGTGGTGGTCTGAGCACTGCCACACTGTGGGCCTGCCCGCAGTATTACGAGTTGGGGAGTCGGACTTCCACTGGACTGCTACATCTGCCGGGGATCCAGGATCCCGCAGAAATCGCACAGTGGTCAGGGAGCTGCAATATGCTGGTGGTGCATATTACGAGTTACCTGTCAACCGTCCCTTTCATGCGGTGAGCCTGCCATGAAAATGGTGGTGGAAAGGCAACTAAGGGGGCCCTAACAAGCTGCCGCTCCTGGGCCTGGGGGTGCATGAAGGGGGCACATGTTGTGCCCCCTTGGATTTATATCTTCAGTTCCTGCACAGTGTGGATTGTATGCCACATCGTGCAGGAATGTGCACTCGGCTCTTTCACGGCGAAGGGCTGTATGTTAGGCTCCACCGATGTGAGACCGCCACAGCACAGCACTGCCCACCCAACCAGGATATAACTAGTAATCCGGCGGGCAGCTGAGCGCACCACAACTTTGACATTCCTCCAGTGGATGGCACGGTGGAGAACCGCCAAATTCGTAAAAAGGCCCAAAGTGAAATGGATTACACTGAAAACCAAGGAAGTGCATTGACAGAAAATGTGAATTGGAAATGAACTAAATACTATTCTAAGGCATGCTGTGGGAGGGCCTCTACAAAAGATGATGTAATTAATATAATAAAACCCAACCACCCTCTAAATGTGACAGAAATAGAAGTAAGGGAGGTATTGCAAGATATAGGTGAGGCACGCACTAGCTCCCAGAAGCCCACAACCATAATCCTAAAAGACATTTGGGGGCATATTATCAAGAAACGGCGTTAAAATTATCGCCGCTTTAGCGGCAGAAAACTGCCGCTAAAGCGCCGATAATAGGCTTGATAATATGCCCTTGAGAATTCCAATAGAAGCCCATGTTCTGGTGTCAACATGGGCTTCTATTGGAATTCTCAAGGGCATATTATCAAGCCCATTATCGCCGCTTTAGCAACAGTTTTCTGCCGCTAAAGCGGCGATAATTTTAACGCCGTTCTTGATAATATGCCCCCAAGGTTGGCAGACTGCATTGCTCCAGCCCAAATTCCAAATACCATGATAAAATGTCTATGATAGCACCTTAGCACAGGAAGCAAAAACAAACAATGCAATGGAAGGATGATGCAATGCCTTCTAATCCACACTAGGCAGAACCCAACCTGCACTGTATAAATTTATAGAAGCCTTACAAAAAGAGCAAAGCTACCAACAACTAAGAATGGAGCAATCTGATAGCCAAATTGCACCTAGACTTAGCAAACAAACTAAAAGAATGTATGACATGGTACAATTTAAAGTCAAACTCCTCATAAACAACAATGGAGTAGATTACTCAGAAATTATAGCCAAAAGAATATTATAAAATAAATAGTAGCCTACAAAAGTCCCAAAAATGTTGACAGATTGTGAAGTATAAATTAAATAGTAGTATAAAGTATATACAATTATTTAATATATTCTGATATTTGTTTAAAAAGTTGAACAATGAAAAATAGTGGAAAATGCACAACATAAATACTATTTAAATATGATTCTCATTAGTTATATAACAATTCAAAATATATTAATAATGTTTTATTTATTTATCTACATATAAATGTTTATTATTTTTAAGTTGAAATAAATATGTTTAGAAATGTAAAAATAACATTAAATAAACTTTGATAACATAAATAAAATTGAGAAAAAGTGTTGCATGTCTTTATTCTGTAACAATCTAATTAATAATGTTAGTTAATACAAACGTACACCTATTTTTTAATAAATTTCTAGACACCAACAATACTAATTAAATAACACAAACTATTTCCACTACATACAAATACAATTTAAACATAGGATTTTACACAAAAAATTATCAAACAAAATAATCATACTCCAACGTAAGCCATTTTTAAGAAGGTGTTTGACACTAAAGGAGTTACACTTATAATTCCCATCTCCAAACTAAACCAATTTGGGGAAGGTGTTGGACGCTGAAAAAGTGACATTTATTATTCCCAATCCAATCTAAACCAATTTACAGAAGGTGTGGGACATGAAAAGCGTGACATTTACTATTACCATTCCAAAATAAACAATTTTGAAGAAAGTGTTGGACACAAAGGGCCCTATTCAGATGAGGTTAGGAATGGCTCCGACCCTCGGTTGGAGCCATCCTAACCGCATCAGACCTTCCTGTTCAGATTCCTTTCCGACCGAGCCATTCCGATGGGTTCGGTCGGAAAGGAATCTGACTCGGTTTTCCGGATGGCTTCCGACGGGCTCGGAGAGCACATTCCCCATCTGGAAACCCTTCAGTACTCCCCGGCCGGCACTTTCCGGCCGAGGGAGTACGATGGCAGTTTCCCACTGCCTTTCTGTGCCCGCCTTTTCGACACAGAAAGGCAGTGGGAAACTGTCTTTGGTGGCCCCTAGCAGGGCCCCCATGGGTGCGAGGCCGCCGAATGGCGGCCTAGGAGGCACCGATGGTGCCCCCTTGGGGTGCCTGCCACAGGGATGAACTGCACCTCTACACTTAACGATGCGAGCATGCATTCCGTTCGGAATGCCTGCTCCTATTGTTAAGTATAGGATTGCGACCGAATAGGATTCGGTTGCATCCTTCTTGCAGGTCTGGAACTGATGACAAGAGCTCATTCGGTTCCAGTTCTTGAATGATGTCGGACGGACTCCGGTCCGTCCGACATCGGAATCGGCCCCAAAATCTGTGACATTTACTAGTCCCACTCCATTCTTCACCTATTTGGGGAAGATGTTGGGACATTAGTGTGGTATTTTCTATTCCCAATCCAATTTAAAACTATGAAGGTGTTGGATACTAAAAGGGTGACATTTACTATTCCCACTCCAATTTAAAACAATTTGGTGAAGTTGTTGCACACTGACGGGAGGACATTTCCTGTTCCAATTCCAATCTATACCAGTTTAGCAAAGGTGTTGGACACTACAAGGGTGACATCTACTATTCCTACTCCAAACTAACCAAATGGGGAAGGTGTTGGATACCAAAGGGGTTACATTTACTGTTCGCACTCCAATATAAACCAATTTGGGGAAAGTGTTGGACAATTAAAGGGATGACATTTATTATTCCCACTCCAATCTAGCCCAATTCGGGGAAGGTGTTGGACAATAAAGGGGTGACATTTACTATTCCCACTCCAATCTAACCCAATGGGGGTAGGTGTTGGACACTAATGGGGTGACTATTACCATTCCCACTCCAATCTAAACTAATTTGGGGAAGGTATTGAACAGTAAAAGGGTGACATTTACTATTCCCACTCTAATTCTTTTTTTTTATAACCAACTTTATTGAAAGTTTTCCAGCAAGGCACATATCAGAACAAGACAAATAAACAGATTGTGTGTGTATAGCAGTATAGCAGTAAAAGAGTCCCAGACAGCAATGGTATAAGGCATTGCAAGTTCATAACGACAATCCATAATAGCTGCACCACTTCCCCCATATTTGGTCGTGCTTATGGGGACAGCCACGAGCCTCAAAAAACGGCTTCTCCTGGTGAGCGCACCAGTCCACCCACCCCCACGCCAGCACTCGATGGCTGGTGATGCTTGCTGTTTCCAAGAGCGTCCCACATGTCTCTTGGTGACCAAACAGGCGATTCCCACAAAAACTGACTCAGTCCGGGGGCGTCACAGATCCTCCACCAGCCCCAGCAGTACATTTCAGGGAGTTAGGCCCAGGACGCGATCCAGGACAGAGGAAAGCACCTGACACACACCCTCCTAGAAGGGCCTCAACACTGGGCAGTCCCAAGTGACATGGAAATACTACTGCTAGGAGCGATCACCTCGTGCATGCAGCAGGGCCATCAGGGAGCAGGTGTTTACTATTCCCACTCTAATTGAAACCAAATTACAGAAGGTGTTGGACACTAAAGAGGTGACATTTACTATTCTCACTCCAAAATAAAGGGGCTTATTACTATGTCGGTCGGTGTTGCCACCGACCGACACTGCCTCGGACTCGGGACCGACCTGAGGTCGGAGGTTCCGACCCCCTGATTATGAATCGATCAAACACTGTTCAGTCGGATTCCCACTGTTCTCTATGGGAGCTTGTGTCACGGCTGTAAACAGTCCGTAATATAGGCTCCTATAGAGAAATAGGGGTGGGTGTAAAACCCTGCACCCTGTGGCAGGCATCCCATGGTGCCTGCTACACGGGTGCAGGGTTTTACAGAGGGATAAGCTAGATACCCCCTCGACCACTGACCGTAGACTGCAGAGGCAAGAGGGCTGTGCTAATGGCCCCCAAAGTCGCTTTCCGACAGCCTTTCTGTGTCGGAAAGGCCAGACAGAACGGATGTGGAAACCGACATCGTAATCCCGGTGGAGGAAATGCCGTCCATAGGGGATTGCGGTGGAGTTCCAACCAGTTGGAACTCCAAGAGCCAGTCAGAACCAAGTTGGAATGACCGTTCGATTTACGTTCCGACCGCCAACCTCGTAATTGGGTGGTCAGAGTGCAAACTGACCGAGTCGGTTGGAAAGCCTCCGACCGTGGTCAGAAAGCCTCCGACTAGCAGTCGGAGGCTTTCCGACCAACATCGTGATGGGCACCAAAGTATATTAAAGAAAGTGTTGAACACTAAAGGGGTACCATTTACTATTCCCACTCCAATGTAACCCTACTGGGGCGAAGGTGTTGGACAATAAAGGGGTAACATTTACTATTCCCGCTCCAATTTAAGCCAATTTGGGGAAGGAGTTGGACACTAAAGGGTTAAAATTTACTATTTCCACTGCAATCTAAAACATTCTTTTGTAAGTATCTACAAACTAAGCATTTTATCTACACAAGAAATACTCACAAATAATTTTTGACCTATAAAATAAACTACATTTAAAAAAAAAACCACACTAACCAACACTACAAACCTATGTATTGATATATAAACAATTATTGGTTTGTGGACTTTTAGTTAATATTCACATGAGTTCCCTATCTCTAGAGTTTCTTTCCATTCTTAAATGCAGTTCACTTTTCAGGAGGTTTAAAGGTACAAAAATGATGGGAGGTTCACCAGAGAAAGGTTTTTCAACATTTAGGACATATTTTCTTAATCTTGCAGCCCATTTTAACTCACTCTTCACAAACTCATCTCTAAAAATTACCCTTGACCTGAGTCTAAAAGTGTATTCCAAAATTTCAGGGTGGCCCTGCAGGAGAGACTGAATCAGGATGTAGACCGGTCTCCAACCTTATCGCTTGTGCCATAGACGATTTAGGTAAACAACTCATAAACAGGATCTTGGATCCATATAAAAACTTAAGGCCTGATTCACAAAGGTAAACTTATCCTTTTGGGTAAATGTACTCTTTTTTGTGTTTCACAAAACTCCTTTTTACTCCTTTGTGTATTTCACAAACCTGCAATTTAATTGTAAGTTTACAACTGCAGAGTCCCTGTAGTCAGTATGGAGAACTCAGAACATAAAAAGATAGACCTAGATCTCTTTCTTATCCTATTTCCTCATGATTTTCAGCTGAAAACATGCTTGCAAGGGCGAGTGATCACTTCCACGTACTGCAAGCACCGCAAATTCTGAGACTAAGTAGAAATACTAAGATGTAATCAATTGAACATTTTTGTGATCCTCTCAGAAAGGTTTGGCCTGCTGGTGAGTCTGCTGGTAAACGCCCATTAAAACAAATAGATGGAGTTGGCCTAACGGCTAGGGCGGTCGACCTCTAATCTGGGGCACTGGGTTCGAGTCTCGGCAATGACGCTGAACATCCTGTGATTCTGGGCAAATCACTTAATCTCCCCGTGCCTAACAAAAAAAAAATCAATGTGTCCTCATGTAATGCAACTGGTGCTATGTAAAGCGCTCTGATACCCGATTCGGGTCAAGTTCGCGCTATATAAAACTCTGTAAAAAAAAAAAAAAAAAACCTCAAATGTTTGCATCACTTCTAGCCATTTTATGTCTAACTTAAAGCAACTGGTGGCTGGATAGACCACTTTCATGATATTGTAGGTGTTATGTTGTGTATTAGTGGGCACGCACTATGCCACCCGAAGATGGATGTTTCCTGAAATTTCCCTTCCAGTCTGTTTGACATGGTTGCGCCTGTGACGTGGGGACATGGGGATAATAAAAGAGCCTCGGGCATGCCAGAGAGCAGTTGGACACCCACACTGGTCTTGCGTAGTGACTGGCAGTGTGCAGCCTGCTACCGAAGTGCGTATATAGGCCGTGCGACCTCTCCGCATGTAACAACTGGCAACGAGGAGGTTGGAGCCCGCTGTCTCACCTCCTTTGGTCCAGGGCGTTGTCTGCCTCCTGCGCCCGTGACAACGTCGCCTTTGTTCGCACTGCATTTTGCTGCCGGTGTGTGGCTTCCTGCCCTCACAGACTCATGGTGCCTGCATCAGCTATGTTCTCCACTCCGGCCTGGAAGCGGACAATGTGTGCACGATCCAGCGTGTCGCCCCACCCCCCCTGCTGTGTGCATTCAGTGCCTTCCAGTGTTGCATCCTGACACTGGCCTGCAAGCCCGGCCGTGCATCCTGTTTCATCCTGCAGGCAGGGCAGTCCTGCAGCTCTCCGGTGCGTTATAGCTGGGGAGGAGGTGGGTTTCCTCCATTTCTCCTCCTCTGCCCCTGCATATGCTGGTCATCCTGCCATCTGAAAGGCAGCCTGCTGGACAGTGTCTCCTACTCATCACTGGCACACGTGTTCTTCTGATACCCCAGGTTGGTGGAGGATCTGTTTGTTTGGCACCCGCACAGACTGTTTTCTATTCCATAAAGGACCCACCACTGGTGGTCTGGGCGCATATAGCTGTTTTTGGACAGCACCTAGTTGGTGCATGAGGAAGGGTCAGTGAGGTGCGTTACATCCTTACACATTCAGTATTCAGAAAGGCCACCATGACAGCCATACCTCCAGTTGAGCCATTTCTGATTGATGGCCCCCCTTCCTCCCATGCAGCAAAGTGGAAAGAATGGGTAGAACGTCTGAAGGCTTACTTTGCGGCTATAGATCTAGACCCTGACATACAATGCCCTATGCTTCTACATTTGGGAGGCCATGCACAAATTAGGAAAATCCGTTGCCAAGGCTGGACCCCCTGATACGTATGGCATGCTCAAGTGAGCATTAACTGCCCATTTCGAACCTCTGGCAAACCCTGATTACAAACATTTTCTGTTGCGTCAAGCCAGGCATCTGCCCAATGAATCTGCTGATAGCTTCTATCTGAGGGAGTTAGGTAGCACCTGTACACTACCGGATGTAAATGATGAAGTCAGAGCTCATTTCATTCTGGGTTGCTTGTCAGCAAAGCTCAGGGAAATATCCTTCAAGTCCCTGGAATGCCCATGGGGGACATGCTAACCATGGGTTGGACAAAAGCATTGTGCAAAGTGCGAGCAGCGCACATGGAGGCGCCGCTACAGCATCAGGTTGAAACGGAACCTGTCAACACAGTTGCTGTCAGGAACCCAGACAAGAGAAAGGCCCATATTAAGTTAATGATGATGCCCAAGACCTGCTATGGTTGCGGGAGTCACTACCCACATCAAGGGCCCTGCCCAGCACAAGGAAAGCGCTGCTCAGCATGCAACAAGTCTGTCGTTCATCAGCGCCTCTAAAAGCTCAGAGGCCCAAACCTGTTAATGCTCTGCACGCATCAGATGTCCCTGAGTAAGTGGGGGATATGGACGATGATGACATTGAAGGTGCTGTACATGTGATACATGCCATGCATCCTAACGGACATCCGAGAAGACACATCCCTAAGTGCCACTTACTCCTGGGTGGTCACCAAGTACAAGCATTGATTGACACTAAAGCATCTATCAACATCATTGCACAGTCCATGATGCTCACTCTTCCTGTACCACCTAGTCTAAGACCCACAACTATGAAAGTATTTACCTATGGATCTGTTTCTCCCCTTCCCCTGGTGGGAGTATTTATGACCGAGATTGTCCATGAATCATGCTCAACTCGTGAAAAAGTATTTGTCACTAAAGGAGGCACAGGGTTATTACTGAGTTGCCGGACGGCAGTACGCCTTAAACTCGTCACTTTTGTGTTCAGCATACACCAAGAAAGTGTGGATGATCTGTTAACTCAGTTCACGTCGTTGTTTGAAGGCATCCGATGCCTCAAGAACCACGTACTATGCCTGCGTATCGATAACTCAAGCCAGCCCATGGCTTTCAAGCATTGGCGAGTGCCCTTCCACCTCAGGCCAAAGGTAGAAGAGGAACTGATCAAGCTCGAACAGGCTGATATCATCGAGAAGGTGAAAGTCCGACTCCATGGGTGTCCTAAATTGTTGTTGCCGCTAACCCAAATAACCTGAGGAAGTCAGGATATGTGTGTATATGCACTTGCCCAATTTGGCTATCAAATGGGAACGACATCTGACTCCCACCGTGGACGACATTGTGTCTGAAGTGAGTGGATCAAAATGGTTCTCGTAGTTGAACTTGAAAGCTGGTTACCACCAATTGATGCTGGACCCCGAATCTCGAGCTATTACTACGTTGTCCACCCATGTCGGGCTGAGAAGGTATAAGTGTATCAGTTTTGGAATCTCTAGCGCAGCCGAAGTTTTTCAGGACATGATCCAGAGTGTGCTTGCTGACCTAGAAGGAGTCCTCAATGTCAGTGACGATATTCTGGTTCTCGCCCCTACGCTTGAAGAACACCTTGACAATTGAGAGCCACCTTTCAACGCCTCCAATAGAGTGCTCTCACTCTTCACAGAGAAAAATGTGCATTTCTCCAAAAGTAAATATCGTTCTTTGGATATTGTTTTTCCTAAGAAGGAACATTACTTGATCCTGTCAAGGTCAAGGACATCCAGTCTGCTCCTGCACCCACCACTGTGACTGGGGTGAGAAGTTTCCTCGGTATGGTCACCTACTGTGGCCGATTCCTTCGCAATCTTACCAATCACACTGCCCCGCTGCGAGAGCTGACACAAGCCAACACGACCTAGAATTGGGGACCTGATCAAGAGAAAGCATTTCAAGGCATGAAGCAAGCACTGTCGGCTGACATCACGTTGGTCTACTTTGACCCGGCCACGGACTCTGAACCATCCATTGACGCCAGTCTCACTGGCCTCGGAGTGGTGCCATCTCAGAAACAGAACGATGGGAAGTGGGCTCTGGTGACCTATGCTAGCCGGGTGCCGACTGAGACTGAGCAACATTATTCCCACATAGAGGAAGAAGTCATTGCTGTGCATTGGGAATGCCATCATTTCCATCTGAACCTTTATTGTCAGCCTTTTGTACTCCATACTGACCACAAACCCCTTCATCCTTTGTTCATTGGGCCATCCTTTAAGCCCCACCCAGGATCGAGAAATGGATTTTACAATTGCAGGACTATCATTTCACAGTCATTTTCCGCCCGGGTGCCTAAAACCCCAGGGCTCGTCTGTCCCAACATGCCCGATCTGTCACCAAAAGTGAAGAGCATGATGCAGAGGAAGTGGAGGAATATGTTCGATTCGTCGTCGAACGCTCTCGACCACTCACTATTTCCCTAGCTGAGATCATTCAAGCTACAGCAACCGATTAGTGTATCGAGCTGGTTATTTCTGCTGTGCGGTCCGGAAAGTGGGGCAAAATACTGGATAAAACCAACTATCGCACGGACGATGCGAGGTTGACGCTCACCTACTTGCACAACGTTCATGTGCAACTGGTAATGTCTCCGGAAGGCTGTCTCATGAGAGGACCCCGCCTTGTGGTTCCTGGATCCCTCCAACAATGAGTGGTGGATCTTGCACTCCTGGCTTCATAAAGGGGTTGTCAAGACCAAATCTTGACCACGATGTAAGGTTTGGTTTCCCAATTTGGACACCCTAGTGAGCAGACGGTGCGTTGGTGCTCCATGTGCTAGGCATCATGCCCTGCTGACTCACCTGCACCTATCATCATGGAAGACATCCCGCCTTTCCCGTGGCAAAGAGCCAGTGCTGATTTTGGTAGTTTCCTGGATGGTCAACACATGTTAGTGGTAATTGAGGATTTTTCAAAGTACCCCAAAGTTGAGATTATGGAGTCCATCACTGCCAGTCAGACGATACCTCGCCTGGAGAAAGTTATGGCTACCCATGGTCTATTTAAGAAACTGCATCCTGACGATGGCCCCCCCCAATACACCTAGATGGCCTCAAGCAAATGGAGAGGTAGAACGCTTCATGCGCACTCTTAATTAAGTGCTCAGGATTGCGTTAGCCAATGGTCAAAATATAGACTGTGCCCTCTTTGTATTTCTGAGAAAGTATTGTTTAACTCCATATTCGACAACTCACATCAGTCCAAGTTCTCTTTGCATGAATCGCACCCTAAGTGATGTTATTCCATCATATGTGCACCAACAAGTTGCTGAAATCTTACAGAAATGCAGGGCCAAGAATGAGCACATGTCCCAAACACGCAGCACGAAACAGAGTTGCATCAAAGTGGGAGATTTAGTGCTAGTAAAGACTAGACGTTCACGAGGAAAATTCACGCTACCTTTAGAGCCTCATCCCTGGAAGGTGCAAACAGTGAAAGGGACCGTGATCACTGCTCAGAAAGAAGACACAATCATGAGGAATGTCTTGTTTTTCAAATGTTTTCAAACTCCTATGACCCGATCCGAGGATGATCTAGATGCATCGGGTCTGGAAATGCCAGCAGATGGAGAGGGGTTGCCCTTTGATCCTCCTGCTCTCCTCGAGTCACCAGGGGCGGAGCCCTTATCATCCTAAGTTGAGAGACGCTGCCTGCCCACTGGGCCACCTGATCTAGGCACTTCATCACCTCCCGTCGTGCCAAATGAGTCGGGGAGAGAAAACAATCAGCAAGGAACAGAGAGATATCATCTTCAACCACACTCAGGTAGATCATCTCGTTTGAAGGACTTTGTACTGCACTGAAAGTGTTCATGATTGGATATCTCTCTCTCTCTCTCTCTTTCTCTCTCTCTCGTTCTCTCTCTCTCTCTTTTTTTCTTCTGTTTTTGCTATTGTGTTTCTTTAGGTTCTTTTGGACTTATTTTAATTTGTGGGTAAAGAAGGAATGTTATGTTGTGTATTAGTGGGCGCCCCCACTATGCCACCCGGAAGAGGGGTGTTTCCTGAAACGTCCCTTCCAGTCTGGTCGACATGGTTGTGACCGTGACATGGGGACGGGGGAGATTAAAAGAGCCTCGGGGCATGCCCGAGAGCAGTTGGAAACCCACACCGGTCTTACATTGTTACTAGCAGTGTGCAGCCTACTACAGAAGTGTGGATATAGGCCGTGCGACCTCCCCGCACATAAACAGTAGGCAGTGTGTAATTCATTTAACACAATTTTATTTGGGCTACATTTTGCATTAAAATGATCACTTATCAGCATTCGCCCATTACAATTGTCATGCATATAATTCTGCATATATTCTTGAAAATAATCCAGTTCAAGCTCTTTGTTCGATTTCCACCCCGTGCAAGTACACATTCACCACAAGGAGACCTTTCTTCTGAGCCGAGTTCTGATAGAGATGTATTTTACATATACGTACCGATGTGCATCTCAAGTAAAGTTGTTTTTCATCCTATCCTATGCTTCCTGTTACTAGGGTCATAATTCCTCTAGATGGCTGCCATATGGATTTTCTTTTGCCTTTTCTTTTTTGAGTTTTATATAGCTCGAACTAGACCCGAAGATATCAGGTATCAAAGCGCTTTACATGAGCACCAGTTTCGTTGCAGATGGACACATTCATTTTTGTTAGGCACAGGGAGATTAAGTGATTTGCCCAGAATCACAGGATCGTGAGCGTCATGGCCAAGACTCGAACCCGGTTCCCCAGCTTCGAGGTCGACCACTCTAGCCCTAAGGCTACATCCTCTCCCCAGGAAGCCTTTGAAGCTATTTATGGAAAGCCCTCAAACTTCATTGACTCCCCACACAGTGAGGATTCCTGGATGCAAATGACTACATCTGTTTTTAACACTGCATCTACATTTCCTGTTTTTTTTTAATCTTCTTAAACCATGGCCATTCCAGCTCACTACTCTAAGGCAGTGTGAGAGCACAGGATATTCCTAGTCCAGTGGTTCTTAAACTTTTGACTTTTGTGGCCCCCCACTTAATCACTGCTGGAACCTGGTGACCGCCGCTGAATCATTATTGGAATCCAGGGACCCCCCAGGGTTATTACTGGAAGCCGTGGACTCTGGTCTAAGCATTTTTGATCATTTGAACCACAAAAAAGGACACAAAATATAGAAGTAAGCATTCATCAAACAAATAATTTTAATGGGAAGGTTGAACTTTTCTAAATTCAATTTAGTCCACTCATTATCCATACTATGGGCTAGATGTACGAAACAGGAATAATGATTACCTATTTGTGATTTTTTCAAAATTGCAATTAGGAAATCGCTATTCTTAATGTATGAAACTCTTTTGAGTTTCATTAGCGATTTATAGTCAGTCACAAATAGACTTACCTCATGAATATTAATGAGGTAAGTCACAATTTGTGACCCAATGCAATTAGCTGCCATCACAGGGATGGTGGCCTGCTGGGGTCAGCAGACTCAACCACCATGTTTTTTTAATTTTTTTTTAAATAAAGCAATATTTTTTTTAAATGCAGCATGTTTTCCTGGACAACCACAGCAATCCCAACACCACCACCCTCCTGGAGAACCTCACCAACATAGGACTGAAGCAACTTATCTCCAACCCCACTCACACAGCAGGACACACACTCAACCCCATCTTCGCTGGAGGAAACAACATTTGCTTCAGCCACACCATGGAACTGTTCTGGACAGACCACCACTGCATCCATTTCTCCTTTACGGAACCCACCACACAAGCACATGAGCTGCCTCCCACGCAGAAGCTGGAACAAAGTCGAGAAGAACACCTCACCCACGCAGTCACCTGCACTCCTCCCCCAACTACGACAGATGCCAACACAGCAGCAAGGAACCTCCAGCAATGGATCGCCAACTGTGCCAACACTCTTGCCCCCCTCTAGTACACCATGAGATGACACAATAGGAAAGACAACTGGTTCACCACGGCTCTCAGAGAGTCCAATCGCTCTTGCCGATGACTGGAGAAGATGTGGAGAAACAGCAAAACCCCAGAAGCACACTCCGCCTACAAAACAGCCAACTCATCAAATCAACAAAGAACTATCAAATCAACAAAGAAAAACTTCATCCAAGACAAAATCCTCTCCAATGCCCACAAAGCCAAGGAACTCTTTGCCATCATACAGGAATTTGCCAAACAGCGAAATAACCGACGTCCCTATCTCTCAAGACCTTTGCAACAAACTTAGCTCCTTCTTTCACCTCAATATCAAGACGTTCTATGACAACTTCGATGACCAAGACCACAGCACCGCCTCAACTTCCACCCCCAACAATGCCATCCAACAGACCATTCTCACCTGGACCCCTCTCACCACAGAGGACACCTTAAAGACAATGTAGAGCATCCACTCCAGAGCACCTTCTGACCCCTGCCCGCCGCATATCTTCCACTGCCATCGCACCCGAGCCACGCTGAACTATCAACTGCTCCCTCAAGACTGCCACATTCACCGACAACTGGAAGTGCACCGAAGTCAATAACCTCCTAAAGAAGCCCTCGGCAGACCCGATGGACCTCAAGTACTTCAGGCCCATCTCACTGCTTCCTTTTGCCACCAAAGTCATCGAAAAAGCCATCAACACCCAGCTAGCACACTTCATAGAAACCAACAGCATCCTAGACACCTCTCAATATGGAATCCGCAGCAACCACAGCACCGAGACCCCCCTCCTCGCCGCCACCAACGACATCCATGCCCTCCTTTACCACGCCACACGGCAGCCCTCATCCTACTGGACCTATTGACAGCCTTTGACACCGTCTACCACCGCACACTAGACACCAGACTCCATGACACCGGCATCCAAGGAAAAGCCTTAGACTGGATACGTTCTTTCCTCTCAGAACCGACAGAGATCTTATACAGAGTACCCCAAGGATCCTCCCTCAGCCCCACACTTTTCAACATTTACATGGCCCCCCTCGCTACCATCGTCAGAAACCACAGGCTCAACATTGTCTCCTACGCCGATGACACCCAGCTCATTCTCTCCCTCACCAAGGAACCCCACATCACCAGGTGCAACTTCCAAGAAGGGATGAAAGCTGTCGTGACCTGGATGAGCAACAGCTGCCTGAAGCTCAGCTCGGAGAAAACAGAAGTCCTCATCCTCAGCTCTACCCCATCCACATAGGACAACACCTGGTGGCCCCCCACCCTCGGAAACTCACCCACCCTAACGGACCATGCACGCAACCTCACATCATACACGACTCGTCACTCACCATGAATCACCAGATCAACGCCGTATCCTCCGCATGCTTCAACACCTTCCGCATACTTCGCAGGACGTTCAAGTGGATCCCCCCGTCTCCAGAAAAACCATCACCAACGCACTCATCACCAGCAGACTGAACTACTGCAACGCTCTCTATGCTAAAATCAACAAAAAACTCCTCCACACACTCCAGACCGCCCAGAGCGCTACAGCCAGATTTATCCTCAACATCTCACGACACAACCACATCACCCAACACCTCCGCGACCTCCACTGACTCCCCGTTGAAAGAAGAATAACCTTCAAGCTGCTCACACACACCTACAAAGCCCTCCGCAACACCGGACCCCAATACCTCAACGACCGAATCTCCTTCCATGCCCCCAAGAGAAACCTCCGCTCAGCCGACCTCGCCATAGCCACCGTCCCTCATTTCTACAGGACCAGAGCAGGTGGAAGTTCCTTCTCCTACCTCGCAGCCAAGACCTGGAATGAACTCCCCCTTCACCTCCGACAAAGCCCGACACTTCACCAATTCAGAAAGGACCTGAAGACCTGGCTCCACGAATGACCCCCAACGGAGCTGCTCACATCCCCCCTCAGCTCCTTGAGACCCTTACGGGTGAGTAGTGTGCTCCACAAAAACCCTGATTGATTGAAAGAAAAACAGGATGTGTTTAACAAGAAAAAAACATTAAACTTTGAAGTTTCATTTTTTAAGTGTAGGCAGCATTCCCTTGGACTACAGCCTTCTATTAAAAGTATTTTTCCAAGAATTCCTAAAGGGGAAGGGGTACCTTAAGGAGCCCTTCAAATTTATAAATGGGTTACCACCAACTTTCAATTGGCAGTAAATTGTGAATGTTTTGCAACCGCATTATGGTTGTAAAACACTTGTGCATACCATTCCAATTCGGTATTTGGAAGGGATGCCCTCAACATGAAACTTCCAAATACTAAATCGCAAATCCCAAATTGTGATTCGGTAACAAGTTTCCAAATTTCAATTTGGGCATTGCACATCACAAAAATAATTTTTGCACATCACAAAAATAATTTTTGGGGCCGAAACAGCCCAATTCTCAGACTCAGGCTGTTTGCGAAAGCAAAAATGCTTTGTACATCTAGCCCAAAATCTTGTTCCAACGAATCAATCTGGCAATACAAACTTAATTTTAGCCTCCAATTTTACATTTTGCTTCTTTATATACACTTTATTAGGCAGTCACTGAGTAGGGTTTGGGGACCCCCACGGGTCCCCGGACCACTAGTAAAGAACCACAGCCCATACTTGATAATCTTTAAACTACACTCTACTGTTCATCTTGAACATAGCAAACCTTTATTGATCTGTTTTGTGCCATACCCTTTCACTTACTGTTGCATATGCTTATCTGTAATCTCTCCTTATCCTCTTCTCCATATTGGCCTACTCTATGCCCTTGTTCCTCTTTCCACACATTTCTGATTTGTTTGTGCATTAAGGCTGCATGATAGAACAGGAAGGCTCTGGGTGCCGGGGGAGGGCTAATTTCATTATTAGTGATTGTTCTAATGCCCTTCTCATTCAAAGCCCCTTCCTCCTTTATTGTTAGATGTTGTACTAGTCTCCAGCTTTGTAATTTCCATCCCTTCAGTAGATGTTACAGTAGATGTTACAAAGCCAATCAAACAATACTATCTGATGAAGTTGTCAGCAATCCATTGCGAGTCCTAAATATTCCCAGGAGGCGTCCTCTATTTAATGGTTTCACTTTGGTGCTTTTCTTCCCCTTTCTAAGAACATCCACATAGAACCACAAATTCTTCTCCACTATTCAAGGTTGTCTTAATTTGCCCACTGACCCCTTTCCTTCTGTTCTACTTTTTGGGGGGCATGAGATTCCCTTTCCTATGGGCTGGGCCATTTGTCCCTTTTCCACTACTACCCTGCTGCCTTTACTCTACCTTGGTTGAGATCCTTTTTGTATCCTCTAACTTCTATTCCATTGATATTATCCTGCTCTGCCTAACCCCCTATACCTGACCTACTTTTAAGTCATTACTTTATTTTTGTGACTTGCCACAAACATTATTTCTCATCTTTTGGGTGTGATCCATATTTTCCTTCTTCTGTGCAATGGTTCTCCTTTCACACATCTACTCCCTACCCTGTTTTCTAAATTTTTAAGAGACCAATCTTTCTTATAGAATATGTGGTCTCCCTTTTTTTGGTCAGCATGGCTCTATGGGAAACAAAAGTTGTGCTTTCTTCATTTTAATTAGACACAGTGGATTTTGTGTGAGCCTCTACTGACCACACAAAAGCTGGCATACAAGAATTAATGCTTTTCAACTCTGCGGCTATTGTTTTTAACAAGATTGCTTTATTTTTCATTGCATCATTATTCAGTTATACTGACTCTAGTATTCTATTTAGTGTTCTCTCCATCTATAAAAGTATATCCAACATTGATGAAGAGGGCAGGCTAAAATGTCTGGGAGTTCTTGAAGAGATTCAACACTATTTCTATCATAACGACAATCCACAGGGCTGCCCCAACCCAGCTCCTAAAGTCTCAGTACTCCCTGTGCTTACACAAGGCTCCTCATCCAGAATACCAACTCTCAGTTTACCCATATGGTTTATGGTGCACTGCATCTCAGACACCAAATTAGGGGAAGATGAGAGCCTTGGGCCTGGCAAGACTAACAGATCAATTCCAAGGGTGATAGATCCATTAGTCTGTGACAGTGTCTGCTGTAGGGGTATTTCTTTTTGGGAGGCCCAATTATCCTCCAGATGCTCATTTGATTTGGACAGATCATCCTCATGTCTTACTCTAAATTGCTTTTTTATGGACATACCCAAGGCCTATGCAGAGGACGTTGGAGTGGAGCAAACGGGACCTTTACAAACTGATAATTGACCCCCTTCTAGGTTATTTGTAGAACAATTAAAAGTGGGAGTCTGGAGGGATTTTGGTACTTTTATCAATACTACTTAGATCTTGCATGCGTGGATCCACCCCTCTTTTCCTTGAGAGTACCTCTCCTTTTAGAGTAGTTTAGTATATTTCTTCCTGGATATAGGCATCATTTCTAAAATTTTGTTGGTTCCTCGTGCCTCTCGTACCACACAACACAGCCACATCCACTAGTGGTTGGATATCAATGCTTGGTTCCCTTGATTTGAGGGGATACCTTGCACAAAAGTTCCCAACAAGACCCACTTGCTGTCAATATCAGTGATGTTAGTATCTTTGTAAGGACCTCTAGCCCTCTCTATTGGCACTTGTTCTTTAGGAGTCACAAAAGAGTTACTTCCTTCTCTCCTTTTTTACTTGCACTAGATCTGTGACGCTGCCACCTTTCACTCATAGACTTGATTCCAAAGTGAGATGGCCAGCTTGGGCAATTGCTTCCTCTTTTCCTTCTTTTCCTCTTTTTATGGCCAGAACCAAGCTCTCTGATCCCAATCATTGCCTGCTGCCCTTTGACACCCTGCTGCACACCAACCCACTGCTTCCAGAAAAGGGTGGGCACAGTGATAGTGGTGGATCACAGCAGATCGTGGCCCAGAGACTTCTGCTATGCCGCGTTGTTTACTGTGCTAGCCGTAATAAGGGGAAACAGCATAAAAGGCCTTAACTGCAGCGCATATGGTGGGAAAAATGAGTGTTCTCGCCCTTAGGCAAGATACTGACATTCTGGTGTCCTGATGATTTAAACAGTGAGTCAATGCTCTGCTAGTTCGGTCTGACTTCATACGCCATGTGGCACGTTGATGGTGTGTGTTGGGGCATGGCAAGAGAGGAGGAGGTGTTTCAACAATAGTTTGTGTGTGTCCTTTATTTTCCTTTGCTATGGTTTAAAATTTCAACATTGTTAGGAAAGCCAAAGGTTTGTATTATATTAGCAGGACTGATAGTTTTTCAGGGTGTTTATATGTAACATTAGCATGTTTGCAACATACTTAATTTAATTTAATTTGAAGCTTATAGAGCGCACAGCTACCTCCAACGGAGATGTCCCGGTGCTAACGGAGACAAAAGAAGGAGTAGAAAGCCACCAGCTACCGAGACTAGGGGAAATTGAAGAGCCAGGCTTTCAGAAATCCACGGAAGACAGATTCAGATTTTGCCTTCCTGATATATTCTGGCAGGGAATTCCATAGCCGTGTGGTTCTAACTGTAAATGACCGGCCACCGAACCTTGCTTTACCAAAGCGAGGAATGACTAGAAGACCTTGATGATTGGATCTCAGGTTTCTAGTCTGATGGTAATTGCGGAGTCTTTTCCTTAGGTAGAGAGGGCCCGTTTCTCTGGTTGCTCTGTACGCGAGAGTCAGAGCCTTAAATTCCAACCTCCTTTTTACTGGCAGCCAGTGCAAGCTCCGCAGATGAGGCGATATGTGATGACGTATCGGGACATTTCTAATAAGCCTGGCTGCTGCATTCTGTATGGTCTGCAGCTTCTTAATCAGGTAGTCAGGCTGACCTAAATAAAGGCTATTTGCGTAGTCCAGCTGGGAAGTAATCAGTGCATGGACCACTGTCTTTCTGCAGTCCATGGGTAGAAGATGGAGAAATCTGCGTATGGACCTCATTTTCCAAAAACATAAGGACTACACCTGGCTTATCTGGGTT
The DNA here is from genome assembly GCA_963921515.1 of Calotriton arnoldi. Taxonomy (NCBI): domain Eukaryota; kingdom Metazoa; phylum Chordata; class Amphibia; order Caudata; family Salamandridae; genus Calotriton; species Calotriton arnoldi. The sequence goes on from CAWUFW010006662.1 coordinate 879,631, forward strand.
TGGCAAGATAGGGTCGAATCAAACTTGAATCCCAGATTTCTAGCGGAGGACACCGGTTGAGGGGGAGGATTAAGCTCAGGTGACCACCAGAGGTTGGCTGGAGGTGGAGATGGTTGGTTGAAAAACAACACCTCAGTTTTATCAGCATTAAGCCTGAGACAATTGTCATTCATCCAAGTTGAGATGTCAATCAAGCATTGTTTCAAATTTATGAATGCTGCTTCTGAGTTATCCCTAAAGGAAAACACGAGCTGAGTGTCATCAGCATATGAGATGACACTCACCCCATGCTGTTGAAACAAAGGAGCCAGGGGAGCGAGATAAACATTAAAAAGGGCCGGGCTCAAGGCCGAGCCCTGAGGGACTCCACAGATTATGGGACGAGAAGAGGAGATATGGGGATGCAGTATGATTTTCTGGGACCGGTCTTCTAAAAAAGAGCCAAACCAAGACAGTACGGTCCCTGTCACTCCCAGATGTTTAAGTCTATCCTGGAGAATCTTGTGTGACACTGTGTCAAATGCTGCAGATAGATCTAACAGCACCAGCATTGCACAGTGACCAGTGTCCAAGGTCTCCCGGATAGTTTCAGCTACCTCCAGCAGCGCTGTTTCAGTACTAAACCCAGATCTAAAACCAGACTGGGAATCATGGAGGAGATTATTAACTTCCAGGAATTCAGAAAGCTGCTTCTGCACTTCCTTCTCTAAAATTTTGGCAGGTGCTGGCAGGAGGGAGATAGGCCTGAAATGTTTCAAATCAGCAGGATCTGCATCCTCTTTTTTTAAGATCGGCTGAACAAGTGCAGTTTTCCAAGCCGAAGGGTAGATCCCTGTTTCCAAGGACGAATTCCAGAGCCAATTTAAATTAGGATTGAGTAATGGGGCCAGAAGTTTAAAAAACCTAGCTGGGCAAGGGTCTAATGGAGAACCAGATTTTGTTTTATCCATCAAGTTCAGAGAAGCCTCTAGACTTAAAGGTCTGAAATTCGACCAAGTATGAGAAGGACATGGGGGAGGCAGAGACGCAATAGGTAGGTCTCTCTGAGGAAATGAAGAATAAATGGTTTGGATTTTCTTTTGAAAAAAAATTGAAAGGTCTTCGCAGAGGGAGGCCGAGGGTACTATATTACTTTGCATAGAATCTGGTTTAGTGAAATCTTGTACAATCTTAAAGATAGCTTTAGCAGAATTACTTGCAGATTTGATTTGTGTGGCGGTGTAATCCCTTATGGCTTTGTGTTTAAGTCTGTGGACATTTTTTAATGATGTTCTATAGGCTTTTTTCGACTCACTATTATAGGATTTGCACCAAGTCTGTTCAAGTTTTTTACAGAGACTCTTCTCTGTACGGAGTTCAGATGTAAACCAAGGGGCCGTAGGCTTATTTCTAGCTACTTTCATAGTTTTCATAGGAGCTAAAAAGTCAAGTGACGATGTAACCCAAGCATGTTTGCAACAAACTTATGTGTGACGATACCATGGCTCATGTGTGACTCCGTGAGTAACACTTTATAATGAGCTGAGCAAAGCAACTGGGTCTATGATTTATCAATAATGACAGAAATGATCCTATTTTAAAATATTGTACACTCTTCCAGGGCTAATATTTAAGTTGAAACCAAATTCTTCTTTCTCCCTGGAATCCTATCCTATCCATCTTCACTCAAGCTCACTCCTCCTTTACTCAGTTGCTCTCTGTTCATGATACCCCTCAGATGCTTTCTCCCTTGCCTGTATCTCATGCTCTCTACTTCATCCTTGCTCACATAATCCCAGCCTGACCATAACCCTTCAATCTACCCTCCATTACCCCAAGGATTTCTTTTCAGATATTATCTCACTTGTGGTCTGTCCTTAACTTCCTCTAGATAGTCTCTTCTCCAACCCCACTTGGGTCCTCTCTGCTCCAATCATGCTCAAGCAATCTTTGTCTACCCTATTTCCAACTAATAGTTCCTCCATTCTTTGCAGTTGTTTCTGAATTCCCCTCTCCTCTGGTACTATCTCTTCTTCATCTCCCTGAAACACTTTCTGTCCAACTCACCGACCATGTTCTTTTTCTACCCATCCCTCATAGTGGCTTCTCCATCCTTGTAAGATACTCTTCTTCGTCCCAACTTAGCTACTATCTCTTCCACCTCTGTACAAGTAATATTTGGCAGCCCCATATTCCAGTAATCTCGTTACCATTCTCCCCAGTTTTTTTTAATTCACCTCCCCTCAGATGTTCTCTCTCTCTCCTCCATCTTCTATCTATACATACTCTCCCCCTCTGAACTAGTCTTTCTATGAAAGTTTCATCTCCGCTGTCTCAATAGGGTGTCCTCTCCTCCCTCAGTTTCTATTTAACAATAGCCTTGAGAAATCCATCACCACTTCTTGGTAAATTCTATCCCCTCAGGCACCCTTCTTCACCCTCTTGTTAAGGAGCGCTCCATATTCTTAGGGCATTCTTCTCCATTAACATCCTTATTTCCTGCTTTCCGTCCAGCACGTTTCTCTGCCAGTCTCTCTGACAATCTCTCTCATACCCTCTCATGCATCCATCATCTCAAATCAGTATCTTTGGTACCCTCAAGCATCCGTGTTCAAACAGAGTTTTTCAACATTTCACTCAGTTATCATACATCGCTCCTCATTTCCAACTTGTGCTCATAACTTTCTTCACTAGGCCCACCTCTGTTCTCTGAATGCCATTGCCATGCACAACTAATTTTCCCGCAGATTACATCGCTCATGACATCTTGTATAACACCATTGATAACATCACTGCAACACTTGAAATTACACAATTGATGATAAAACTGTGCATGTTGGGGGCACATAGCTACTTGAGATAACTATAACTGGTGAATTTCAGTGTTCTATTTGTTTAAAATGTTACTTTGTGACTGAAATTTTCACCTAAATATAACAGTTTCACTTTAACCTTTGTTTATGTCAATATATATATATAAATATATATATATATATATATATATATATATATATATATATATATATATGTATATATGTGTATATATATATATAGTTCAACTTAACCACTTTGTGCATCTAAAACAGGGTCCAGTACGCTCGGGCTCGCTTCAAAGGTAAGCTTTATTGTGGCTACTGGTTGACACATTTCAACTACCTCCGCTGTCTTTCTCGAAACAAATAGCAGTTGCATTTTTGATCTTTAAATGGGCGGGAGCACTTTGACAGCTCCTGTCTGCTGGAACGGGAGTGTTTGCTCTCACATGCCGGGAGCTATCAGCTCCCGCCAAGCGAAATCAAACAGCTATGTCCCGGGGGTGGGCGCCCCAGGACATAGCAGGATTCTGCCCTGGGGTGTGGAGGTCCCCAGTGCCATGTATGGCTCCAGAAGGAGGGGCCACATGGCCTTACTTTTCAGGGCTGGCCCCGGGGAGCTTGTGTCCCCAGGGTGCTATGTGGCCCAGGAGGGGGGGTGCATGGCCGCTCTTCCATTTTTTAAAATAAATATTTGTCCCTGAGGAGATGGTGGCCCCTGTGGCCTGGTGGGGTCTGCGGGTACCACCCCATTAGGTGGTTTTAGCCCTGGAGAGGTGGTGGTCCCTGGGGTTTGGGGGTCCATGGAGGGGCACCCCATTTGCCCCCCTCCTTTTTAACCAATAAAGCCCTGGGGTGGTGGTGGTCCCCAGGGCTCAATGAGCCTCAGGAGGAGAGCCCTGTGCGCCTCCCTCATTCTAAAAAAAAATGCCCCCGGGATCTGGCCCACCCAGGGGCTGTATTCAAAACAAGCATGGGAGCCCACGCTTGTTTTTGAAAAATATTTGCTGCAGATTTGCTGCTCGGTCATGTTTTTTTTTTTTTTTTTTTAAATTAATCCATGATGGTTACAATACATTACAATACATTAATACAATGGTTTAAAATTCACACAAGCAATAAGAGATCCTTAAAACATTTACACAAAAGTTACAAATAAATGCATTAAAGTGCAGGTGCATAGAACCGTTAGAAAAAAAAAAAAAAAAGGGAAGAGAGGTCGCCTCAGCTTAAAACCTCATTCATCCATAAAAGACACCACCGGCCCCCATATCTCCATGCCCAGTTTCTTTTTTCGTATACCTTTAAATTCATATAAACTATATTCAATATTAAACATAGAGAGAAATCGGGCCCTCCATAATTCAAAAGTTGGTGCCTCTTTCTGAAGCCACATTGAAGCAATGCATAACCTCGCCACAGCTGTAGCGAGAAAAATCAGGTACCTATATTTATGAGCCAGTTGATCTGATCCCTCTCTCTCAGCTACCCCCAGCAATACCTGCGTAGATGATAAATTAATTGGACCACCCAAAAGTTCCGCTAAGAATTTCTCTATATGTCCAAACAAGTTCATAAGATACCTACATGTGAAAAATATATGTACAATATCTGCCTCTTCTGTTCCACAGCGAAAACATTTCCCATCATTTGAACCACCCCATTTAGACAATTTAGCTGGGGTATAATAAAGATTAAACACCGTCTTATAGTGTTGCGCACGGAGATTGGCAGATATTAACAATCTCCTCGCCAACTCAATGGAGGTTTCTACCCGTGTACCAACACAGCCAAGCCTATTATCCCATTTTATATTATGGTTCTCTAAATCATCACCCTTGGTTTCTAACAGTAAATTATACAATATCCCAATACGTGCGTTCTTCCTCACAGCTTCAATGATAGGGTTTCTGGCCATATTCCACCGATGTTTTCCTAAATAGTCACGCACCTGTAAATATTAAAAAAATTCAAACCTATTAAGATGAAATTTGTCTGTTAACATTTCAAAGGACATTAATCCCCCATTGGCAAATAGATCTCCAATAACATTAATCCCTTTAGTCCGCCATCTATCTATAATCCTATCCCAAAATATCGGTGGGAGGAGTGTCGTAGCTGTGAGAGGGGTATACTGAGATATCCTCTCTACTCCATAGTACTTTCGCACCGCTTTCCAAACTTTATAGGCGGTATATAAAACCTTAAACCTGGTTTTCTTATAATAGCTTGGCTCTATATTAATAAGCAATCGACTTTTAGCATCGCTGCCCAATAACATTTGATAAATCGAGGGGGCTTCGGCAGCGCTGGCTGATTTTACCCCTGTTAATAAAATATTCATATGTTGCAATATACATACATAATGATATAAAATAAAATCAGGAACGACCCAACCGCCTTTCTCCCGAGGAAGGGTCATATAGCGCATAGCTCTACGGGGTTTTCCCTGGGCCCATAGAAACCTAGCACAAATTGATTGTAATAAAGCCAGTTGGGGGCGTGGGATTTGTATTGGTACAGATCTAAAAAAATATAAAATTTTCGGTAATATCAACATTTTAAGGACATTACAGCGTCCCACAAGTGAAAGATGTAAACACTCACACCGATCCAATTGATTTCGGACATTATTTAAAATGTTACACCAATTAACCTCAACCAATGATTTTAAACATGTCCTCAACTTGACCCCTAGATATGTTACCTCGTTCAAAACTCGCTGGTCATCAATAGTAGGAATGTTTAAACATAAGATTTGTGTCTTTGCCACATTGAGTTTATATCCTGATACAGCCCCAAACTCTACCGCCAGCTGTTCTATTTCTGAAATGGCAGTGATAGGATTTGGAGTTACCATTGCCACATCATCTGCGTATGCAAACACACGAAAGTGTTCCTGCCTCAATATGACCGACTCTATCCCTGCACTCTGTTCTAGCATTTTTAAAAATGGATCTATATACAATGAGAACAACAAGGGGGAGCAGGGACATCCTTGCCTTGTTCCTCGCGAGATGTATATAGGGCTTGATTCCAGGCCCATAATACAGATTTTAGCTGATGGACGCCGATATAAAACTTGTATAGCAGTGATAAAGTTCTGTTTAAAACCAATACCGCGCAATAAAGCCCATAAAAAGTCCCAAGCAACCCGGTCAAATGCCTTTTCGGCATCTAATAGTATCAAGCTAAATTCACTCCCCGTGGTGTTAGCTATATCAAGCAAGGTTACAACCCTGTTAATATGATTGGTTGTTCCCCTCTCGGGGATAAACCCATGTTGCCGTAAAGACACCAACGGGGTTATTACTTCAGCGAACCGGGTTGCCAAAATTTTGGCAAAAATTTTGCCATCTGCGTTTAAAAGCGATATAGGCCAATATGAGCCAGGTTGATCAGCAGGTTTATCTTTTTTTTTTAAAAACAATAATACTAGCCTCATCCCAACTTAGGGGGGCCACTCCTGCTTGAGCCTGTTGAAAAGTAGTTAACATATCAGTCTTTAATATTCCCCAAAAGTTTTATAAACTTCCAATGGGAGTTTATCAGGCCCTGTCGCTTTGCCCAAGGCTAGGCTATTGACAGCTCTTTCTAGTTCCTCCATAGTAATAGGAGCTTCTAGTAATTCTGCATCCTGCGTGTCCAGTTTAGTGCAACAGTTCTGTAGCAGAGATTCCCCAGCGCGTAGATCATAAGCCTCCCCGGTATAGAGTGCCTCATAAAAGTCATGGAACACCTTTAAAATCCCAACATCAGATTCTACTATATTGCCACTAGAATCAACCATTGAGCTGATCCTTTGAGCTGCTTCTTTAGATCTCAGTCTTTGAGCCAGGCAGCGTCCAGTTGCCTCCCCATATTCATAATTTAGATTCTTATTAATAGATTGTTTCTTTGCTATCTCTTTACTCCAATACTGATTGATTTTAGCTTTACCCCGAGCTACTTCCGTTTGTAAGGCTGTAATCTCCTGGCCCAGATGTATACCCTGCATGAGTTTTTCTTCCGCTACCCTAAGACAGGCATATAATTCCTGAAGTATCAGTCGCATTTGTTTCTGCTTATATATGCCGAAGCTAAGAGTCTCCCCCCTAAAACCAGCTTTAAAAGTATCCCACACACACCCCGTCCCTGTTGAATTGCGGTTTATGGCAAAAAATTGCTTGATCCAAATCTGCATATGTGTGACATAGTTTTCATCCAATAATAACTTCCTATCGAATGAAAATGATCGCACCTTAATTCCCATCCTATCAATTTTGAGGTGCAACACTAAGGGTCCATGATCAGAGGACACCCGTGGATATATTTGTATTTTAGCTCCTGATAACAAAAGACCTGGTGTAAAAAAATAGTCAAGTCTTACTAATTTCTTGTGCGGATGGGAATAAAAAGTGTAACCTGCTTCCATGCCGCGCTGTGTAGCCCATGCATCCACCAATCCGTGATCAGCTAATAAAGATTGTAGAGCCTTGAATACCTTTGGTTTCCTTCCTTTATAAGGCTTATTATCATCTTGTAGCGCTTCTGGCTCGAGATGTATATTTAGATCGCCACATACAATTAATGGTGTGGGCCAAAGCGCCAATTCCACATTTAACCTTTCAATTATAAGGGCTTCATCAAAATTAGAGCCATATATTGAGCATATCGTATAAATTTGGCCACCCATCCGGCATTCTACTATGGCCCATCGCCCTTGTTTGTCTGCCAATGCCCTTCCTGTCCCTTGTATATGATTCTTCGCTAGAATTGCTACCCCCCGTATAGTGGTGGATTGCTCAGTACAAACTAATACTGTCAGGCCTAATTCCGCCAATAGTTTCCTTTTGGCCCATGGTATATGGGTCTCCTGTATACATATCAGATCAGACTGTACAGCCCGTAGCTCATTAGCGACGCGTTGCCTTTTATTATAATTGTTCAGACCGCTTACATTCAGGGAGCAAATCCGGATACCGCCCATTATGCCACTATCCCCCATCTATCTTCCTTGTAACTTCCTGCTCGTGGGCTATGTGCTTAAAACCATTGAATTTCATATTTCTCTTCATCAAACCATCATGGATTATTTTTACTATTGCCCACCCAAACCCCCACCCCCAACCTCCACCCCTCCCCCATCCACAACCCCCCCTCCTCACCCAACCACGGTTCCAGCCGGCGCCGTGTCCCTCCCCCACCCATCCCAAAACTGGAGGTTTGGAGACACACGGTCTCCTGAAATGGATCGAGCTTCCCAAGCCCCGGACCCCCCTGCCCCAACCTGAATTTGAAATGTTCTTTTTTTTTTTTTCCTCACCATCCATCACCATATCATATTCCATCCTGCCATCCTGCCTAGAAAATGACATAATACTATCAATGCCTGAATAGTAAAGGGGTACAAAATAATATCAAGTAAGATCAGTTAGTTTCAGAAAATATCTTTAGCCCTTCCTTTCTTCCCACTTTATCCTCTACCTTCAAAGCGATTGTAAGTACTCTTTAGCAGCTGAATCCACTGTAAAAAACCGTACATGCTCATTGTGTATGATTTTAAGTTTGGCTGGATTCAGCAAGAAGGCTTGTGCCCCCTTATCTCGGAATGGCGTAATAAGTTGGCGGAGCTGCCATCTTTTCTCAACTGTGAGAGGGCAATAATCAGGACGTACAAAGAACTCAACCCCCTTCCCAGTTTTCTTTCTATCTGGACGTGCAAGATCGTACACTGCTTCTCTCGCTAGATAATTGTTAACTGAAATTAAAATCGCCCTTGGTCTAAGAGGGCTCTGGCCCGGCCTGCTGCGCTGCACAAAAGGAAATCTGTGTGCCCTCTGGATCTCCCGGCTCCAGTCCCATTGCCAGGAAAGGCATCAGAGAAGAGTTCTATAATAAATTTTCGGGGGTCTTGTCCCTCGGCCCCCTCGGGAATATCCAGTACTCGGAGATTGTTCCGTCGTAGACGATTTTCTAAATCAGTGACTTTCCAGATAGTATCATCCTTAGCGGAGCGTAAAGTCTCTGTAGCTGCTTTCTGAACAGCAAGTTCATCCTCCAAGTTGGATATACGGGTCTCAGCCTCATTGAACCTGTCAGAGAACTCGGAACAAGACTTAGCAATTTTTCGTACTGCGTTCTGCAATTTGCGACAAGCCCCTTGCATACGCTGGCTCTCTGCCCGCGTCTCCGCCCTATGAGCCATAATGCTCTGGTAGATAACTGCCAGGGAGATATATTCAGGTTTCTCAGCAGATTCGAAGTTGGCCTGCGTCCCGTTGGCCATCTCAGTTTCATTCATATATGAATAATCCCATTGAATAGAATCAGCACTCCCGGCCGAGTAATACCCCTGCTTGAGTACTGTTTTTGGGCTACCGATTCCCTTGTGTGTGTCCAAATCAGATTCTTCCCCCGAAGCATCCGAAGGATCTGACATTGAATAAAAGGGGGGATCTCCAGAGTCATGTTCTTTCCTCAAATCCTGATTGTCCCTTATCTTCCTTATTGCCATATCAGAACTACCAGGGCCAGTCGTTGTATTACATTTTCCCGTCTGTGGCTTCTTAACTGACCCACGAGAAGTGCCCCCCATTGCGACCTTTTCTGCATCTTTTCCTATGTCTTTATCCATTTCCTCCCCATTTCCAGCAAAGCAATGGGGGATACCACTCATAGCCCCATCCTCACTGACTAACAAGTCTGCTGGGGAATCCTCTGCCCGGACCTCTATATTAAATTCAGGTTCGGTAGTAGCTGGTGTTGTAAAAATGTTTTTTTTGGGTTTCACAGCCTGAAAAAATACAGGGACAGCCTTCTTACCACCCTCCATACGTGCAGCATCCTTCTTCCCCGTGGTTGTTATCACTTTCTTGCCGTCCGTGCTGTCAGGCATCTCAGCGGCGTTGCGCGCTCTTCCCCGCCCAGGCTTTGGAGGCATCACACTGCCGCAGTGCCTGGCAATCACTTCCGCGTTGGACTGACTCTTCGCCGATACCATCCACTCTGCAGTCCAGGCGGCGCGCGCACACCAGGAAGCGCGTCTCACCAACGCCGAAAGCCGATGGAAATCCACACGAAGAATACCGCAGGCAATCCACAGCATGCCTGCTCCGCCAACGCTTCACCATGGGGTCAACGAAGTAGCCTGGCCCGGTCAACAGACTATCCACAATTCATGGTGAGTGGAGCAGGGGGGTAACCTCCGGGAGCTCAAGCCCGCACAACCGTAGTCACGGCCACCATCTTCCCCCGCTCGGTCATGTTTTTGCTGCAATTTATTTTTAAAACTGCTTTTTGTCCCTTTCGGGGTTTGTCTGCTCAAGAACTTTGTATATCTAGGGATGCAGCGCCTCCAAGGATCTCGACAGACCTCAAGCTGCGATCTGATTGGCTGCCACTACCTCAACTAGGCAGTGGGGCCAGCCATTTTTGGATGCAGGACTTGAGTTCTAAAAAAAGTAAACAAAATACATAAGGGAGCAAGGTGGGCATACCCTGACCCCCAAGGCCTGGTGCTGAGGTCCCAGAAGGAACAGCTTGTGGTCAAAAATGTGTTCTTCAAAATTTTGCCACAGATTCAAGGAGGATCCCTGATTCTGTGGCAAAATAAGTAACGAAAACAAGAGCTGGATTTTGCGCTTGTTTTTAAAAAAAAAACAGGGTGGGTCAGGGCCCAGGGCGGATGAGGGCTTTATTTTTTGGGGGGAGAGGGGGCATGCATGATCCCCCTCCCCAGGCCGATTTTAGCCCCAGAACCCGACATCTTATTTAGGGAGAGGGGGCATGTGGCCCCCTCCATGGGCTGATTTCAGCCACAAGGACCCCATCCTCCAGATCCCCACATCCTTTTCAGGGGGGTATGGCCCTCCTCCCTGAGCCCTTAAATGGTCCAGGACCCCATCCTCCGGTGCTAACTCACTAGCTATGTTCTGGGGAGAGCAGCCCCAGGACTTAGTGGTTTCTCTGCCTGCACTGGTTCGGGCGTGCAAATCTATGTTTTCTCTCTCTTGGCAGGAGTATTTTCAAAACTCCTGCCATGCAGGAGCAAACACAAAGTCTTCTCCCAGCCAGTGGGAACTCTGAACATGCTCCTGCGGGCTTTGAGCAGACTTTTGATCTGTTTCCGTGCCTGTACTGATGAGGCCAGTGAAACAGATCAAAATATTGCTCCCACCTAGCGGGAGCAGCATTAGTAACCAAGCTCCCTAAGCTATTAACAGGCCCAAAGAAAAGCCTTCCGTGGGGCCGCAACATTTTTTACATTTGCCCTGGGTTCCAAGGTGCCCATGAGGGACACCCAAAGCAACTGATACTCATGGAGTTGTAGGGGGATCTCCAGGGTCCCCTCGGCCCCTGCTGGCTCCCCTGCCTGAAACCATTGGTGTGTAGTGGCAGTCAGCCCCATTTGTTTGCCCCCACCCGGCAGGAACAGGTTTTCTAAGCTCTGGGGGCTGGAGTAAACCTCTATTTCCTGCCTGTAAGAGTGCTGGCAAGGAGTTGAAGTTGTCCCTTACCTGCACTTGCAGGCAGGAAACTGCAGTGTCCCGCGGGTTGGGGTCCCTGGGCCCTTAAGTGGTCAAAGAGGGGGGCCCACCCTTCTCTCCCCCAAAGAAAAGCATTGCCCCTGAGGCCCCTACCTGGCGTAGAGAGCGGGGACCCTTGCCTCCTCCAAAAATGAGACAAACAGCCCAGGGATGGAGTACCAAGGACCCTTAAGTGGCTTGAGAAGAGAGGGCCAGACACTCGCCCAAAAAATTATCACATCAGGGAATGTGGCTCCAGAGCCCTCAAGTAGCTTTAGGATAGGGCGCTGCACACCTCGCTCCCCAATGGAAAAAAATAAATATAAAGCAGTGTGATATTAGCAGAGTAGCTTTTCTAGCTAGGGGTGGCTCTTCATTTGGAGTGCAGGGACCTCTTGTGGTTGATTCTATGGTTGCACTTTGTGGCCTGAAAAATTCTAAAAGAAAAAACTGAAAGACATGTTAATGTTTTTTGAAAGGTTTCAATGGATTTTTTTTAATGATAATCACTTTTATTAAACATTGCACTGTGTGACTGAAAAAATATACATTTGATTGTGATTATTGGTGACTTTTTGCGGAAGACTGCCTTACTTAAAATGACACCCTTTATATTGTGTTGTCACATAGGCAGCCATGCACAGCCAATGGCCTTGCGTGCAGGGCCTGAACTGATGCCAGGCCCTGTTACTAAACCCATGCCAGTCACTGCCGAAGACCATGCGCAGTGGGTTGTTGTTTCCCCAGGTGGGTTGGGCGCAGGGCATGGCTGCAGGCCAGACCCTGTGCCCAACTCCACACCACACACAGCTTAATGATGTGCATGGAGGGGCGTAGAGCACCCAAGGGGTTGGGTGCAGGGTCTGGCCGCAGACCAGGCCCTGTGCCTAACTGCGTGCCATGCACTGCGATGGACATCTTACTTTACATTAGGAAAACAATATTAATTCACCCAAAAAAAAAACTTTAAAGTAATGTAATAGTTAGGAATTGTAAGAATATCTTACTTTATATAAAACCAGTTAGAAAATTCACTGGAAAAAAAACAAAAGTTAAAGGACGTTGTAGTTTAGTGAAAATGTCAGTTAAAACACAGTTTTAAACTCTCAAGTCCACTGAAATTCACAGTTTATAGTTATCTCAAGTAGCTATATCTCATGCCCTAACTTGACTTCCATTTCAGAGACACAGTCAGAAGGGAAAATCTTTGACCAGGGCGACTTGTTTGGGGAGTCCGACCTCCAATCCATCATGGTGGCCCTGAACTCACTCCTAGGTCCTGGTCCATGAACAGTGACTACTGATTGGCACATTACGTTTCCTTAGCCCTTTGCCATAAAACTTTAAAATATCATATCTCTGATTCCCCCTATTGCATTTGAATCATTTGTATCTCATTTTTCTGGTTAATATTGTCTTTATTTATAGAAATTGGTTTGTGTTTTGGCTTTTTAACTGTTTTGGTGCTGCTAAATACTTTACACACTTAGGGGTTCATTAGGATGTCGGGCGGAGAGCCTCCTCCCGACAGTCAGAATCTCCTCGACCGCGTCGGAGCCCTCCCGACCGACTCGGTCGGTTTTCATTCCAACCGTCCAATTACGATGTTCGTAGTCAGAATGCAAAACCCACAGTCATTTGAATCGGTTCCGACCGTCTCTCAGAGTATTCGTGTCAGTCGAAACCACATCGTACAACCCTATGGACAGCGTTTCCGCCCTCGGGATTACGATGTCAATTTTCAACAGCCTTTCCACATCGGCCTGTCCGACACGGAAAGGCTGTCGGAAAGTGACTTTGGGGGCCCCTGGCAGGGCCCCCTAGCTCCTGCGGCCTATGGTGGATGGCCGAGGGGGTACCTAGGGGAGCCCCTGTAAAACCCTGCATGGTGTGGCAGGCACCATGGGGTGCTTGCAACAGGGTGCAGGGTTTTCTACACACACCCCATTTCCCCATAGACGCATGTGTAATGGATGGTTGCTGGACGTAACACGAACTCCCATAGGATACAATGGGAATTCGACTAAACAGTGTTCGGTCGCATCGTAATCCGGGGGTCGGAACCACCGACTGCAAGTCGGTTGGTCCTGATTCTGAGTCGGTGTCGGGCAGAGGCTTTCCGCCGGACATCGTAATGAGCCCCTCAGGCTTTCTGCTCTCTAGCATAGCTACCAGGGGGTGAGCCCAGGTTTATTTCTTGGTCTTCTGTGTTGGACCCATCAGAACGTTCCGCTTATTACATGGGAAAGATCCACATGTTCCGCAACTAATATCCCATTTCCTCACATTCTTATGACTCGAGCATCAATAACATAATTCCTCTTTGTTCACTCTAGAGCATGGGTACTCGCAAACCTTTTCCCAGGGGCCACCAAGCTTGGTCTGTGATGTGACGGAGGGCCACATTGATGCCAGAAGGGTGGCGGTCGGGAGTTCGGGGCATTGGCAATAAAGTGGGTGTAGTGGAAGCAAAGCATATACATCTAGTGTCTGAATTGCACAATACGAAACCAAAAACTTGGGATTAATCCCAGCTTCTCCACTAAACTAAATTGTGTGATCCTAGGCAATTGTTTTATTTCACTTTCCCTCTTTTTTTCACTATCACATATTAGGATCTCGAAATACATGACTTCAGGATTTGTGCTGTACAAAACCTACTCCTGTGCTTGACTAAATAAACCATAATGTTGTTCTTGTGCAATATAAACCCAGCCCACCCCAAGAGTGCATGTAACAACTGACTTGCCTTTTAGTTCACTATTGGCATTGTTGTCAGGGTGGAGAATGAAAGTTTCTAAATTCATGTTTGAAAACTAGCGCTTTAAAAAAAAAAAAATATATACATATACGAGAAATACAATGGAAACCTGAGTATCTTTTAATAGCCCTGGATGTTTCATCACTGTATACATGTATCAGGAACCAGGATGGCATTAGGGCTGCAGAACATTTTCTAGCTAATAGACCCCTTAGGTACGCTCAACACAACAAAATGTTACTCAATATGCTGCTTTTTTGCTTAGAAAATAATTTGTTCTTATTTAAGAATCGAATGTATCAGCAAATTCAAGGGGTAGCGATGGGGGCCAGCTTCTCCCCCAGCTATGCATGTTTATTCATGGGTTGGTGGGAGGAGCTGGTCCTCAAAAAACAATTTGAGCATATCTACAACTCCAGTGTGGTCTGTTGGGTTAGATTTATTGACGATTTGTTTATAGTGTGGTGTGGCAGTGAGCCAAGTGCGAAAGATTTCATTGCACAAATCAATGACAATGATGTGAATTTGAACTTTACGTCAAGTATCAGCAAAAATCAAGTAACGTTCCTAGATGTGTAAGTACAAATAACCAATAACAGTTTGTCAACATCATTATACCGTAAAATGACAGCAGGCAATACAGTGTTGCATGCGTCTAGTGCACACCCTCCCCATCTTATTAACAGCATCCCATATGGGAAAATGTTACGCATTAGACGCATATGCAGTGACGAGGTGGACACTGTAGTCAAACAATCAGAAAGTCGAGATCGTTTTCTAGCCAGAGGGTACAGAGCAGATACAGTGGATGCAGCTATAATTAGGTCCAGATTGAGGCCAAGGGAGGACCTGTTACAATACAGAGCCAAACTAAAAGGCAAGGAAAGCAGACCACTAGAAGAGACCCAGGAACCTACTAGATTAATTCTAACATTCTCTAGGCAGGAAAAGCAACTGAGGGCCATAGTAAGACGAAATTGGCCCATTCTTCGGGACGACCCCATAATAGGCACACTCTTACCCAACAAACCATCTATCACATATAGAAAAAAAGCAAGCATGGGTAATGCCCTGGTAAAAAGCAGCCCAGAAGACCTAGACAGGGGGAGGTGGCTAACGGCTAGAAAGGGCTTTTACAAATGTTTGACATGCAAGGCCTGTAAACACGGCGTTAACAAAACATCGTACCAGACAGCATTCAATACCAGAACACAGGCAATTAAACAACATCTAACCTGTAAATCAGAGTATGCTGTATACATTTTGGAAGGCAGCTGTAACCTCAAGTACATAGGGAGTACGAAGTTGGCCGTACACAAGAGAATACTACAGCATACACGAGCCATCATCAATAATGATGTTAACTATCCCGTGGCCCGACATTTCAATGAATGTCACAATAGGGACCTCAAGCATCTCAAATACTATGTCATAGATGCGATACCCATACAGAAGAGAGGGGGAAATCGGGAAGCTAAGTTGAGGCACCTTGAAACTAGTTACATTTTACAATTTGATTCAAAGCAACCAGGGGTCTCAATACTAGCGAGGTCCTGCACACCTTCCTATGATATAGTATACCTCGATATTACTCATATTGATAGATTATTCTATATTCATATGTAAATGCCAACATACCATCATATATAGATGGGCATCGGTTGTACATACATCTTTATCTTATCAGCTACTGTAATCTCTATATTTTATACTGAATTTGCAAAAAATCTTAACATCTTTTCTGTAGGATTTTTATTCATGCACATATTTATTCATTTTAGACAGTTGTTTTAATATAACATGATTATAAAAGATATATTTATATTTATATGCTTGGATATTTATGTATATATTGGGAATCAACTAGGAAATGTAATATTCCAAATATGTCTATGAAAGGATCCTCTCATAACCCACCTCATTTTGCACTGTAACTATCCTGATGGGGGCAGCCCCAAAACGTTAAGTTAATATAGCTGCCGCCGCAGGGATGTTGAGTAAATTTTAGGCATCAGCCATATTTACACAATTCAATTTATTCACTGACTGATCATAGGGTGATTTTTAACGTATAATGCTGTCAGTGTAAGGATAGGTGAGCACATCACTATTTAGGATAATTTGCAAATTTTTCATTATTTATATATATTTTTTTGCACTTCGTCACTAAACAGGTATTTTTTGCCAAATTGGTATATGGAAATGTACAGTTTCTATATTGCAGATGGTTCTGATAACAGGATATATGATAACAGTAGTTATACTTCAACTCTACTGTTTAACAGAACCGCAATATATGGCAAATAGCTCCATTCAGTTATACAGATGTTGAGCACCAAGACCAATAGTGAATACACTATTAAACACTTTTCTTAGGGGGTCAAGGCACTTTAACATATAGTCAACCATAGACACAAGAAATTATAAGAAATGCAATGGTACATGGAGGCATTGAAGCCATAATGTTCTTATGTATTTTATTAGGCATTTTACTAAACAATGAGTGTATCAGGATATATATGTATTATATTTATTACAATTTCATCTTATGTATTTTCAGGATTGGAATACATTTGTAATGCATTTACGCAATAATGTGGAGCCATGGATAGTATTTTGTCTATGTCAATTAATATGGTTGCAAACACTAGCACTTTAAATTGGGTTTACACAGTCTTAGCGATGTCATGTGATCAAGGCCGGTCATCGGCTGAAACGCGTCATGGCGGACTCCATGTGTGATTGAATAAAGTATTCTGCACAAGATTGGGTCTACGCTCGTATTTATCCCTTTGGAGAAGACTGGAAAGTATACGAGGACTCTCGATATATATATATATATATATATATATATATATATATATTCACTGAAAAAACCATAGGTTTTAGGGACAGTTATAGTTAGTTGGACATTTCACTCGTACAAAACCATAGAAATTCCCCCGTTATAGTTAGTTCAGCTAACTATAACTCGCGCCCCGCAATGCACTGCTGATGACGTCACATATTACATCACTCATGACATGGTCAGTGACATCACTGATGACATCACTGATGACATCTCAAATGACATCACTGATGACATCATCCAGTGACTGTGTGTTTCTGTAAAGTTTAAATATGTTTAATATATATAGGGAAAGGCGTATTGAAGAATGAGTGGGTGCATAAGTGTCTGAATGGATGATTTAGTACGTGAGTGACTGACTCTACAAGTGAGTGATTAAATGTATCTTACTGAATGCATGGGTTAGTGACTAAACTGTGTGAATGTCTGTATCCGTCTGTCTGTTGGTTTGTAAGCGGCTGCATGGCTTTCTGAATAGCTACATGAGTGTCTACATGGGTTATTGATTGATTGTCTGAGTATCTGTATGGGTGCCTGAGTATTTGTGTGGGTGGGGTGTGTGTGACTCTGTGCATAGATGTGTGAGTTGGTGATTCACTGGGTGCATGGTTTCAAGAGTGCATCTGTGATGGACTGTATGGGTGGGTGAGTGTGTGTATGGGTGTGTTAGTGATTGAATGTATATCTCAGTGGTACATGTGTGAGTAACTACATATGTGAAAGGCAGTATATATGTGTGTTGGAGTATATAAATGGCTATAAGTGAGAGTGTGTGATTGTGAGAGTGGCTGTATGGATGAGTGTGTACTTGTATCAGTGATTGTATAAGAGTGTAAGAATGTGCTAGTATTTGTATGAGTAAGTGAGCTGGTGTGTGTATAACTGTATAGGTGAGTAAATGGGTGTGTGATTAAGTTTTTGCATGACTGACTAGGTGTGTGAGTACCTCTATGGATGAGTGGCGGTGTGTGAGTGTTTATATAGGTGTATGAGTGCATATGATAGTCCTGTACTGAGTGACTAAGTATGAGTGACTGTACGGGTGAGTGAGTGGATGTGTGTGTAGACCTAAGAATCAGTGAGTGGGTATGTAGTTTTTGGTGTTGGAGTGTCTATGGTTTTGAGAATGGCAGTCTGTAATTTAGAGTGGGTGTATCAAAAGTTATATTAGGGTGTGAGAAGATGCATGAAATTATCACATGGATGATGTCATCAGTGATGTCATTTGAGATGTCATCAGTGATGTCATCAGTGATGTCACTGACCATGTCATGAGTGATGTAATATGTGACGTCATCAGCAGTGCATTGCGGGCGCGAGTTATAGTTAGCTGAACTAACTATAACGGGGAATTTCTATGGTTTTGTACGAGTGAAATGTCCAACTAACTATAACTGTCCCTAAAACCTATGGTTTTTTCAGTGAATTTCAAAGGTTTTTTAAATGCTAATTTCTAACTATAACGTGTCTGAAACCTATGGTTTTTTCAGTGAATTTCAAAGGTTTTTTAAATGCTAATTTCTAACTATAACGTGCCTGAAACCTATGATTTTTAAGTGAATTTCAAAGGTTTTTTTAAATGCTAGTTTCTAACTATGCCTACAGAGGTAGGACATGTGAAGAAAGAAGACAAAACGCACAGAAAAAAGCAAAAGATGTGCAGAAAGAACCAACAGAGGAGCAGAAAGAGGCCTTGTTGCAAAATCATCCTGTGCCCACAACTTTTTCAGACGGGTACTGGTGGTAACTGACTCTAACTAACCAGAGCCAGTGCTATGCTAAAAGACACTTAGAATACAGTGAAAACACCTACATACACTAGGGAACACTATGCGTTGGGGTACCCCTGTGATTAGCATGACCTCCTCTGCAAGTCCCTAGTACATAATAGGGCAGGGGGATTAAAACTACCTCTTAAAACGCGCTACAGGGCGCGTTTGCACAGTGGTGAAGGGAAGGGGGGGCCTGAGGTGACATGTGTGCAAACGCACCCCGTGGCGCGTTTTAAGTTGCGGGATTAAGTCCCTTGAATTCTGAGGGTCCCTGGGGCCCAACTAGCCCCCAGGTACCTACAGTTAGGACCACAGAGCTGAGTTGCAGAGAGGCGTTCCGAGGCCACGCACCTTTTTCACCTCTCTGCAACGCAACTCTGTTGTGCTTACTGAAGGTACCTGGTGGGCTAGTTGGCCCCCAGGGTCCCTCAGGATTCAAAGGGAATTAATTCCCCAACTTAAAACGCACCACAGGGCGTGTTTGCGCACATGTCACCTGAGGCCCCGCCCTCCCTGCACCACTGTGCAAACGCGCCCCGTGGTGCGTTTAAGTTGGGGGATTAGGTCACCTTGAATCCTGAGGGTCCCTGGGGCCCAACTAGCCCACTAGGTACTTCCAGTAAGCACCACAGGCCTGCGTTGCAACGCCTGTAACAAATTGTGCAGTTGTGTTTAGGTAGTGAAGAGGGTCGTGCTGGGGGTAGTGTTTTAGGGTTTAGGGTAGTGCAGTGGTGTTTGTGTAGTGTAGGGGGTCATGCTGGGGGTAGATTTAGGGTTTAGGGTAGTGCAGTGGTGTTTGGGTAGTGTAGGGAGTCGTGCTGGGGGAGTGTTTTAGGGTTTAGGGTAGTGCAGTGGTGTTTGGGTAGTGTAGGGGGTCATGCTGGGGGTAGTGTTTTAGGGTTTAGGGTAGTGCAGTGGTGTTTGGGTAGTGTAGGGGGTCGTGCTGGGGGTAGTGATTTAGGGTAGTGCAGTGGTGTTTGGGTAGTGTAGGGGTACTGCTGGGGGTAGTGTTTTAGGGTTTAGGTTAGTGCAGTGGTGTTTGGGTAGTGTTGGGGTACTGCTGGGGGTAGTGTTTTAGGGTTTAGGGTAGTGCAGTGGTGTTTGTGTAGTGTAGGGGGTAGTGTTTTAGGGTTTAGGGTAGTGCAGTGGTGTTTGTGTAGTGTAGGAGGTCGTGTTTTAGGGTTTAGGGTAGTGCAGTGGTCTTTGGGTAGTGTAGGGAGTCATGCGGGGTAGTGTTTTAGGGTTTAGGGTAGTGTAGGGGGTCATGCGGGGGGTAGTGTTTTAGGGATTAGGGTAGTGCATTGGTGTTTGGGTAGTGTAGGGGGTCATGCGGGGGTAGTGTTTTAGGGTTTAGGGCAGAGCAGTGGTGTTTGGGTAGTGTAGGGTGTCGTGCTGGGGGAGTGTTTTAGGGTTTAGGGCAGTGCAGTGGTGTTCGGGTAGTGTAGGGGGTCATGCTGGGGGAGTGTTTTAGGGTTTAGGGCAGTGCAGTGGTGTTCGGGTAGTGTAGGGGGTCGTGCTGGGGGGAGTGTTTGAGGGTTTAGGGCAGTGCAGTCGTGTTCGGGTAGTGTAGGGTGTTGTGCTGGGGGTAGTATTTTAGAGTTTAGGGTAGTGCAGTGGTGTTCGGGTAGTGTAGGGGGTCGTGCTGGGGGTAGTGTTCTAGGGTTTAGGGCAGTACAGTGGTGTTTGGGCAGTGTAGGGGGTAATGCTGGGGGTGGTGTTTTAGGGTTTAGGGCAGTGCAGTGGTGTTCGGGCAGTGTAGGGGGTCATGCTGGGGGTGGTGTTTCAGGGTTTAGGGCAGTGCAGTGGTGTTCGGGCAGTGTAGGGGTGGTGTTTCAGGGTTTAGGGCAGTGCAGTGGTGTTCGGGCAGTGTAGGGGGTCGTGCAGGGGGTGGTGTTTCAGGGTTTAGGGCAGTGGTGTTCGGGCAGTGTAGGGGGTCGTGCTGGGGGTGGTGTTTCAGGGTTTGGGGCAGTGCAGTGGTGTTCGAGCAGTAAAGGGGTCGTGCTGGGGGTGGTGTTTCAGGGTTTAGGGCAGTGCAGTGGTGTTCGGGCAGTGTAGGGGGCGGTGCAGGGGGTGGTGTTTCAGGGTTTAGGGCAGTGCAGTGGTGTTCGGGCAGTGTAGGGGGTGCTGCAGGGGTGGTGTTTCAGGGTTTAGGGCAGTGCAGTGGTGTTCGGGCAGTGTAGGGGGTCATGCAGGGGGTGGTGTTTCAGGGTTTAGGGCAGTACAGTGGTGTTTGGGCAGTGTAGGGGGTCGTGCTGGGGATGGTGTTTAGGGTTTAGGGCAGTGCAGTGGTGTTCGGGCAGTGTAGGGGTTGTGCTGGGGCTGGTGTTTCAGGGTTTAGGGCAGTGCAGTGGTGTTCGGGCAGTGTAGGTGGTCGTGCTGGGGCTGGTGTTTCAGGGTTTAGGGCAGTGCAGTGGTGTTCGGGCAGTGTAGGGGGTCTTGCTGCGGCTGGGGTTTCAGAGTCTAGGGCAGTGCAGTGGTGTTCGGGCAGTGTAGGGGGTCTTGCTGGGGCTGGTGTTTCAGGGTTTAGGGCAGTGCAGTGGTGTTCGGGCAGTGTAGGGGGTCGCGCTGGGGGTGGTGTTTCAGGGTTTAGGGCAGTGCAGTGGTGTTTGGGCAGTGTAGGGGGTCATGCTGGGGCTAGTGTTTCAGGATTTAGGGCAGAGCAATGGTGTTCAGGCAGTGTAGGGGGTTTTGCTGGAGGTGGTGTTTCAGGGTTTAGGGCAGTGCAGTGGTGTTCGTGCAGTGTAGGGGGTGGTGTTTCAGGGTTTAGGGCAGTGGTGTTCAGGCAGTGTAGGGGGTCTTGCTGGGGTTGATGTTTCAGGGTTTAGGGCAGTGCAGTGGTGTTCGGGCAGTGTAGGGCGTCGTGCTGGGGGTGGTGTTTCAGGGTTTAGGGCAGTGCAGTGGTGTTCCGGCAGTGTAGGAGGTCGTGCAGGGGTGGTGTTTCAGGGTTTAGGGCAGTGCAGTGGTGTTCGGGCAGTGTAGGGGGTCGTGCTGGGGGTGGTGTTTCAGGGTTTAGGGCAGTGCAGTGGTGTTCGGGCAGTGTAGGGTGTCGTGCTGAGGGGTGGTGTTTCAGGGTTTAGGGCAGTGCAGTGGTGTTCGGGCAGTGTAGGGGGTCGTGCAGGGGGTGGTGTTTCAGGGTTTAGGGCAGTGCAGTGGTGTTTGGGCAGTGTAGGGGGTCGTGCAGGGGTGGTGTTTCAGGGTTTAGGGCAGTGCAGTGGTTTTCGGCCAGTGTAGGTGGTCTTGCTGGGGGTGGTGTTCCAGGCTTTAGTGCAGTGGTGTTCGGGCAGTGTAGGGGGTCTTGCTGGGGGTGGTGTTTCAGGGTTTAGGGCAGTGCAGTGGTGTTCGGGCAGTGTAGGGGTCTTGCTGAGGCTGGTGTTTCAGGGTTTAGGGCAGTGCAGTGGTTTTCGGGCAGTGTAGGCGGTCGTGCTGGGGCTGGTGTTTCAGGGTTTTGGGAAGTGCAGTGGTGTTCGGGCAGTGTACGGGGTTGTGCTGGGGCTGGTGTTTCAGGGTTTAGGGCAGTGCAGTGGTGTTCGGGCAGTGTAGGGGGTCGTGCTGGGGGTGGTGTTTCAGGGTTTAGGGCAGTGCAGTGGTGTTCGGGCAATGTAGGGGGTCGTGCTGGGGCTGGTGTTTCATGGTTTAGGGCAGTGCAGTGGTGTTCGGGCAGTGTAGGGGGTCGTGCTGGGGGTGGTGTTTCAGGGTTTAGGGCAGTGCAGTGGTGTTCGGGCAGTGTAGGGGGTCATGCTGGGGGTGGTGTTTCAGGGTTTAGGGCAGTGCAGTGGTATACGGGCAGTGTAGGGGGTCTTGCTGGGGGTGGTGTGTCAGGGTTTAGGGCAGTGGTGTTCGGGCAGTGTAGGGGTCTTGCTGGGGGTAGTGTTTCGGGGTTTAAGGCAGTGCAGTGGTGTTCGTGCAGTGTAGGGGGTCGTGCTGGGGGTGGTGTTTCAGGGTTTAGGGCAGTGCAGTGGTGTTTGGGCAGTGTAGGGGGTCGTGCAGGGGGTGGTGTTTCAGGGTTTAGGGCAGCAGTGGTGTTCGGGCAGTGTAGGGGGTCTTGCTGGGGCTGGTGTTTCAGGGTTTAGGGCAGTGCAGTGGTGTTTGGGCAGTGTAGGGGGTCGTGCAGGGGGTGGTGTTTCAGGGTTTAGGGCAGTGCAGTGGTGTTCGGCCAGTGTAGGTGGTCTTGCTGCGGCTGGTGTTTCAGAGTCTAGGGCAGTGCAGTGGTGTTCGGGCAGTGTAGGGGGTCTTGCTGGGGCTGGTGTTTCAGGGTTTAGGGCAGTGCAGTGGTGTTTGGGCAGTGTAGGGGGTCATGCAGGGGGTGGTGTTTCAGGGTTTAGGGCAGTGCAGTGGTGTTCGGCCAGTGTAGGTGGTCTTGCTGGGGGTGGTGTTCCAGGCTTTAGTGCAGTGGTGTTCGGGCAGTGTAGGGGGTCTTGCTGGGGGTGGTGTTTCAGGGTTTAGGGCAGTGCAGTGGTGTTCGGGCAGTGTAGGGGTCTTGCTGAGGCTGGTGTTTCAGGGTTTAGGGCAGTGCAGTGGTTTTCGGGCAGTGTAGGCGGTCGTGCTGGGGCTGGTGTTTCAGGGTTTTGGGAAGTGCAGTGGTGTTCGGGCAGTGTACGGGGTTGTGCTGGGGCTGGTGTTTCAGGGTTTAGGGCAGTGCAGTGGTGTTCGGGCAGTGTAGGGGGTCGTGCTGGGGGTGGTGTTTCAGGGTTTAGGGCAGTGCAGTGGTGTTCGGGCAATGTAGGGGGTCGTGCTGAGGCTGGTGTTTCATGGTTTAGGGCAGTGCAGTGGTGTTCGGGCAGTGTAGGGGTCGTGCTGGGGGTGGTGTTTCAGGGTTTAGGGCAGTGCAGTGGTGTTCGGGCAGTGTAGGGGGTCATGCTGGGGGTGATGTTTCAGGGTTTAGGGCAGTGGTGTTCGGGCAGTGTAGGGGGTCTTGCTGGGGGTAGTGTTTCGGGGTTTAAGGCAGTGCAGTGGTGTTCGTGCAGTGTAGGGGGTCGTGCTGGGGGTGGTGTTTCAGGGTTTAGGGCAGTGCAGTAGTGTTCGGGCAGTGTAGGGGATCGTGCAGGGGTGGTGTTTCAGGGTTTAGGGCAGTGCAGTGGTGTTCGGGCAGTGTAGGGGGTCGTGCTGGGGGTGGTGTTTCAGGGTTTAGGGCAGTGCAGTGGTGTTCGGGCAGTGTAGGGGGTCGTGCAGGGGGTGGTGTTTCAGGGTTTAGGGCAGTGCAGTGGTGTTCGGGCAGTGTAGGGGTCGTGCTGGGGCTGGTGTTTCAGGGTTTAGGGCAGTGCAGTGGTGTTCGGGCAGTGTAGGGGGTCTTGCTGGGGGTGGTGTTTCAGGGTTTAGGGCAGTGGTGTTCGGGCACTGTAGGGGGTCTTGCTGGGGGTGGTGTTTCAGGGTTTAGGGCAGTGCAGTGGTGTTCGGGCAGTGTAGGGGGTCTTGCTGGGGGTAGTGTTTCAGGGTTTAGGGCAGTGCAGTGGTGTTCGTGCAGTGTAGGGGGTCGTGCTGGGGATGGTGTTTCAGGGTTTAGGGCAGTGCAGTAGTGTTCGGGCAGTGTAGGGGGTCGTGCAGGGGGTGGTGTTTCAGGGTTTAGGGCAGTGCAGTGGTGTTCGGGCAGTGTAGGGGGTCGTGCTGGGGTGGTGTTTCAGGGTTTAGGGCAGTGCAGTGGTGTTCGGGCAGTGTAGGGGGTCGTGCTGGGGGTGGTGTTTCAGGGTTTAGGGCAGTGGTGTTCGGGCAGTGTAGGGGGTCTTGCTGGGGGTGATGTTTCAGGGTTTAGGGCAGTGCAGTGGTGTTCGGGCAGTGTAGGAGGTCTTGCTGGGGGTAGTGTTTCAGGGTTTAGGGCAGTGCAGTGGTGTTCGGGCAGTGTAGGGGTCATGCTGGGGGTGGTGTTTCAGGGTTTAGGGCAGTGCAGTGGTGTTCGGGCAGTGTAGGGGGTCGTGAAGGGGTGGTGTTTCAGGGTTTAGGGCAGTGCAGTGGTGTTCGGGCAGTGTAGGGGGTCGTGCTAGGGTATGTGTTTCAGCGTTTAGGGCAGTGCAGTGGTGTTCGGGCAGTGTAGGGGGTCGTGCTGGGGGTAGTGTTTTAGGGTTTAAGGTAGTGCAGTGGTGTTTGTGTAGTGTAGGGGGTCGTGCTGGGGGCAGTGTTTTAGGGTTTAGGGTAGTGCAGTGGTGCTTGTGTAGTGTAGGGGGTCGTGCTGGGGGTAGTGTTTTAGGGTTTAGGGTAGTGCAATGGTGTTTGTGTAGTGTAGGGGGGTCATGTTTTAGGGTAGTGCAGTGGTGTTTGGGTAGTGTAGGGGGTCGTGCTGGGGGTAGTGTTTTAGGATTTAGGTTAGTGCAGTGGTGTTGGGGTAGTGTTTTAGGGTTTAGGGTAGTGCAGTGGTGTTTGTGTAGTGTAGGGGGTCATGCTGGGGGTAGTGTTTTATTGTTTAGGATAGTGCAGTGGTGCTTGTGTAGTGTAGGGGGTCGTGCTGGGGTAGTGTTTTAGGGTTTAGGGTAGTGCAGTGGTGTTTTTGTAGTGTAGGGGTGTCATGTTTTAAGATGCAACGCTCCAATACCTGACCAGTCTGCACTACATAAAACTGCAAAATAACTAAAAATAAAAAGTGTTTTGCACACTTTTGTCATTGGGCTATATGTGGGCTATATCTGGGTAATATTTGTGCTACATTTGGGCTCTTTTTTCACTGGTGGCCATCTTGGAAGACTTCTTTGTTATGAAGTTTCCTAATTTCCTCATTTACTGCAGTCTCCTCAGTAGCAAATGCTTTCAGTTTTTTACTTTGATCCATCAAGAAGGCATTCAGATGTGTCACACATTTGCCATAAATTCAGAATGTTATTACTCTAGTTGTTCATTAGATCACTGTAGTAAAGCTACTGCTCACCAAGGAGTTAACTGGAAGTCTACTGCTGGTATTGAAAGTGATTGTTTCAGTCTGCATGTCAGAATTTTCTAATGAAATAGAAGAGGATTTGAGATCTCACTTAAAACATGCACTACATTTTCTTTTTGCAGCACTAACCATAATTTCTATGGCAAAATGAACCCCCTCATTTTGTTCCTTTTTAAATTAAATGTTTTAAGTGTTACCAGTTTATTCCAATCAAGATGGCTTCAGGTGTGCCATACTTTTGTCATAAGTAAGGCTGTTAGCACTCTAGTTGTTCTTTAGAACACTCTGGGAAGCTGCAGTAG
Source organism: Calotriton arnoldi (assembly GCA_963921515.1). Classification (NCBI taxonomy): domain Eukaryota; kingdom Metazoa; phylum Chordata; class Amphibia; order Caudata; family Salamandridae; genus Calotriton; species Calotriton arnoldi. The sequence goes on from CAWUFW010006662.1 coordinate 905,472, forward strand.
AACACAAAGGCATCAACTGACAGGCTGCTCCTGTTGAAATATAACAGGAAGATATTTGAGATCTCAGTTAAAACATGTCCTAATTTTTCTTTCTACAGCACTAACCATAATTTCTATGGCAAAATGAACCCCCTTGCCTTGTGGCTCATGGCCTCCTGGCCTGCCTGGATACGTTGGCAGGCCTGGCTGCCATGATGGCTTTTGCGCACGTTACTCTTAGCTGTTGTTCTGTCGCCCTCTGCTACTGCCAAGTTATTTTACAACTGTCTGCATTTTCTGTTTCTCACCTTTTCTCCTATTCCCTTTGGGCTCAGTCTGAACAACAGTTACAAGGTCGAATAACACGTCCCTGGTTCTTACTGATTTGGCCCGTCCTCGCACCTAGACATAACACCATGTACAGCTGCCATGGAGAAATTAGTGTGCTTTTAATAATGCGGTCGCCCGCTCTAGAAGACACTTGGAGACGAACTTTCCAGAGAGAAGAGCTGTGATTGTCTGCTGATGTAGTTTTGCATCTAGAGACTGAGGTATGGGGGTTCGCTAGTCAAAGCCCAAAGGTCTTCTATTCTCATAATAAACTGGCTTCCAGCACGGGGAGGGTGGTAATGTTAGTTAGACATATATCCACTGCTTTATGAGATGCTTTCCCCGTTCGTATTCTATGGAGTAGTAACTATGCTGATTATATTATTCATATGTATTATGCTATTAGTACTGACACGTGTACTGTATCTTAGAGCACGTAAGTTGAAATAAATATTTTGAACTATACAGTGTCTCTTCTTACGCATGTTGTGGACAGGTACGAGTGTGACGAAAGAGTGTTCTTGCCTCTGCGAGTCCTGAGTGAGAGAGAGATACCGTGTTCTGGGTTGTCTAATCATTGGTACATTAGTGCTAATGGGACGCTAAGGCTAGTTGGGTTGGGGTTTTGGGTGCTAAGGTCTATGGTTGGCTCACCACTATATTCCAAGGTCCTATTATCCTGTGCATAGCTCTGTATGTGCAGAAACCCTATGACATGGCGCCCAACGTGGGGCGGCTTACTTGCGAGATGCTTGAGTAGTACTTGTGCTTGTCCACAAACCCCTCACGTACGCTTCCGGAAGCGTGTGTGACGGCGATACCTCCTATATTGTAGATTTTGTAGGTTCTTTCAAGCTTGATGTTATTAAAAAAGTTTTTTTTAAATATAACCCTTTTTGTGCTGCCTAGTGTAAGATTGTTGAATAGACCCGTTAGTAATGGCGGGTATAGACATAGCGGCGCATAGCCGCACAGCACTCCGGGATCACTTACGGGTGTATGGAGTGCCAGACGCGGGAGTTGAACTAGTCTTTGTGGTTCAAGCCGATCCGGCTTTCCACTTTGAAGTGTTCTACTCTTGGATCACTTTTCCAGCGGTGAACGCGAACGATAATCTGTTCCATGAATATGAACCCACCGTTGTTCCTGCTGTCTATAGACCTTATACTAATCTTGAAGTACCGCTCACGGCTTGGCAACACCGTGTTTGGTTTAATGGCGCCCTCCCACAACCGACTACCACGGTTCGTTTAGGCCCCTTATCAATTGAGGGGGCCACTTGGCCTGTTTTGGCCGGGTACACCCCACATCCGCGTTATATGACAATACCAGTCGCGGAACTGCGCACTATGTATGCGGCCTTGGTGCAGGTGCATCGAGCTTTAGTGCGATATGTTACAGGCAGCCTCCATGGAGCCGCTCCTGGAGTTGCCGGCCAACCAGCTGCTGCAGGCGGAGTGACCATAAGTCCTGTCATGGTGAATTCGGTGATGGGCAAACGTCCACAAAATAAGGATGATTTTCCTTATTGGCTTGCAGAAAAGTTTTATCAGTTGGAGGCAGTTTTTCCACATACAACTCCAGTGGATAAACATCGTATTTTAACGATTAGTTTGCCAAAAGACTTAATTCCCGAGTTGACAGCATGTGACAACTGGGGTAAGGTATTCGCAGCAGTATATTCTAAATGTTTTGGTACTCCTTCCATGACGGTTCTCCCCTCTGTAATTAAAAAAGTACAGGATGAACATGGCCCTGAAGCGGCTGTGGAATTAGGGATGAGACTGGTGGGAGTGTTTGAAGTAGTAGCTGAGCTGATCCTTGCGAATGTCAAGGGCGATGCAGTGAACTTTCAAGTAGCTAACGCTTTGGCTTTAGTCCCAGAATTGGACAAGCCTCGCGAATTACCGAAAATTATTACCCAGGCTTACAAAACTATTGGTAGAAATAGCCTGGGTAACAAGCCTTTGCAAAACAGCAAACACAATCGCAACCACAACAGCAACAAACCAAATCTCAATCTGAGAAAGATGAGAAACCAGTCTTCACTAAAAAGAGCTGGAGGCTGAAAAAACAGGGAAAGCAACAAAAGAAGCCGGGGTCGCGAGGCGCATCCCCGGTTTCAGTTTCTTCTGAACGCACTTATGATTTACGCGATAGAGCGAGAATTAAGTCACCGGATAGGTTTCAGATCCCTGATACGCGTTCTCCTCGTTCTTCACAGGCACAGACTGCGACACAGGCCGGTGGAGGAGACCGCCAGGATAGAGGAAGGGACCGTGAGGCCCCACAGGGACGAGACCAGCCTCGACAACAAGTCAGAGGAAAAGAGGAAGACGCTCAACGTTTTCGACCACAATTTCAGAAGAAGAAAGTTGCCGCTGTAACAGCGAAATATGCCACAGACGGTGAGAACGAGGCTCCTGAATTGGACGTGGGCAGTAACCCTCCTAGACAGCGCCGCAGAAGTTACCATAGTGCGGGAGGCGCTACGTCCTCATATGGAGGCGACAGCAACTGAAACATTCATTACTGTTGAAACAGCAGACACCAGAGTGGCACCCCCTGACAGACTATTTAATATTGTCATTCAAATTGAAGGTGATATACAGCGTGTAATTAAAGGGATTTTTTGGGAAAATCTGACCTCTTCATATGACATTTTGTTAGCAGAGGCGGATTGGCCACCCCCATTCGTTCTTGCTGCGCGTAAAGGGGAGGAGGTAATCCTTCCGAGCTTTTCTCGACATGTCCCAAAGGACAAAGCGGAGGCTCTTGCAGCAGAGTGGGCTGTGTCCCTGGCTCCAGCGTTATTCCGCAATCACGTGGGTTGGGACGAGGATTCTCCCCCCCATGAAATACCTTTGCGGTCATTACCGCAGCCACAACCCCAATATCCCATAAAACGTGAAGCCAAAGGCCCCATTTCCAAAATTCTTACTCAGTTGGAATATCAGGGAGTAATTGAACCCTGTGTATCACCTATGAACAATCCCCTTTTCGCGGTTTCTAAACCCGATGGATCGTACCGCTTAGTATTGGATTACCGGCATTTGAACTCGCATTGTCGGACCTTTGCGGTGCAAAATACCCATAGTTCTGCGTTAGTAGACAGTCTTGTTCGTAAAAGATATAAAACGACCCTTGACCTTTCAAATGGATTCTACACGCACAACTTAGCCCCGGAGAGTGGCCAATGGTGCGCTTTTACATCCGGTGGTAAAATGTTCAAATTCAGGCGTCTTCCTATGGGCTACAAGAATAGTCCAGGCGTATTCGCCGCTCGTGTTGTCTCTTTGTTAGACGGCATCGATCCAGACGCCTGTTCGTACGTGGATGACATTTATCTGACGGACGACGAATTGTTTCCGCATCTAACCCGAGTAGACCGCATTATTCTTGAATTTGCGGTTCAAGGTTACAAAATTAACTTTGCCAAATCTCATATTGCTGAATTTACCGTTTTGTTCTTGGGCTATGAGCTCAACAATGAAGGTAAGGGTTTAGCCCCCATTTTCTGGAGAAATGTGCACTTCTGTGCCCTCCTACTAATCTGAAGAAACTTCAGTCATTGCTGGGCTTTCTGAACTTCGGACGTACATATATTCCTGAATACGCCCAGCGTATCAAGCCACTGTATGCCTTGATACAACCTACTTTTTCGAAGTCTTGCTGGCTTCCGGAGCATACCTCCATTCTGCAGTCTTTGCAGACAGACCTTCTTGAGTCCAAATACCTTTTGACGCGTGATAACCACACAAACTTGGTGATTAGAATCATTCCAGGGGCAATGGGTTTCACGTACTTAACCTTTAATGAAGGTGATACAGTACCCATCGCATACAAGTCACATCTGTACACCTCCGCAGAAATGCGGTTTTCATCTGTGGAGAAAGTTCTGACAGCAGTGCAAATGGCGATCCTGAAGGAGCGCGCACTGGCACAGGGAAAATGCATTTTGGTGGTAACACCATATCCTGCTCTAGAGGCAGTGACCAAAGCAAGTGTACCGAACTCTAAAGCTTCGCACCCCCGTTGGATTCAATGGGCAACATCTTTGACGTCTCCGGATGTCACTTTCATTTTTGACTCTTCTCTTCAGACTCAGGAGTTTTTACAGTATGAATTCATTCATCCTCCTCCTTTGTCTTTATTGCCGCTTGAGGATTACGACTGTGTGATCTACACCGATGGTTCGGCACAAACGGCCACGGGGTCCAAGCATGCTTATTCAGCCGCATGTGCTATTGTTGCAGGTACGTTTGTGAACGGAAAGTTCAAATCCACTGTGGTGCATACACAGACACTCGGGGACAGTACCGCACAATTGGCCGAGTTGCGTGCATTGGTGCTTGTGCTTGAGTTCGTAAATCCTGATGTGACCACTTTAATTGTGTGCGATTCTTACTACTGTGTTCAATCATACAATGACAATCTGTTCTTTTGGTCGCAAAACGACTACAGAGACGCTAAAGGCAGCACAATCAAGCATAAAATGCTTTGGGTTAGAGTGGCAGAATTACAACGACGTCTGCCACTCACGCAGGTGGTTCACACCCTAGGCCATCAGCGGGTGGGCGCACACGCTGTTGGTAACAGTCTGGCAGATGAAGCTGCCAGATCAGCAGTACTCACGTGTTCAGTAGCAGCAGTTACTAGATCCATGTCTAAAATAGACACTGATATCTTAGCAGCTATTGCTGCAACAAAAGAAGGAATGAATTACCCTAGAGGTTTCCCTTCCAAATATTCTTACCAGATAGGTCCCGATCAGGCTCCTTATGTAACAATACCTGACGTTGGTGATCGGCTGATCCCCAACGCGGACCGCAGACTTTCCTTGATAGCAGCGGCACACGAAGGCATGGCTTCGGCTCATGCTGGTGTGTCTGCGACAATTTCATTTTGCAGCAGCGTTACTGGTGGCGTGGTTTATATAAAGATACACATACTTATGTGCTTTCCTGTGACGTTTGTCAACAGATCAAGCCTTCCACGGTCACACGACCACCTCAGACCTCGCTTGGAATTTCAAACAGACCCTTTGGGTGTGTTTACTTGGATCACTGCGGTCCATTTTCTTCAGACACTGCCTATAAATATATCTTAGTGGCAGTGGACTCATGCACACGGTTCATCTGGGTCTGGCCACAACGGAGTGCTGACGCTCGAAATGTCATCAGGGATTTGCGTGTCTTTGTGGGAATTTTTGCATGCGGCACCTTCCATTCTGACCAAGGTCCGGCATTTGCCTCTAAGGCTTACAAGGACGCAATGGGCTCCTTGGGGGTGCGGGTGAAATTTTCGTCTCCGTATAGGCCTGAGGGCAACTCTATCGTTGAACGAATGAACCGTGACTTAAAGCAATCCTTGACAGCTAGAGTTATAGGTACTGGCAGGAACTGGCTGGCCCACTTGTATACCGTTCAGTGTGCACTTAATAATCTCCCTAGAAGGCCTCTGGGTGGGCGGACCCCTTACGAAATGCTCTTTGGCATACGAATGTTTGTGCCTGACCTTGATGGTCTAGACATGGCGGCGCAATCCGCCAGGTTTGATGTAGATAATCATTCTACTATGTTACAGGACTTACAAGAAGCCCGAGACAAACTTGCAATTGCACATTTGCCTTCAGCCACAGACCCTGCTCTGCAGATTCCGGTTGCCGGCTGGCTTCCGAAGATTGGCGACCTGGTACGAGAGAAGGTGGAGAACAAAAAAGAATTCGGCCCCTCTTTTCGTGCACCGGTTCCAGTCCTGGGCTTGAAGGGAACACGTACAGTCATCTTACCACCGCTTCCCGGTCGCAAGGAAAACAGATGCATCTCAGTGGAAAATGTCAAGCTACAACATCTGGCCGATCCTGAATAGTGTCACACCGGCGGTCTCATGTCCTGCCATTTATCGGACATGTGTTCGAGGCACACCTGCACGAACGGTCACTGATGTTACCATGGAGATGGTTGATTTGCCTGAAAATATATTTGAACCCCCTGCATCCCCCTGCATCGACGAGGACGAATATACCTATCCCACCACAGAGTCGGTGGCACACCAACCAACAACGCCACTGAGCCCGACACGTTATTCCTTTGACTCGGATTCCAACTCATCAAAGGTCCCGTCCAAGTTTAGTCTTTTTGTATCCTGGTTTAGAGACAATTTTTTGATCCCACCTTGGACATATATTTGGATGGTACTTTTTTTGTTTTTTTTGTTCATGTCCATTGGCTTTGTCACAGTGTTTTTCTACTCATCAATGGTCACTATTTACCTGAATGCTCTGCTGTGAACAGTGTGGCTGGAACTTTGGCTCCACATTCCTCTTCACACATCATGAAGCGTGACCACACATTAGTGAACATTTCAGCATTTCCAGTTGCTGATGGCATCGTATGGGATGCGGTAAACTTTCAAATCCATGGCCCGACGGAAATTATTAATGTACCAAATGTCCTTCGAGTCTCGATGGGTGATGTAGTAAAAAGTAATATTCATTCTGATGATTGGGATGTGCATGCCGTTGAAGCATTGTTTGCTGATTTAAAATATTATGCTTCCTTTAATGCTGAGGACTTGTATATGAATTCTGCGAATTATGCCGATTTGTATTGCTATCAGCATTGGGGCAATCATTTCCTCCACAAACCAAGTGCACTACGTAGCCCTGTTACTTACACCCAATGGGAACACTGCCCAAACCCCATACCAGGTAGCTCCCAGACTCTTCGAAATAAATTCACCTATTTTACTGATTTCAATCGATCGAACCCTGGGTCCTATTATTTTAAATTAAAAACCCCATTGACTCAAAAATAATGTTGACCCACACTAAATTACTTTATTCGGGTCCCTTTTTAAGCGCCTTGGCGGTGGGTGGTTATGAGTATTGGAAAGACACAGTGGATTTGAAATCAATCTGGGGTTCAAAGCCATGGCAGGTGCAGGGCACCGAGGCTTTGCACCGCGCTTGCCTTATCCCAGCCCAAATTATGTTTTTAAATGCTTCCATTTATCAGACCACGTGTTGGGGGTTGGCTTCCCTTAAACAACTAAATGCGCCAGCCATCCCATCCTTGTCGAGTTCGCCAAATGATAGTTTACGATTTAATATATCCCTTTTGAAGTTACAGGCTCAGTTCCAAAACAATTCCTTTAACGTTTCTGCACTGATACAGTCACCCCGGTTGGCATGGCCCATATCATCGAATGCATGCCAGCTGCGTTTCCATGGCACAGTTCCTGGCTACATACAGGACAAGCCTGATCCAAGATTTACTGCAACTTGTACTGTCACCACGTATTCGGTTGGTAAATTATGTAAACAATGGTTACAACATTCGTCCTTAGACTCTGTTAAGAAACATTTGTCTCTCCTATCAGGCACTATTGATTTATCTGACTTTATCTTGGGACCTCGTGGTCCCCGACCGAAGAGATTCATTTATGAAGCGTATAATGAACTCTGGAAGCTGTCACAAATGGAAGCTGCTTCCCGCCTCCGGGAAATAGACCAAGCAAATTTGGAAAAGGTGCTTGCTGTTGTTGACAATAGTATAAATACCCTGTCTTCCCGCATTTACACATTAGAGAATATTGTATCCTCTGTTGTTGATATTGTACAAGATGATGTCTCTATGTTGTATCATGGTCAGAATCAGTTGCGCTCAGTGATGCAGTTTGCCTGGACTTTGCAAACCCTTAAGTTAGGTAAAGTTCCTTGGAATCTCTTGAACACCACTGCCCTTTTTCTGCCTTTTAATTTGACGGAAAAACAGCAGTTCATGTCCATGAAAGATGCATCTTACAACTTGTTACATATCGAGAAAGTTGATCCTTTACCATTCTCTGTAGCGGAACAAGATTCTGCAGTGTGGCTAGTTCATGGGGTTATCGCTTTACCTTTTTCCCTGTTTGAATTTAGCTCGTGCATGAAACATTATCCTGTGGGCCGTTTCCAGCCTTTGGGTAGTGCTTTCCTGCATGAACTCTGGTCCTTGCCTTTCATGTATAAATGCCTTAGAGAAGGCAAGGAAGTGTTTCTCACGGGGAGTCTTGTGATTCAACTGTGGGTCATTCGCTTATTTGTAAACATATTAAATTGCACGGGGCTTGTAGCGTTTCAGTTCCGAATCTGGCATGTGTGCTAAAGGGTATTCCTGCTCCTGCTATTTCTCCTACTTTTACTTTGCTTACTAACGGTAGCTATTTGCTTTTAAATAACGAAGACTGTTGTGGCCTACAGGCTGGCATTCCGTATATTGTTACGGTCTCACACAGAGTTGTCTGCTGCAAGAAGGTGCTTTTTCCTCCCCCTCACGACATCGTTGATAACTCTATTTGGCCTTCCATTCCTACCATGGAGGCAGATTTCAATAAGTTGAGCAGAATAAAGGCCCTATTATTGAATGAGGAGGTTATGCTCACATCCGCCCGGGAGACATTCATTCTCCAGGTGGCGAGTACCCACAGTGAAATACAGGCCCTTTTGAACACTGACCTCCCCCAACATTTTGGGGAGTTGATTCATCGTATTTTTAACGCATCAAACACTGAGGGTCTGGTGCACTTTTTTAAGATTGTGGGATCTGGCCTGGTGTCCACCTTTCAAACTATTTTCGGTGTGATACCGGCGTTCATACATTCTATTTTTTCTAGCGTCTTTGGTGGTTTCCCATTAATCCTCGCTTTGGCGGCTGGTGTCTTGCTGTTGGTCTGTTTTCTGCGCAATGGCTGCACACCACTGGGCCCTTCTCGATCCCGAACGCCTCCAGCTGCTCCGTGAGCGACTTCTGGTTGGCTTCGATGTTCTGCCCTTGGCAACTATCAGTGTGTCATACACCCTTTCCTTTCGCTTTCCGTATTTCACTTGCGTGCAACCTGTGATGTCTTGCATCCACTGTCCGTTCACATGGACCATGGATTATTGCCTCTCCAATTCGTCATTGTCTGTTCCGGATTTTGTTCAGTTGGTGGGTCCCTTAGAGGCCCATGAACGGGACTGTTCCGCTGCTGGCTTTATGATGCGTGCGGCTGCACTGGGGATTTTGGCACAATGGGATATCTGGGCGGCTGCTCAGAATCTCCTACAACAAAGTTATATTGAATATCACGCCAGCTGTCCCGCATTGCTTTTGGATGCTCCATCCTCTGAGGAACATTCCTGCAGCTTTGACCTGTTGGACTGGATGGCGTCTACGTTTTTTGACGATTCCAATGATGTTCTCTTGGACGGTATAGCTTTTTTCTGCTCTTCCACGTTTTTGGATTGATTAACTTGCCGATCACTGTCGATGGACTGCCTCATTTCTGCTCAGGTGTTTGGAACTCTGTCTTCATTTCCGTCTTGGCCGATGGACTGTCCAGGGGAGGGTGTCTTGTGGCTCATGGCCTCCTGGCCTGCCTGGATACGTTGGCAGGCCTGGCTGCCATGATGGCTTTTGCGCACGTTACTCTTAGCTGTTGTTCTTTCGCCCTCTGCTACTGCCAAGTTATTTTACAACTGTCTGCATTTTCTGTTTCTCACCTTTACTCCTATTCCCTTTGGGCTCAGTCTGAACAACAGTTACAAGGTCGAATAACACGTCCCTGGTTCTTACTGATTTGGCCCGTCCCTCGCACCTAGACATAACACCATGTACAGCTGCCATGGAGAAATTAGTGTGCTTTTAATAATGCGGTCGCCCGCTCTAGAAGACACTTGGAGACGAACTTTCCAGAGAGAAGAGCTGTGATTGTCTGCTGATGTAGTTTTGCATCTAGAGACTGAGGTATGGGGGTTTGCCAGTCAAAGCCCAAAGGTCTTCTATTCTCATAATAAACTGGCTTCCAGCACGGGGAGGGTGGTAATGTTAGTTAGACATATATCCACTGCTTTATGAGATGCTTTCCCGTTCGTATTCTATGGAGTAGTAACTATGCTGATTATATTATTCATATGTATTATGCTATTAGTACTGACACGTGTACTGTATCTTAGAGCACGTAAGTTGAAATAAATATTTTGAACTATACGGTGTCTCTTCTTACGCATGTTGTGGACAGGTACGAGTGTGACGAAAGAGTGTTCTTGCCTCTGCGAGTCCTGAGTGAGAGAGAGATACCGTGTTCTGGGTTGTCTAATCATTGGTACATTAGTGCTAATGGGACGCTAAGGCTAGTTGGGTTGGGGTTTTGGGTGCTAAGGTCTATGGTTGGCTCACCACTATATTCCAAGGTCCTATTATCCTGTGCATAGCTCTGTATGTGCAGAAACCCTATGACACCCTCATTTTGTTCCTTTTTAAATTAAATGTTTTAAGTGTTACCAGTTTATTCCAATCAAGATGGCTTCAGGTGTGCCATACTTTTGTCATAAGTAAGACTGTTAGCGCTCTAGTTGTTCTTTAGAACACTCTGGGAAGCTGCAGTAGAACACAAAGGCATCAACTGACAGGCTGCTCCTGTTGAAATATAACAGGAAGATATTTGAGATCACACTTGAAACATGTCCTAATTTTTCTTTCTACAGCACTAACCATAATTTCTATGACAAAATGAACCCCATCATTTTGTTCCTTTTTAAATTAAATGTATTAAGTGTTACCAGTTTATTCCAATAAAGATGGCTTCAGGTGTGCCATACTTTTGTCATAAGTAAGACTGTTAGCGCTCTAGTTGTTCTTTAGAACACTCTGGGAAGCTGCAGTAGAACACAAAGGCATCAACTGACAGGCTGCTCCTGTTGAAATATAACAGGAAGATATTTGAGATCACACTTGAAACATGCACTAATTTTTCTTTCCAGAGCACTAACCATAATTTCTATGACAAGATGAACCCCATCATTTTGTTCCTTTTTAAATTAAATGTTTTAAGTGTTACCAGTTTATTCCAATCAAGATGGCTTCAGGTGTGCCATACTTTTGTCATAAGTAAGGCTGTTAGCACTCTAGTTGTTCTTTAGAACACTCTGGGAAGCTGCAGTAGAACACAAAGGAATCAACTGACAGTCTCTGCCCTTGTTGGATGTACATGTTTTACTGAGAATGTCAGACTTCATTCTCACATGACTGAGAAAGATAATGTGAATTTACAGAAAATATGCTCTCATTTTAGCTTCTGGGGCACCTTCCAAAACTGTATGGGACAAGCATGTGAAAATAGTTTTCTCTCAAACATGATTCATGATATCCCAGCAGAAGGTTTTTCATAGGGTAAAATCACCTTAGAACACACCACAATTCCTGAAATTAGTATGGTACCATCAACAAATGAATTCTAATGTAACTAAAGTCTGTTATCACCCTTTATAGTTCTCCTTTTGGTAACCCTCAAAATCTTCGATTCACTACAATGCATTTCAATGGGGTACTATCATTTATATTGGTCCCAAGATGGCTGACAGCAATTCCAGGATGAAGTGCTGACAGCCAATCAGATCTCACGATGACATGTGTGGTTAGGCTCCGCCCAGATATATATGTGTTTTTACTTTTGATTTTCTCAGCAACTACTGAACGGATTTACACCATTTAACAAAAGGGTTCTTTTGAACCAAGAACTACCTCTTTACCAAATTTGGTGTAATTCCGTTCAGCAGTTCGGGCTGTAGCTGTGTCTAAAGTTTCCTACGGGAAAATGAATGGGGAAAACACGTTTTGGGACCCCCTTTTTCTCGGCCCCCGCTTGACGAATCACCCTGAGACTTTCAGGGTAGGAGCGGACCGGAGCGGGCCATAAAGTTTGAAAATTTCACGAAGATTCGTCAACCGACGCAAGAGTTATTTCAAATAGAATGTCGCGGATTTCCTATGGAAAATAGGTCCTAACTATAACTATCTACTGGCGACCGCCAGTAGATAATATATATATATATATATATATATATTAATCAACAAAGCAGTCCAAGAACGAAGGGCGCACTTCTCACAGCTGGTCCGCGCGGCGGGGCCGGACTCGCCCCGAACAACAATTCACCACCAAACAAGTATCACGCTGCACTCTCCCAGGTTTTGTTAATAAAGATTTATTCAAGCCATTGCCTACTCCTTCTCCACCTACGCGTTTTGACCAGCATGTCTTGGTCACGGTTTATAGCGTTAGTCCCTCTACGCTTTCACCAATTTATACCAAAAGCCCAGTGAGCACATTATGATGCATGCTGGGAATAGTAGTTTACATTAAAAAATTGCATGTTTATGCATTCCAAAATGAAAATAAATGACTACATTTTGTGATATCTGACAATTACATCAATCTTATAGAATAATATAGATAATTATACCAAAATATTCATACATGTAATACAGTGTTAATGTTCGGAAAAGATACATGTGGCATAAATACGCATAGGTTAGTCCTATGCTTAAATAACCATTGGTCTCAGTGACTGGTTCGCGCTTGTGCGCTGCATGTTTAATAATTGGCTCAGTGTCCACATTTAGATAATTTTAGCTACATGTTCATTTCTGCACAGCTTTCCATTCATGTATCCCTCATGATCTTTGTTGCTTTGGGGGCTCAGTGCCCTTATAACTGCAAAGTGTTTCATGACTTGCTTTGGTCAATTGTCTGAAAGTTCTTTTACAGCTTTAATATTTTTATTTTTTTTAGTATTTCTCTCTTTGCTGAATTGTGTTTCATTTCTTCTGTTGTGTTCTTAACCCCATTTCGTTGCAATGCCACAGTGTTCTTACAGATGTATATGTAATTCTTCATCCCCGTTGAGTCCCATCGGGGATTTGGTCTTAAATCTAATTATTAACCTTGATTCCAGGCGTCTGAGTTTTAGAGTTCTATTCCCACCTCTCTCATGAGTGGGTACCGTTGCTAAGCCACTGTATGTCATATCCTGCCATGTCTTCCTCTCATGTGTTGTCATGTGTTTTGCCATGGCATATGTCAAATCCCTGTTTTGTGTTGCCCGTATGTGTTCTAGGATGCGTTTGTTTAGGGGACATAGCGTGCTTCCAAAGTAGCGTTTGCCACAATGGCATTCCAACAGATACACCACATAAGTTGTTTTACATGTTATGGTGTCATTGATGTTGAATGTTTTGCCTTGTGGATCCATGATCGTTTTCATGCTTCTCCCGATTTTACAGGCCTTACATTGGCTGCATTTCTTAAATCCCTTTTGCATTCCTTGTAACCACGTACTTGGTTGTTTGATTTCAAAGTGGCTTCTGACCAGTTTATCAGACAACGATGGTGCCTTTCTAAAAGTTATTTGCGGATGGTCACCCAACTCCTTGCCGATGTCTGGATGTTTGCTTAGGATGTTCCAGTATTTTTTAAGGGATTTCCAAATTTTAAAACTCTCTTTGCTGTATGTCATCACCATTCTTATGGGTTCTTTTTGTTGTGTCTCCATGTTTGTATCTTTTTATTAATCAATGTTTCAGCTCTTGTGAGGCATCTTGCTTTCATCTCTCTCCGTTTGACATCATTGTACCGATAACCTCTTTGTAGAAACCGTTTTTTGGTGTCTTTAAATTTCAGATTCATCTCCTTGGTATTTGAACAGTTCCTCTTCATCCTGATAAATTCACCATATCGAATGTTTCTTTTTAGTGTTTCTGGATGAAAGCTCTTTCCGTGTAGCACACTGTTTGTTGCCGTGCTTTTTCGGTAGACAGTTGTTTCTATTTGGTCTGCTTTCACGTACACTTTAGTATCCAAGAATACAATTTCACTTGCGCTAATGTTATAGGTGAATTTCAGGTCAACATCATTGTTGTTCAATATGTTGAAGAACTCTAAGAACTCATTCTCAGTTCCATTCCAAAGGAGGAAGAGGTCATCTATAAAACATAGCCACAGTGCCACCTTGGCTACGTGATGGTCATTTTCCTCTCTCCAAGCTATGGTCTTCTCCCACCAACCCATTACTAGGTTGGCGTAGCTTGGAGAGAAGGAAACTCCCATGGCAGTACTGCAACATTGAGAGTAGATGTTCTTATTGAATAGGAATACATTGTTCCTTAGGCATAGTTCTATCATTTCAATGACCATCTGACAATGTTGAAGTTGTTCAAAGGGCTTTTGTTTCAAGAAATATTTAATCGCTTTTATGCCTATATTGTGATTAATAGACGTATAAAGAGACACCACATCGATGGTTACCAGCATGTAGTCCTTACACCATCCGGTGTTCATAAGCGTTCTTAGGAAATCCCCAGTGTCCTTTATATATGATGTTAGGGTTGGGACCAATGGGGCCAGAAAGTAATCCACATATGTGGAGATATTTTCGTAAAGTGACCCACAGCTGGAGATGATGGGTCTCCCTGGTGGTTTTGTTAGCGTTTTGTGCACCTTTGGGAGGAAATAAATGGTAGGTATTATCGGGTCATTGTTGCTCAGATATTGTACCTCCTGGTCACTTAGTAAGCCCTTCTCCTGCCAGTTCTTTAGCTTGATATTCAGATCTTTAACCAAATCATTTATAGGATTTTTCTTGAGCTTTTCATAGTTATTGATGTCATTTAGTTGTCGCAAGGCTTCCATGACATAATCATCCTTATTTAAAATAACTATGTTCCCTCCTTTGTCGGCGGGTTTTATCTCTATGAGAGTATTATTCATAAGTGACTCTAATGCTAAGCGTTCCTGCTTGCTGAGATTCTCTTTGTTGTCTCCATGTTTTACGTTGCTAATTTTTTTCAATTCCATGGTTACTAAATCATAAAAGGTGTCTATCTTATTTCCAGGATGTAACGCTGGACAGAATTTGGATTTATTTTTAAACTTTGTGATCAGGTGTTTATCAGTTCTGATGCCCATCTCCTGTAAGATTTGTGTGTCAGGGATGTTCTCCTCATTTATTTCGTTCACTAGGCCATACGCCGTTCTTAAGTTCAAAATTTCTGCAATCGTGAGCTCTTGTATTTGTTCTTCAATCGGGTTGTTACTCATTTCCATATTCAATGTACTTTGTCTCTCTTGTCTGTTGAAGAACTTGGCCAGCTTGAGTTTCCGTACATATTTGTAAAGATCTATTTTAGTTTCCACAAGATCAAATTGCTTTTCAGGAAAGAATGTAAGTCCTTTATTTAAGACGCTTTCTTCAGTTCTTGTTAAGACATGTTTAGAGAGATTGATGATTAGATATGGTTCTGTCATCTTAGCATCCTCTACATCTTTGTCACCCGATTGCGAAGATGGTATCCTTTTGTTTTTTCCTGAGCTTCTTCTGGTTTTGCGTCATTTGACTTTGTTGTTAACTGACCTCTCCCCCTTCCTCTTCCTCATTTGGTACCCCGCCCTCTTCCCCTTCCCCTTGGTATTTGCTGGTCCAGATACACTAATTTCATTTCGTCTAAAAAAGAGGTGCGTTGTCCAGGCAAAATTTGACCCTCTCCTTCGCTGAAATCCGTATCTGACTCACTTTGTGTGGTGTTAGGGGATTCTTGTGGTTGCTTTTTGTTGGTACTCAGCTGTTGCTTTAATGTTTCAAATCTTTTCGCAAAGGTTAATATTGTCCCACATTCATAGTCGTGTTCGTCCCTTCTGAACTTTCGTTCTTTGCGTTCTTCAACATCACTTTCGTGTTTGTCAAGGTTACGTTCCATTTCCTTTCTTAATTTCTTGGATTCGTCCTCTTGTTCACATGCCAATATGCGAGCCTCAAGTTCGGCTATATTTTTATGCAGTTCTTGCACATCCATTTTGGCATATTTCACTATTATAAGCATCATGTTGTGCGAACACTGCATATTATTCATCCCCCACTCTTCCAGCATTTTCGGCTTTGTGTCGGGATGGTTGGGTAGGGTGAAAATCCTCAGGCCTCTGGGTACTCTTTCACATTCTATATACTTTTCAAGCGTGAGAATTTCCCAACTCTTTGTTAATTCCTTTTTTAAATTCTCTCCAATTGGACATACATTTGTTTTAATGTCGCTTCTCCTGTACTGGTTTGTTTAACATCCTCTCTTCTGTGGCTTGAGGTTTTATTTCCTTTGTGAAACATTAATTCCGCCCTTTGGGCAATTTTCACTGCTCTCTCCTCCATAGCTGTAATAAGAGAGTCCTAGTATTTGTCAGATATACACAATAAATATGCGTGTCCCGCCTGTGATTGATGATAGGATTATGCTGTTTTGAAGGAGTTTCCAACATGTATTTAAATGGCTTTTAACAAATAGAGTCTTTGTTGCCCGGGCAGTGTTACTTTATTGACAGGAACTACTGATCGCACTTCGTGTGCTTCTCGTAGTCCCCTGCCACTCGCTGCGACCCTCTTGTGCGTTCCCACTCGTAAAACCCGCTTCGCGCTCTCACCTCTTTGTTCTGGAGATGGCGCTGCGGTCGCGGGAGACGTCTCCTCTCCTCTTGCGATCCTGATGTAGCGTGGGCTCGCACACTGAGCGTTTCCCCCTTTAGATCCACTTCTAAGTTGAACCGGCCGGGTCACTTTTACCGCATTACGATTCCCAGCGGTACTGCGATAAAACGTGAGCCACGTTAAGGCAATTTTAATCAACCTTGGCGGCGTCTGAGGAAACTAAATTCGGGCGCTCCTTCGTTATTCCATTAATCAACAAAGCAGTCCAAGAACGAAGGGCGCACTTCTCACAGCTGGCACAGCGCGACGGGTCTGGACTCGCCCCGAACAACAATTCACCACCAAACAAGTATCACGCTCAACTCTCCCAGGTTTTGTTAATAAAGATTTATTCAAGCCATTGCCTACTCCTTCTCCACCTACGCGTTTCGACCAGCAGGTCTTGGTCACGGTGTATAGCGTTAGTCCCTCTACGCTTTCACCAATTTATACCAAAAGCCCAGTGAGCACATTATGATGCATGCTGGGAATGGTAGTTTACATTAAAAAAATGCATGTTTATGCATGCCAAAACGAAAATAAATTACTACATTTTGTGATATCTGACAATTACATAAATCTTATAGAATAATATAGATAATTATACCAAAATATTCATACATGTAATACAGTGTTAATGTTCGGAAAAGATACATGTGGCATAAATACGCATAGGTTAGTCCTATGCTTAAATAACCATTAGTCTCAGTGACTGGTTCGCGCTTGTGCGCTGCATGTTCAATAATTGGCTCAGTGTAAAACAACTTATGTGGTGCATCTGTTGGAATGCCATTGTGGTAAACGCTACATTGGAAGCACGATATGTCCCCTAAACAAACACATACGGGCAATACATAACAGGGATTTGACATATGCCATGGCAAAACACATGACAACACATGAGAGGAAGACATGGCAGGATATGACATACAGTGGCTTAGCAACGGTACCCACTCATGAGAGAGGTGGGAATAGAACTCTAAAACTCAGACGCCTGGAATCAAGGTTAATAATTAGATTTAAGACCAAATCCCCGATGGGACTCAACAGGGATGAAGAATTACATATACATCTGTAAGAACACTGTGGCATTGCAACAAAATAGGATTAAGAACACAACAGAAGAAATGAAACACAATTCAGCAAAGAGAAAAATACTAAAAAAAAGAAAAATATTAAAATATTAAAGCTGTAAAAGACAATTGACCAAAGCAATACATGAAACACTTTGCAGTTATAAGGACACTGAGCCCCGAAAGCAACAAAGATCATGAGGGATACATGAATGGAAAGCTATGCAGAAATGCACATGTAGCTAAAATTATCTAAATGTGGACACTGAGCCAATTATTAAACATGCAACGCACAAGCGCGAACCAGTCACTGAGACTAATGGTTATTTAAGCATAGGACTAACCTATGCGTATTCATGCCACATGTATCTTTTCCGAACATTAACACTGTATTACATGTATGAATATTTTGGTATAATTATCTATATTATTCTATAAGATTGATGTAATTGTCAGATATCACAAAATGTAGTAATTTATTTTCGTTTTGGCATGCATAAACATGCAATTTTTTAATGTAAACTACCATTCCCAGCATGCATCATAATGTGCTCACTGGGCTTTTGGTATAAATTGGTGAAAGCGTAGAGGGACTAACGCTATACACCATGAACAAGACCTGCTGGTCGAAACGCGTAGGTGGAGAAGGAGTAGGCAATGGCTTGAATAAATCTTTATTAACAAAACCTGCGAGAGTGCAGCGTGATACTTGTTTGGTGGTGAAATATATATATATATATATATATATATATATATATATATTCCAAAATACAAAGGTTGCCCTTGAGGAAACGCCAACACAGTAGGTAAATACCTCCATAGTTTATTTCAGGCAGCAGGCACAGCGTACTGTCTCCCCCACAAAATAAACAACACCAAATGCATTTCGGGCTCCATGCCCTTGTTCACTGGCTATTCAAAAAATTATCGGCAGCTGTGTGGACTATATACCATTCTGACCTGCCCCAGTGGGACTTTGTGCCTCAATGCTTGCTGGGTATGGTAGTCCATAACAAATCCATAGTGGGTGCTGTCTGATATTCGTGAATGTTCAAACTGCATTCCCCAAGTGGGTTCCATGGGGGAGACGCACCACAGTACCTGCCAATGTTCATTCCCAAAATACTGGATTTACCAACTCCTCATGGCACCCGGAACTCCAAGTGCTGTTGGTCCGCTATTGAGGCAGCAGGGCATTTCCGCGACGAGGCGCGCCGCAATTTAAATTCCAAAATACAAAGGTTGCCCTTGAGGAAACGCCAACACAGTAGGTAAATACCTCCATACTTTATTTCAGGCAGCAGGCACAGCGTACTGTCTCCCCCAGAAAATAAACAACGCCAAATGCATTTCGGGCTCCATGCCCTTGTTCACTGGCTATTCACAAAATTATCGGCAGCTGTGTGGACTATATACCATTCTGACCCACCCCAGTGGGACTTCGTGCCTAAATGCTTGCTGGGTATGGTAGTCCATAACAAATCCATAGTGGGTGCTGTCTGATATTCGTGAAGGTTCAAACTTCATTCCCCAAGTGGGTTCCATGGGAGAGACGCACCACAGTACCTACCAATGTTCATTCCCAAAATACTGGATTTAACAACTCCTCATGGCACCCGGAACTCCAAGTGCTGTTGGTCCGCTATTGAGGCGGCGGGGCATTTCCACGACGAGGCGCGCCGCAATTTAAATTCCAAAATACAAAGGTTGCCCTTGAGGAAACGCCAACACAGTAGGTAAATACCTCCATAGTTTATTTCAGGCAGCAGGCACAGCGTACTGTCTCCCCACAAAATAAACAACGCCAAATGCATTTCGGGCTCCATGCCCTTGTTCACTGGCTATTCACAAAATTATCGGCAGCTGTGTGGACTATATACCATTCAGACCCGCCCCAGTGGGACTTCGTACCTCAATGCTTGCTGGGTATGGTAGTCCAGAACAAATCCATAGTGGGTGCTGTCTGATATTCGTGAATGTTCAAACTGCATTCCCCAAGTGGGTTCCATGAGGGAGACGCACCACAGTACCTGCCAATGTTCATTCCCAAAATACTGGATTTATCAACTCCTCATGGCACCCGGAACTCCAAGTGCTGTTGGTCCGCTATTGAGGCGGCGGGGCATTTCCGCAACGAGGCGCGTCGCAATTTAAATTCAAAAATACAAAGGTTGCCCTTGAGGAAACGCCAACACTGTAGGTAAAAACCTCCATAGTTTATTTCAGGCAGCAGGCACAGCGTACTGTCTCCCCCACAAAATAAACAACGCCAAATGCATTTCGGGCTCCACGCCCTTGTTCACTGGCTATTCACAAAATTATCGGCAGCTCTGTGGACTATATACCATTCTGACCTGCCCAAGTGGGACTTCGTGCCTCAATGCTTGCTGGGTTTGGTAGTCCATAACACATCCATAGTGGGTGCTGTCTGATATTCGTGAATGTTCAAACTGCATTCCCCAAGTGGGTTCCATGGGGGAGACGCACCACAGTACCTGCCAATGTTCATTCCCAAAATACTGGATTTACCAACTCCTCATGGCACCCGGAACTCCAAGTGCTGTTGGTCCGCTATTGAGGCGGCGGGGCATTTCCGCGACGAGGCGCGCCGCAATTTAAATTCCAAAATACAAAGGTTGCCCTTGAGGAAACACCAACACAGTAGGTAAATACCTCCATAGTTTATTTCAGGCAGCAGGCACAGCGTACTGTCTCCCCCACAAAATAAACAAAGCCAAATGCATTTCGGGCTCATGCCCTTGTTCACTGGCTATTCACAAAATTATCGGCAGCTGTGTGGACTATATACCATTCTGACCCGCCCCAGTGGGACTTTGTGCCTTAATGCTTGCTGGGTATGGTAGTCCATAACAAATCCATAGTGGGTGCTGTCTGATATTCATGAATGTTCAAACTGCATTCCCCAAGTGGGTTCCATGGGGGAGACGCAGAACAGTACCTGCCAATGTTCATTCCCAAAATACTGGATTTACCAACTCCTCATGGAACCCGGAACTCCAAGTGCTGTTGGTCCGCTATTGAGGCGGCGGGGCATTTCCGCGACGAGGCGCGCCGCAATTTAAATTCCAAAATACAAAGGTTGCCCTTGAGGAAACGCCAACACAGTAGGTAAATACCTCCATAGTTTATTTCAGGCAGCAGGCAGCAGGCACAGCATACTGTCTCCCCCACAAAATAAACAACACCAAATGCATTTCGGGCTCCATGCCCTTGTTCACTGGCTATTCACAAAATTATTGGCAGCTGTGTGGACTACATACCATTCTGACCCACCCCAGTGGGACTTCGTGCCTCAATTCTTGCTGGGAATGGTAGTCCATAACAAATCCATAGTGGGTGCTGTCTGATATTCGTGAATGTTCAAACTGCATTCCCCAAGTGGGTTCCATGGGGGAGACGCACCACAGTACCTGCCAATGTTCATTCCCAAAATACTGGATTTACCAACTCCTCATGGCACCCGGAACTCCAAGTGCTGTTGGTCCGCTATTGAGGCGGTGGGGCATTTCCGCAACGAGGCGCGCCGCAATTTAAATTCCAAAATACAAAGGTTGCCCTTGAGGAAACGCCAACACAGTAGGTAAATACCTCCATAGTTTATTTCAGGCAGCAGGCACAGCGTACTGTCTCCCCCACAAAATAAACAACGCCAAATGCATTTCGGGCTAAATGCCCTTGTTCACTGGCTATTCACAAAATTATCGGCAGCTGTGTGGACTATATACCATTCTGACCCGCCCAGTGGGACTTCGTGCCTCAATTCTTGCTGGGTATTGTAGTCCATAACAAATCCTTAGTGGGTGCTGTCTGATATTCGTGAATGTTCAAACTGCATTCCCCAAGTGGGTTCGAAGGGGGAGACGCACCACAGTACCTGCCAATGTTCATTCCCAAAATACTGGATTTACCAACTCCTCATGGCACCCAGAACTCCAAGTGCTGTTGGTCCGCTATTGAGGCGGCAGGGCATTTCCGCTACGAGGCGCGCCGCAATTTAAATTCCAAAATACAAAGGTTGCCCTTGAGGAAACGCCAACAGAGTAGGTAAATACCTCCATAGTTTATTTCAGGCAGCAGGCACAGCGTACTGTCTCCCCACAAAATAAACAACGCCAAATGCATTTCGGGCTCCATGCCCTTGTTCACTGGCTATTCACAAAATTATCGGCAGCTGTGTGGACTATATACCATTCTGACCCGCCCCAGTGTGACTTTGTGCCTAAATGCTTGCTGGGTATGGTAGTCCATAACAAATCCATAGTGGGCGCTGTCTGATATTCGTGAAGGTTCAAACTGCATTCCCCAAATGGGTACCATGGGAGGGACACACCACAGTACCTGCCAATGTTCATTCCCAAAATACTGGATTTACCAACTCCTCATGGCACCCGGAACTCCAAGTGCTGTTGGTCCGCTATTGAGGCGGCGGGTCATTTCCACGACAAGGCGCGCCGCAATTTAAATTCCAAAATACAAAGGTTGCCCTTGAGGAAACGCCAACACAGTAGGTAAATACCTCCATAGTTTATTTCAGGCAGCAGGCACAGCGTACTGTCTCCCCCACAAAATAAACAACGCCAAATGCATTTCGGGCTCCATGCCCTTGTTTACTGTCTATTCAAAAAATTATCGGCAGCTGTGTGGACTATATACCATTCTGACCCACCCCAGTGGGACTTCGTGCCTCAATGCTTGCTGGGTATGGTAGTCCATAACAAATCCATAGTGGGTGCTGTCTGATATTCGTGAATGTTCAAACTGCATTCCCCAAGTGGGTTCCATGGGGGAGACGCACCACAGTACCTGCCAATGTTCATTCCCAAAATACTGGATTTACCAACTCCTCATGGAACCCGGAACTCCAAGTGCTGTTGTTCCGCTATTGAGGCGGTGGGGCATTTCCGCGACGAGGCGCGCCGCAATTTAAATTCCAAAATAGAAAGGTTGCCCTTGAGGAGACGCCAACACAGTAGGTAAATACCACCATAGTTTATTTCAGGCAGCAGGCACAGCGTACTGTCTCCCCCACAAAATAAACAACACCAAATGCATTTCGGGCTCCATGCCCTTGTTCACTGTCTATTCACAAAATTATCGGCAGCTGTGTGGACTACATACTATTCTGACCCGCCCCAGTGGGACTTCGTGCCTCAATTCTTGCTGGGTATTGTAGTCCATAACAAATCCTTAGTGGGTGCTGTCTGATATTCGTGAATGTTCAAACTGCATTCCCCAAGTGGGTTCCAAGGGGGAGACACACCACAGATACCTGCCAATGTTCATTCCCAAAATACTGGATTTACCAACTCCTCATGGCACCCGGAACTCCAAGTGCTGTTGGTCCGCTATTGAGGTGGCAGGGCATTTCCGCGACGAGGCGCGCCGCAATTTAAATTCCAAAATACAAAGGTTGCCCTTGAGGAAACGCCAACACAGTAGGTAAATACCTCCATAGTTTATTTCAGGCAGCAGGCACAGCGTACTGTCTCCCCCACAAAATAAACAACGCCAAATGCATTTCGGGCTCCATGCCCTTGTTCACTGGCTATTCACAAAATTATCGGCAGCTGTGTGGACTATATACCATTCAGACCCGCCCCAGTGGGACTTCGTACCTCAATGCTTGCTGGGTATGGTAGTCCAGAACAAATCCATAGTGGGTGCTGTCTGATATTCGTGAATGTTCAAACTGCATTCCCCAAGTGGGTTCCATGAGGGAGACGCACCACAGTACCTGCCAATGTTCATTCCCAAAATACTGGATTTACCAACTCCTCATGGCACCCGGAACTCCAAGTGCTGTTGGTCCGCTATTGAGGCGGCGGGGCATTTCCGCAACGAGGCGCGCCGCAATTTAAATTCCAAAATACAAAGGTTGCCCTTGAGGAAACGCCAACACTGTAGGTAAAAACCTCCATAGTTCATTTCAGGCACAGCGTACTGTCTCCCCCACAAAATAAACAACGCCAAATGCATTTCAGGCTCCACGCCCTTGTTCACTGGCTATTCACAAAATTATCGGCAGCTCTGTGGACTATATACCATTCTGATCCGCCCCAGTGGGACTTCGTGCCTCAATGCTTGGTGGGTTTGGTAGTCCATAACAAATCCATAGTGGGTGCTGTCTGATATTCGTGAATGTTCAAACTGCATTCCCCAAGTGGGTTCCATGGGGGAGACGCACCACAGTACCTGCCAATGTTCATTCCCAAAATACTGGATTTACCAACTACTCATGGCACCCGGAACTCCAAGTGCTGTTGGTCCGCTATTGAGGGGGCGGGGCATTTCCGCGACGAGGCGCGCCGCAATTTAAATTCCAAAATACAAAGGTTGCCCTTGAGGAAACGCCAACACAGTAGGTAGATACCTCCATAGTTTATTTCAGGCAGCAGGCACAGCGTACTGTCTCCCCACAAAATAAACAACGCCAAATGCATTTCGGGCTCCATGCCCTTGTTCACTGGCTATTCACAAAATTATCGGCAGCTGTGTGGACTATATACCATTCTGACCCGCCCCAGTGGGACTTTGTGCCTCAATGCTTGCTGGGTATGGGTAGTCCAGAACAAATCCATAGTGGGTGCTGTCTGATGTTCGTGAATGTTCAAACTGCATTCCCCAAGTGGGTTCCCTGAGGGAGACGCACCACAGTACCTGCCAATGTTCATTCCCAAAATACTGGATTTACCAACTCCTCATGGCACCCGGAACTCCAAGTGCTGTTGGTCCGCTATTGAGGCGGCGGGGCATTTCCGCAACGAGGCGCGCCGCAATTTAAGTTCCAAAATACAAAGGTTGCCCTTGAGAAAACGCCAACACTGTAGGTAAAAACCTCCATAGTTTATTTCAGGCAGCAGGCACAGCGTACTGTCTCCCCCACAAAATAAACAACGCCAAATGCATTTCGGGCTCCATGACCTTGTTCACTGGCTATTCACTAAATTATCGGCAGCTGTGTGGACTATATACCATTCTGACCCGCCCCAGTGGGACTTCGTGCCTCAATGCTTGCTGGGTATGGTAGTCCATAACAAATCCATAGTGGGTGCTGCCTGATATTCGTGAATGTTCAAACTGCATTCCCCAAGTGGGTTCCATGGGGAGACGCACCACAGTACCTGCCAATGTTCATTCCCAAAATACTGGATTTACCAACTACTCATGGCACCCGGAACTC
Source organism: Calotriton arnoldi (assembly GCA_963921515.1). Taxonomy (NCBI): domain Eukaryota; kingdom Metazoa; phylum Chordata; class Amphibia; order Caudata; family Salamandridae; genus Calotriton; species Calotriton arnoldi. Next base: position 930,364 of record CAWUFW010006662.1, read on the forward strand.
CAAGTGCTGTTGGTCCGCTATTGAGGGGGCGGGGCATTTCCGCGACGAGGCGCGCCGCAATTTAAATTCCAAAATACAAAGGTTGCCCTTGAGGAAACGCCAACACAGTAGGTAGATACCTCCATAGTTTATTTCAGGCAGCAGGCACAGCGTACTGTCTCCCCCACAAAATAAACAACGCCAAATGCATTTCGGGCTCCATGCCCTTGTTCACTGGCTATTCACAAAATTATCGGCAGCTGTGTGGACTATATACCATTCTGACCCGCCCCAGTGGGACTTTGTGCCTCAATGCTTGCTGGGTATGGGTAGTCCAGAACAAATCCATAGTGGGTGCTGTCTGATGTTCGTGAATGTTCAAACTGCATTCCCCAAGTGGGTTCCCTGAGGGAGACGCACCACAGTACCTGCCAATGTTCATTCCCAAAATACTGGATTTACCAACTCCTCATGGCACCCGGAACTCCAAGTGCTGTTGGTCCGCTATTGAGGCGGCGGGGCATTTCCGCAACGAGGCGCGCCGCAATTTAAGTTCCAAAATACAAAGGTTGCCCTTGAGAAAACGCCAACACTGTAGGTAAAAACCTCCATAGTTTATTTCAGGCAGCAGGCACAGCGTACTGTCTCCCCCACAAAATAAACAACGCCAAATGCATTTCGGGCTCCATGACCTTGTTCACTGGCTATTCACTAAATTATCGGCAGCTGTGTGGACTATATACCATTCTGACCCGCCCCAGTGGGACTTCGTGCCTCAATGCTTGCTGGGTATGGTAGTCCATAACAAATCCATAGTGGGTGCTGCCTGATATTCGTGAATGTTCAAACTGCATTCCCCAAGTGGGTTCCATGGGGGAGACGCACCACAGTACCTGCCAATGTTCATTCCCAAAATACTGGATTTACCAACTCCTCATGGCACCCGGAACTCCAAGTGCTGTTGGTCCGCTATTGAGGCGGCGGGGCATTTCCGCAACGAGGAGCGCCGCAATTTAAATTCCAAAATACAAAGGTTGCCCTTGAGGAAACGCCAACACAGTAGGTAAATACATCCATAGTTTATTTCAGGCAGCAGGCACAGCGTACTGTCTCCCCCACAAAATAAACAATGCCAAATGCATTTCGGGTTAAATGCCCTTGTTCACTGGCTATTCACAAAATTATCGGCAGCTGTGTGGACTATATACCATTCAGACCCGCCCCAGTGGGACTTCGTGCCTCAATGCTTGATGGGTATGGTAGTCCAGAACAAATCCATAGTGGGTGCTGTCTGATATTCGTGAATGTTCAAACTGCATTCCCCAAGTGGGTTCAATGGGGGAGACGCACCACAGTACCTGCCAATGTTCATTCCCAAAATACTGGATTTACCAACTCCTCATGGAACCCGGAACTCCAAGTGCTTTTGTTCCGCTATTGAGGCAGTGGGGCATTTCCGCGACGAGGCGCGCCGCAATTTAAATTCCAAAATAGAAAGGTTGCCCTTGAGGAGACGCCAACATAGCAGGTAAATACCTCCATAGTTTATTTCAGGCAGCAGGCACAGCGTACTGTCTTCCCCACAAAATAAACAACACCAAATGCATTTCGGGCTCCATGCCCTTGTTCACTGTCTATACACAAAATTATTGGCAGCTGTGTGGACTATATACCATTCTGACCCACCCAGTGGACTTCATGCCTCAATTCTTGCTGGGTATTGTAGTCCATAACAAATCCTTAGTGGGTGCTGTCTGATATTCGTGAATGTTCAAACTGCATTCCCCAAGTGGGTTCCAAGGGGGAGACGCACCACAGTACCTGCCAATGTTCATTCCCAAAATACTGGATTTACCAACTCCTCATGGCACCCGGAACTCCAAGTGCTGTTGGTCCGCTATTGAGGCGGCAAAGCATTTCCGCGAAGAGGCGCGCCGCAATTTAAATTCCAAAATACAAAGGTTGCCCTTGAGGAAACGCCAACACAGTAGGTAAATACCTCCATAGTTTATTTCAGGCAGCAGGCACAGCGTACTGTCTCCCCCACAAAATAAACAACGCCAAATGCATTTCGGGCTCCATGCCCTTGTTCACTGGCTATTCACAAAATTATCGGCAGCTGTGTGGTCTATATACCATTCAGACCCACCCCAGTGGGACTTCGTACCTCAATGCTTGCTGGGTATGGTAGTCCATAACAAATCCATAGTGGGTGCTGTCTGATATTTGTGAATGTTCAAACTGCATTCCCCAAGTGGGTTCCATGGGGGAGACGCACAACAGTACCTGCCAATGTTCATTCCCAAAATACTGGATTTACCAACTCCTCATGGAACCCGGAACTCCTAGTGCTGTTGGTCCGCTATTGAGGCAGCAGGGCATTTCTGCGACGAGGCGCGCCGCAATTTAAATTCCAAAATACAAAGGTTGCCCTTGAGGAAATGCCAACACAGTAGGTAAATAACTCCATAGTTTATTTCAGGCAGCAGGCAGCAGGCACAGCGTACTGTCTCCCCACAAAATAAACAACGCCAAATGCATTTCGGGCTCCATGCCCTTGTTCACTGGCTATTCACAAAATTATCGGCAGCTGTGTGGACTATATACCATTCTGACCCGCCCCAGTGGGACTTCGTGCCTCAATGCTTGCTGGGTATGGTAGTCCATAACAAATCCATAGTGGGTGCTGTCTGATATTCGTGAATGTTCAAACTGCATTCCCAAGTGGGTTCCATGGGGAGACGCACCACAGTACCTGCCAATGTTCATTCCCAAAATACTGGATTTACCAACTCCTCATGGCACCCGGAACTCCAAGTGCTGTTGGTCCGCTATTGAGGCGGCGGGGCATTTCCGCGACGAGGCGCGCCGCAATTTAAATTCCAAAATACAAAGGTTGCCCTTGAGGAAATGCCAACACAGTAGGTAAATACCTCCATAGTTTATTTCTGGCAGCAGGCACAGCGTACTGTCTCCCCCACAAAATAAACAACGCCAAATGCATTTCGGGCTCCATGCCCTTGTTCACTGGCTATTCACAAAATTATCGGCAGCTGTGTGGACTATATACCATTCAGACCCGCCCCAGTGGGACTTCGTGCCTTAATGCTTGATGGGTATGGTAGTCCAGAAAAAATCCATAGTGGGTACTGTCTAATATTCGTGAATGTTCAAACTGCAATCCCCAAGTGGGTTCCATGGGGGAGACGCTCCACAGTACCTGCCAATGTTCATTCCCAAAATACTGGATTTACCAACTCCTCATGGCACCCGGAACTCCAAGTGCTGTTGGTCCGCTATTGAGGCGGCGGGGCATTTCCGCAACGAGGCGCGCCGCAATTTAAATTCCAAAATACAAAGGTTGCCCTTGAGGAAACGCCAACACTGTAGGTAAAAACCTCCATAGTTTATTTCAGGCAGCAGGCACAGCGTACTGTCTCGCCCACAAAATAAACAACGCCAAATGCATTTCGGGCTCCATGCCCTTGTTCACTGGCTATTCAAAACATTATCGGCAGCTGTGTGGACTATATACCATTCTGACCCGCCCCAGTGGGACTTCGTGCCTCAATGCTTGCTGGGCATGGTAGTCCATTACAAATCCATAGTGGGTGCTGTCTGTTATTCGTGAATGTTCAAACTGCATTCCCCAAGTGGGACATTCACGAATATCAGACAGCACCCACTATGGATTTGTTATGGACTACCATACTCAGCAAGCATTGAGGCACGAATGGTATATAGTCCACACAGCTGCCGATAATTTTGTGAATAGCCAGTGAACAAGGGCATGGAGCCCGAAATGCATTTGGCGTTGTTTATTTTGTGGGGGAGACAGTACGCTGTGCCTGCTGCCTGAAATAAACTATGGAGGTATTTACCTACTGTGTTGGCGTTTCCTCAAGGACAACCTTTGTATTTTGGAATTTAAATTGCGGCGCTCCTCGTCGCCGAAATGCCTCGCCGCCTCAATAGCGGACCAACAGCACTTGGAGTTCCGGGTGCCATAAGGAGATGGTAAATCCAGTATTTTGGGAATGAACATTGGCAGGTACTGTGGTGCATCTCCCCCATGGAACCCACTTGGGGAATGCAGTTTGAACATTCACGAATATCAGACAGCACCCACTATGGATTTGTTATGGACTACCATACCCAGCAAGCATTGAGGCAAGAAGTCCCACTGGGGCCGGTCAGAATGGTATATAGTCCACACAGCTGCCGATAATTTTGTGAATAGCCAGTTAACAAGGGCATGGAGCCCGAAATGCATTTGGCGTTGTTTATTTTGTGGGGGAGACAGTACGCTGTGCCTGCTGCCTGAAATAAACTTTGGAGGTATTTACCTACTGTGTTGGCGTTTCTTCAAGGGCAACCTTTGTATTTTGGAATTTAAATTGCGGCACACCTCGTCGCGGAAATGCCCCGCCGCCTCAATAGCGAACCAACAGCACTTAGAGTTCCGGGTGCCCTGAGGAGTTTGTAAATCCAGTATTTTGGGAATGAACATTGGCAGGTACTGTGGTGTGTCTCCCCCATGGAACCCACTTGGGGAATGCAGTTTGAACATTCACGAATATCAGACAGCACCCACTATGGATTTGTTATGGACTACCATACCCAGCAAGCATTGAGGCACGAAGTCCCACTGGGGCAGGTCTGAATGGTATATAGTCCACACAGCTGCCGATAGTTTTGTGAATAGCCAGTGAACAAGGGCATGGAGCCCGAAATGCATTTGGCGTTGTTTATTTTGTGGGGGAGACAGTACGCTGTGCCTGCTGTCTGAAATAAACTATGGAGGTATTTACCTACTGTGTTGGCGTTTCCTCAAGGGCAACCTTTGTATTTTGGAATTTAGAATTGCGGCGCGCCGCGTCATGGAAATGCCCCGCCGCCTCAATAGCGGACCAACAGCACTTGGAGTTCCGGGTGCTATGAGGAGTTGGTAAATCCAGTATTTTGGGAATGAACAATGGCAGGTACTGTGGTGCGTCTCCCCATGGAACCCTCTTGGGAATGCAGTTTGAACATTCACGAATATCAGACAGCACCCACTATGGATTTGTTATGGACTACCTTACCCAGCAAGCATTGAGGCACGAAGTCCCACTGGGGAGGGTCAGAATGGTATATAGTCCACACAGCTGCCAATAATTTTGTGTATAGCCAGTGAACAAGGGCATGGAGCCCGAAATGCATTTGGCGTTGTTTATTTTGTGGGGGAGACAGTGCGCTGTGCCTGCTGCCTGAAATAAACTATGGAGGTATTTACCTACTGTGTTGGCGTTTCCTCAAGGGCAACCTTTGTATTTTGGAATTTAAATTGCGGCGTGCCTCGTCTCGGGAATGCCCCGCCGCCTCAAAAGCGGACCAACAGCACTTGGAGTTCCGGGTGCCATGAGGAGTTGGTAAATCCAGTATTTTGGGAATGAACATTGGCAGGTACTGTGGTGCGTCTCCCCCATGGAACCCACTTGGGGAATGCAGTTTGAACATTCATGAATATCAGACAGCACCCACTATGGATTTGTTATGGACTACCATACCCAGCAAGCTTTGAGGCACGAAGTCCCACTGGGGCGGGTCAGAATGGTATATAGTCCACACAGCTGCCGATAATTTTGTGAATAGCCAGTGAACAAGGGCATGGAGCCTGAAATGCATTTGGCGTTGTTTATTTTGTGGGGGAGACAGTACGCTGTGCCTGTTGTCTGAAATAAACTATGGAGGTATTTACCTACTGTGTTGGCGTTTCCTCAAGGGCAACCTTTGTATTTTGGAATATATATATATATATATATATATATATATATATATATATATATATATATATATATATATGTATATAAGCAAACACGTCCCTTCCGTGATCCTGGGCCCATGAGAGGTGGTGCGCTGTGCCGGCAGGACACGCCGGACTTTCAAGTCCTTACAGCAGATTCAATGAAGCACACTCTCAGAAGGATTGCAAAATCAGAATTTGTTTAATCGTTTCTATAACGAGTTTCGATTGTTTGCACAGTCTTGTTCACACATACAGTTACAAGTGAAGCAAGATTTACATACCCTCACTAGACATCAAAAATGTCTAGCTATTTTTCAAATATCAGATATGATTTGAACACTCATATTTGTTTGTTAGAATGAATTGTGGTTCACTTCTTGGGTCATTCTCCTATGTCTTAGCTGAGACTATGGGCGTTTCTACTGTTATGGTTTACTTTTTTTGAAGCTTTTATTTACCCTGGGTATAACCTTGTAGAGTTCTTATCTCCTGGGTTGGTACTGCATCTGCTCTGTAGATATACGTGCAACTGTTTGTGCATGTTGATTTTTGCTTTAGCATGATTGGTATTTACATTAGGTTTCTGTTGTGGTCCCCTTCTGAGGAATAGTTGGATATTTTCTTGTCGTTTGTTACCCCACTTGGGTTCTACATATGCTCGACAATTCAGTGGACCAGATATTAGAACATTGGGATACCATATCCCAGACACTTACAGGTTTAACCATTTCACAGGCCATCTGAGATTTCCAGACCACTCAGCAATAGCATAGAGACTATGGGTGCTGTTACCCCTTTCCCAGGACATTATAATTCATATATTTATGGCCACACTGTTGTACGATTAGAAGATGGCCGCCTATTTGACTCTGACACTATTTGTCTTTCTAAGAAAATCATTATGTTCCATCCAGACATATGGTTCTATGTTTTTTCTATACACATTACAGGGCATGTAAGGCTCTTACTCGGTTGATTGATACCATTTGTCTGTTCTGCCCGTTTCTCATTAATCTTGTCACGTTTTTACAGATCAATTCGTGAGTACGAGTGAACAATTTGAGAATTCTCTATGTTTCTTGTACTGAGAGGAACACACAGGATCGACTTTCCTGTTTCTGTATTTATATGCACTTTACAAGATGGCCGCCACCATTACCTTACCTTTGATAATGCTCACATGCTAAAGTCCATTTTTAATGTCTAGTCAGGGTATGTAACTCTTGCTTCACTTGTAACTCTATGTATGAACAAGACTGTGCAAACAGTCGAAACGCGTTATAGAAACGGTGTACAGACATAATATCGAGGTTTTTTTTCGGAGTACAAAAATATCGAGTTGGAAATATCAAAGGGGCTGAATATCGACATCAAGAATATCGGTGACCAGAATATCGACATGAAGGTAAGAAATATCGTTTTTGTTAATATCGAAGTCAGTAATATCGTTTGTAAAAGTATTGTTGTTAATAATATCGATTTTTATATTAGTGTTATGTATTTTAGTATGCATTTTAAATGTATGTGTTCTATATTTTTTAAGTATTGTATTTTTTTTTTTAATATATGTATTACATTTTTAGAAATTATTGTGTTTTTAAAAGTAAATTTTGCGTTTTAGTTCCGTAGCGGGTTGTGGGTTTATAGGGGAATAGGGTGGGAAGTAATTTAATTATAGTAAATTTAATAATAATTTTTAGAAATTATTAATTGATTTTAAATAAATTTTGCGTTTTAGTTCTGTAGCGGGTTGTGGATTTTTAGGGGAATTGGGTGGGAAGTAATTTAATTATAGTAAATTTAATAATAATTTTTAGAAAATATTAATTATTTTTAATTACATTTTGTGTTTTTATTCCGTAGCGGGTTGTGTGTTTATAGGGGAATAGGGTGGGAAGTAATTTAATTATAATAAAGTAATTATTCATTTTTATTTATTGGTATTTATAATTAATTTATTGTTAATTAATTATTAATTGGTAATTAATTTTTATTAATTGATTATTTGATAATTATATTAATTGTGTTAATTTTCTTTAGGAGCGGGTTGTGGGTTTATAGGGGAATAGGGTGGGAAGTAATTTAATTTTAATAAAGTCATTATTATGTTGTATTTATTGATATTAATAACTAATTTATTGTTAATTAATTATTAATTGGTAATTATTTGTTATTAATTGATTAATTGATAATTATATTAATTGTGTTATTTTTTGTAGGAGCGGGTTGTGGGTTTATAGGGGAATAGAGTGGGAAGTAATTTAATTATAATGAAGTAATTATAAAAAAATGTTATTATTTTTACATAATTAATGATTAATTAATTATTAATTGGCTATTTAATTAAAAAAATTATTTAATTGATAAGTATGTTAATTTTAACCCTCTGCTATCCAACACTTTCCCTACAGTTGCACTCTCTGGAGTGGGAATAGTAATTTTTACCCTTACGCTATCCAACACTTTCCCTACTGTTGCACTCTCTGGAGTGGGAATAGTAAGTTATACCCCTACGCTATCCAACACTTTCCCTACTGTTGCCCTCACTGGAGTGGGAATAGTAATTTTTACCCCTTCGCTATCCAACATTTTCCCTGCTGTTGCACTCTCTGGAGTGGGAATAGTAATTTTTACCCTTACGCTATCCAACACTTTCCCTACTGTTGCACTCTCTGGAGTGGGAATAGTAAGTTTTACCCCTACGCTATCCAACACTTTCCCTACTGTTGCCCTCACTGGAGTGGGAATAGTAATTTTTACCCCTACGCTATCCAACACTTTCCCTACTGTTGCACTCTCTGGAGTGGGAATAGTAATTTTGACCCCTACGCTATCCAACAGTTTCCCTACTGTTGCACTCTCTGGAGTGGGAATAGTAATTTTTACCCCTACGCTATCCATCACTTTCCTTACTGTTGCACTCACTGTTAATGTTAATGTTAGCGGGATTTATAAAAGCACATGAATACCCATAGGTGTCCTGGCGCTGAGAACACAGTAAGCCCACACAACGCCTAGTCCTGGAACAACCAGGTCTTTAACCTTCTCCTGAAGATGGATAGGGAGCTCGCACTTCTGAGCTCACTTGGAAGAGTTTTCCAGAGTTTAGAGGTGCCATAGTGGAAGCTGCGGCCCCCCCAATGCAATGTTCGAATTCTGGGCACTGTCAAGAGACTGGTCCCTGTAGAGCGAAGGTGTCTGGTTGGTTCGTACCAGACAAAAAAGTTCTGAAGAAAAGAAGGACCTGTGTGATTCAGTGCTTTGTAGGCCAAACACAGAGCCTTAAATTTGATACGCTGTAATACAGGGAGCCAGTGCAGATTGCGAATCTCTTTTGAAACCGATTTGTGCCTGGGGATGTTGACCAATAGCCGTGCTGCTGTATTTTGGACCAGCTGAAGCTTTTTTAGACACCGCTTCTGTATGTTCAGATAAAGCCCGTTGCAGTAATCCAGTTTAGACTGGATGAGAGATGTTATCACAGTTTTTCTAGTCTCCGAGGGGATATACGGAAGGATCTTCCTTATAAGAAAGTGGGACGCGGAGACAATAGCATTAGTTTGCTGAGAGAGTGTTAATTTGTTGTCAACCCACACACCCAGATTCTTAGCTTTAGCCACTGGTTTTGGTGATACTCCCATCTCTGCCGGCCACCACAGATTGCCCCAGATTGGCTGCATATTTCCAAAGATCAAGACCTCTGTTTTTTCAGAGTTAAGTTTGAGGCAATGAGTACTCATCCATCTGTTTATTGTACACATGCAGTTCTGAAAAAGTTGGATAGGAGGAACTTGATCTTTATATGCAGCCACCACTATCTGGGTGTCATCCACGTAAGACGTCAGACTAAACCCAAAGTCCAGGATCAGAGGAGCCAGTTCGGAGATGTAAACATTGAAGAGGGAAGGGCTTAAAGAGGTGCCCTGTGGTACTCCGCATGGCAAGGTGTACGATACTGAGTGATATCCATCAACCGACACTGTTAATCTCCTGTCCTTAAGAAAGGAGGACAGTAGGGCAAGTGCTGTGCCCCTGACCCCCGGTCTCTCCAGCTGCTGTTTTAGGAGGACGTGATCAACAGTGTGAAAAGCGGCTGACAGATTGAGGAGCACAAGGGCGGCTGTGCCTCCTTCGTCCATCACCGCTCTAATCTCCTGAGTGGCTTTAATGATTTAATGAGTGCCATTTCCGTGCTATGCTCTTGGCGAAAACCGAACTGGGAGTGATCAAGCAAGTTATTTTCACAGATGAATTGGGATAGTTGAATATTCATAATTTTATCAATTATTTTGGCCGGTAAAGGCAATCTGGCTATAGGTCGGTAGTTATTCGCATCCAGGGTGGGTTTTTTTAACAGCGGAAAGATGGAAGTCTCTTTCCACCTGGAGGGAAAGTTACCAGAGTTAAACATAGAATTAAAAATATCTAGCCCAGGGCTAGGGCTCACCAAGTCTGCTATTTCTTTCAGAAATGCTGGCGGGCAGGGGTCAGAGGGGTATCCTGACTTTGCTTCTTTTATATATTTTTCCACTGCTTCAGATGACGTGGAGGAGAACCACTGGAGTAGGAATAGTAATTTTTACCCCTTCGCTATCCAACACTTTCCCTACTGTTGCACTCTCTGGAGTGGGAATAGTAATTTTTACCCCTACGCTATCCAACACTTTCCCTACTGTTGCAGTCTCTGGAGTGGGAATAGTAATTTTTACCCCTACGCTATCCAACACTTTCCCTACTGTTGCACTCTCTGGAGTGGGAATAGTAATTTTTACCCCTACGCTATCCAACACTTTCGCTACTGTTGCACTCTCTGGAGTGGGAATAGTAATTTTGACCCCCTACGCTATCCGACAGTTTCCCTACTGTTGCACTCTCTGCAGTGGGAATAGTAATTTTTACGCCTACGCTATCCGACACTTTCCTTACTGTTGCACTCACTGGAGTAGGAATAGTAATTTTTACCCCTTCGCTATCCAACACTTTCCCTACTGTTGCACTCTCTGGAGTGGGAATAGTAATTTTTACCCCTACGCTATCCAACACTTTCCCTACTGTTGCACTCTCTGGAGTGGGAATAGTAATTTTTACCCCTACGCTATCCAACACTTTCCCTACTGTTGCCCTCTCTGGAGTAGGAATAGTAATTTTTACCCCTTCGCTATCCAACACTTTCCCTACTTTTGCACTCTCTGGAGTGGGAATAGTAATTTTTACCCCTACGCTATCCAACACTTTCCCTACTGTTGCACTCTGTGGAGTGGGAATAGTAATTTTGACCCCTACGCTATCCAGCACTTTCCCTACTGTTGCACTCACTGGAGTAGGAATAGTAATTTTTACCCCTTAGCTATCCAACACTTTCCCTACTGTTGCACTCTCTGGAGTGGGAATAGTAATTTTTACCCCTACGCTATACAATATTTTCTGTACTGTTTTAGGTAATGTAGTGTATAATGTATTTTAAAAAGATTAAAAATATTCTAACTTTTTAATTTGTTATATATATTTTTTATATTTTTATTTATTTTATTGGTGTTTGTGTATATATATGTATTTATAATTTTTAATATGTTTTTTAACAATTTATAAGTTATTAAAATAATTATTTATAAATATTAAGTACGTATATATATTATATTTTATATATATATGTTTAATTTATTTTTACATTATATGTATTAGTTATAATTTTAAACATTTTAAAATAATTGTAACTATGGGGCCCATTAGGATGGCGGGCGGAAGCACCACCGCCGTGCTGGCGGATGCAAAAAGCACCAGTTACCGTCCGCCCGCCGCAGCCCACACGCCCGCCCAATTAGGATGTGAAAATACAGCCAAACACCGCCCGTAAGCCAGCGACGCCGTCCGCCATCAAAGTGCGCCCGTTCACCTAGCGGCGCAGCCCAATGGAGACACACCGCCCGACGAAATCACGTACCGCCCGGCGTACAAATTACGATGACACAACCAAACAGTTCCCCCGGCTAAGAGACACCGCACGTGAAAGCAAGGCGGAAAACCGAACGCACAGTACGGATAGCAAAGAGGCGGACCCCTCCGAGCATGAATCCAGCACTGCAGGCCCTCCCCAATCTCTACCTGATGCAGCACCCAGGAGTCAACGCACCGCGGCGACGCAGGTAGGCAGACACACAGCAAGGGCACGCAAACACCGCACACAGTGCAAGGGCGGGAAAACTGTATATGGCCCCCCCGACACCCCTGCGTGGACACGACACATCCACCACTGCACCCACACATGCGCACAACGCAGAGGCCAACGGCAGCGCAATGTATGCGCCGCACACAAACAACACAGGGTCACAACCAAACACCACACACACCAGCACCACCCAGAACGCACATGTCACGTGAAAGCCCTGCCACAGTCATGTCCCCAACCGGCAATTCACTGTTGCCAACCTGACGTCACACAAGTGACCCGAACATGTCAGTGATGTCACGTCAAATTAGGACACACCCCAGTGTGCAAAACATGGCGAAGCACACAGCGGCGGCAACATCACCCAGCAGAATATGAACCCCGTCGGCAAAAGGTACGCCAGTACCACACAGAAACACCGATACCACCCTGCACCCAATACCAAGACATGCAATACGTAACATCAAAGATCCCGGGGGACAGACAACAGGTGGCTCCAAGCATAACACAAGGCCCAACGTATAGCGGAAACGCAGCCTGCCGCCCACACACGGAAGAGGAGACAGCACTGAATGACCTTCCATTCCCACTTTGAAACCACATCCCGACTAAACAAGCCGGAGAAAACAGTCATCGTACCAAAAAAAGCCCAACACAGGCATGCAGAGGGAAGCGGCCACAGGGCAGATAGCGCATAACACCAAAGAACATTCAGAACGGAAAAAAGAAATGATAACACTCCCCCATGTGGTTCACATGCAAGTTATCTGGAAGGAGTCAGACACCACTAACCTTGACCATTCAGAGAAGCATGTGGGATGAGGGCCCGTGTCCTCCGCACAAGTTAACATAACACAAGTCCTGCCTCCCTACGACCATTACAGAATTCCCAGCAACGTCGGAGGTTGCACTCTGCAGACTGCACAGACAGCCGGAGCACGCCATCACATCGCCCTGCAGCAAAATGGCACTTGCACCACACCTACCCAACTATGCCGGACAGATTAAGCTGTACAAACATAACCTGATACAGATATTGGGATGTGACAATCTGGCCTTGCTGAACGTAAGTTACCGACTAACTTACCGCATCGCATTGTTCAGCTGCGTCATCCCCGTCTTCTACTGTCGGAGGTGTCCCTTCCACTATCCTGTGGATTTATGTCTCTCCAACCCGGCATGTCCAAGGGCGGACCTGCTACAACTATTCAACCCCTGGACGTCCACGACAGGGTCTGTTCAGCTTATGGGGGCATGGCGTATGTGGCTACTATCGGACCCACACTGCAATGGGACCACTGTGCCTCCACACGACGGATTATGGATCACAGTTACATCGAATGTCATCCAACATGTCCCATCATGCTCCTACAAGGGACAACTCACGACCAACACCTTGACAGCCACCATCCGCTACATTGGATGGCATCCATGTTTACCACCAATGCCATGGAAGCCCTGCTGGAAGGTATCGCATACCTGACAACCTGTCAATTCGTCGGCCCCCGACGCTATACCCCCAATTGAACAATGATGTCCCACACCGTACCCATGCTTGGCTTCCGCACGGACTGGGCAGTTACCAGTACAACAACTATACCATACAACCTGCAACTGACACCACACCATCAACTACACTGCCATGACATCGTATATTTCCGGGACATGCACTCTGTGCCTCATCACATCCAGTAACTCTGCATGAACAGGGGGAGGCAGAGGCATGGGATTTGTGTATGGCAACCACATGGACAGAACTGCACGTACAACCATGCCATAATATGGATCCTGCGCCCATGAACACATGCACCAGTCAGTGGACAGTAAACGTCAGGCTGTAGTATGTGAGAGCCGTCACTGCACCTCCCTCTGAACTTCCGTGCCAGGACCTTTGCATGGACAACAAGTGCATCCACCAACAACATGACCCCAGTGACTGTGACATGTCCAGTAGCCACCACATCGCAAGAACAAGTGGGACGCCGTTGCATGCACGTAAGCCCATGCCCTGATGTCACCTCCACGCACGTGTGTATGAGTAACTATAGCAGCAAACCTGTAACATGGAACTGAGATGCACTGTGCCCATGATGACAAGCGGACTGGTAGGCTAAATGTATACTGTCTGTGTCAAAGTCAGCAGCACCTCAGTAAGTAGCAAATGTACATTAGCACAGCAACGGCTAAGCAGTCGTAACTCTGAAGCCCACATCCCACAGTCAACAACTAATCACATGTACCCCTACACCCTATGCTATGTGTAATCATGCTGAGTATATCCTCCACATGCATTTCGCTGCCAGTAGTGTCCACTATAATGCATCACAAAGGACATAAGTCCTAATACACGGCTTGAAGCAAAAATGTGTCTCTGCCGATTCATTTCACAAGTACGAATGAGAGAGGATGAGAGTGTGTGAAGTACACGGCAGTCGTGAGATGACCATGTAGTCCACTGTCATTGGATGTCAACGCAAATGAGTAGCACAACTGTGGAAGACACACATGTGTTATGTGAAGCGGGAGTTACGTATGGCTCAGGTGGGTGGGTGTGACGGGTAGGTGCGCACATGCAATGTTGAAACACGCTGTGTTGGGAGGATTCAGGAACAGTACATTGGCGCTCCCCTGGGAATTTGTAAAGACCACCTGTCTGGGGATGAATGTGAACTCGTGTGTGCACAACAGGCGGGCACACGATCAATGCTGCATCAAGTGTAGACGTCAGCCCACCCTCCGTGGACATGCTGGATACTGCTGTGCGTCCGCCAGGCCCTTGCCAAGGCACCCACATCCCCTGTCGACCAGGTGTATCCCCAACATTGTCCACCTGCACAGGCAATCCAGGACACGGGATGGCAGTGGAGCATGGTGGGTGAGAGGTCATGGCGCGTACCTCCTGGTCACATCACGCAGGCAACACATCCTCAATGTGTAGTATGGCACAAGTCAAATGGAAGTGGTGGGGGGATGCACACATCACGAGCAGGAGTGACGTCACGGAAGGTGGCTCGCACCATCCCACCCATTGCCTAGATTCCCACACACGTTACATGCCATTGCAACAGAGAAGCCAGCGCGTGCACAAGCAGCCCCAAGCTCGCCCCAGAGAGGCCAAAGAGTGAATGTGTGGGTCCATGAGCACCAGTTGGACGCGGCCTGGCCCGCTAGGGCAGCTACAGCCTCTGTGTGTTGCAGGTGGTGTATCCGGACTGCGGAGCCTGTCATGCATTGTCAATGTTGCCCGGGTCTCGAGTCGGGGCACCACGCAGGTGGACGGCGTCCCGCCACTTATTATACCGTGAGACAGACCACTTGTTCAACTGGACCCACACATACACTCCTTGGCCTCTCTGGGGCGAGCTTGGAGCTGCTTGTGCATGCGCTAGCATCTCAGGTGCAAATGCATATTGGGGTGAGCGAGGGGAGGCCATGAGGACAGTGTAAAAGATGACTGTTTGACTCTCAGTTAGTTTAAGGAAGGACCCTGATGTGGTCAGAAAAAGACGTGTCTCGTGTGTCTTGCAACTAGTAGATAAGCCGATGACCATCCCATGTCTTGCATGTAGCCCCGCACCTAGCACCGCCCACTCGTCACATCAAAATGAGTACCAGCACCACATTCTTCCCATTCGAAGCACTGACTGGGGGTGACAACCATTGGACAGTCTTGTGTAGTCCACCCACGCGTACATGTGGGCCCTCCATGATCCATGTCACCTGCGGCAAAGTGATGTCATGGGCAATGACGGTAGTGAGCAGAGCTGTCTGCCCCACGCACAGATGGTGCATCAGCTCAACAGACCCAGCACTGAGTGCAGCAGGGGTCACATGTGCAGGGGCAGCTGTGCCTGGTGTGAAGGCACATGCATATAGACAGCACATCGACCAATGTGTAGTCTGCCCACATCTACTGTCCATTGTCAGGCGGACCTAGAAAAAGATCACAAGGCAACACATCTGCGTGGGTGTACCCACTGTGACCAACACTGCGCAACCATCAACGTACTCGCCCTGTGCATGGCCCACCCCGCAACAGAGGTCACATTCAGTGCCACTATCTCACACACACATCCCAATCATGAGGCATGGTGTGTCCAATCGACAGGACTGAGTTAGCGCCCATCCGGAGGGTCCTGAACAGGAGACACATGTAACCCACTAGGCAGTCTGTGTTGTCACCTACTGGCATTGTGCAGTCAATGTGCAGGCCAGGCCTGCTGGGACTGAGAAGGGCAGCATGGCCCCAGCCTGACATTCACACGACCAACAAGTGCACTGAGACCTGCATTGCCAATTGTCTGGGTCACTGGATGTCTGACATGAAGTTGCCATGTACCACCACTCGGGAGGGACAGACAGGTCAAAGCGCCCGAGAGCTCACATACCCATGCCACCTGCAGTCAGCATGGTGAGCAGTGCATGTTTGAACACCACAGGCTCTGACTCATAGTGCTGCGGATCAACGACATGTGTGTCCCCCACATGCACTCCCACACACACTGCAGTTGTCTCTCACACACAAATTCCGCAAGGTATAGCCATGTGCAGTGTGCGTGGAGCTCGGAATCCAGGATCTCCAGCTCCTCGCTGGTGAGTGGACCTGGACATGTCCTCAGCGTCATCGACGTGTAGGTGGAGAGGTGGCAGCAGCAGGTGTTGTCGAGGGATGCCAGGCTGCAGTTCCAGGTAGCTGTGGTTATGCCTGTCCCACTCACACACACATATAACCCCCTGGGGCACTTTCAGTGGGTCCAAGCTGCTGCAATTCGTGTACCATGTCTGGCAGCTTCAATTGCAGACGTTGGCCTGCTCCCAGCTGGCCCGGGACGCCTACCTCCATAGTGGAACACGCAGGGTGCAACCGCGAGGGTCATTGGAGTTGGCCGTAAGGGCCTGGACCATGGCGGGTACAGTCCGCTGATGCCATGTGCACCACACAGTATAATGTGCGCATTGCATCTGCAGGTGTGGCCATGATTTGTGTGTGGGTGCAGGTCCACAATGGATGGGGCCACAACATGCTGTGTGCATAGGCAGGAACGGCCAGTGGCCAGCCTCCACATGTCTGTTGGAATATCACCATGTACACATTGGCATGGGTGCATGGGATATGCATATGCACACACATGCCATCTTTCACTATGTACATCTGCCACTTGGCACGTGCAACGTTACGTGTCACTTGTGATGTGTATTTGCAAGCACACAGCCGTGTTGGCATGGGGCTGTCAATGTGTACACCTGTCAATGTTCCTGGAGGTGTGATCCGTACAGTGCTGTACATAGGGTGCAGTAGTGACATCAATGACTGTCTCATATCCCCTCGTGCCACAGGTCCCACTTGTTTTGGCCGCTCAGCCTGTGTCCATAGCGTTGTTGGTGTGTGCCATACTCACCCAGCCTCGGAAGCAGTGTGATGCACAGCAGCTAGTCATGTTGCCGTGGTGTTGCCGCTTGCCGAATATGCAGTCTGTTACCATCAGCATGCCTTACAAGTGATTGAGGCCTACATCCCCATGTGCATGCACATAGCAGTGGTGTGTGTCACTGCCCATTGCTATTGGTAGGGGACTTGTGTAAGTGTATTGTGGCTGTGCTGTCCCTACTTGTCAGCTGTTCTGTGATTCAATTGCTTGCTCAGTCATTTTTGTTTTGTGTATGTGAATATGCCATGTGGCGTGTTGCTTTGACATGTGTCCACTTCCATCTTTCCTAGGCGGATACCAAACATTCATCGCCCCTACCAATTGCTGTCAGACATGGAGGATGTGGAGGTCATCCGTAAATATCGTCTGGACCGACCCACCCTGCATCGTCTATGTACCTTGTTGGAACCCCACCTCCATCCTAGCAGGGTGTATCCAACAGCATTCACCCCACGGCTAAGGTGATGGCTGCACTGCATTTCTTCGCCACTGGGTCATTCCAACACACAGTGGGCAGTGGAGGTGGGATGTCCCAGCCCATGTTCAGCATGGTGCTCAGGGATGTACTGTCAGCTATGATGCTGTACAGGAACAGATACATCCGCTTCCCCAGGGCTCGTGAATTGGCGGCAGTGAAGGGTGCTTTCTATGCCCTTGGACGGATCCCCCACGTCGTTGGTGCAATAGATTGCACCCATGTTGGCCTTGTTGCACCACAGGCCACTGAGCACCTCTACCGCAACCGAAAGCACACGCACTCCCTGAATGTGCAAGTGGTGTGCCTTGCGGACATGGTGATTTCACACGTGTGTGCGAAGTTCCCAGGATCGGCCCATGACGCGCACATCATGCGCAACAGCATCCTACCACGTCTGATGACCAATCTGCAACCGGACCGTGGCTGGATTGTCGGTGAGTATGTGGAGTAGTGTAGCGTGCTGGCTGTGCGATGCTGTCTTGTGTCCAGTTGGAATTGCAACGGTTCTCTGTGTCCCTCACACCCAGGTGACTCTGCTTACCCGAATGGGCCCTGGCTGCTCAGCCCATTGCGACGTCCTGGGAGCTCAGCTGATGTCCGCTACAATGAGGCACATGGGAGGACCAGACGTGTGGTTGAGCGGACCTTTGGCCTCCTCAAGTCCAGGTTCAGATGCCTGGACCGCACCGGGGGTGCACTGGCGTACTCCCCACAGAAGGTGTGCCAGATAATAGTGGCTTGCTGCATGCTGCACAATCTGGCTATTCGCAAGCAGATCCCCCTAATTGTGGATGACGGAGATCAACCAGGGCCCCAGCCTGCAGACCAGGACAGCTCGAGTGAAGAGGACAGTGGAGAGGAGGAAGCTGTGAATGTGCGTCAGCAGCTCATCGCCCGCTACTTCACTTGACGGTGAGTGTCCATGTACGACGGCTGATGTAGCTGTAGTTGTGCAGGTGTATGTGTGCTCTGTCACGGGGGCCTTTTGTTCACTGAGTGCTGTGTGTCAATGGTCCATGTCCAGGTTGGTATGCCACTGACAGTGGCTGTAGCATTGTGCCCTGTTGCTCTGTGAGATGTGTGTACATTGCTTGTAGTTGGTGACAAGTACTGTGTGATGAGTGTGTGACACACTCATTGAATGTTCTCTTGTTCTGTTTTTCACCCCTAGGTCCCTACAGCCTCTCCTGTCCCATCGACATACCACACAGCAGATGCATTTCTGCTCATGGTGGCGAATGCACATCGTTGAATAAACCCAGGACACATAAAGCAGATTGTGATCAAGGTGTATTTATTTACAGCGGTGACATGTGATTGTGTGCAAGGTGATGACAAATGTGGTGCATGCTGTGACAATGAGTTGACGGTCATGGCTGCGTGATGGTCAAGGTGTACCCATGTAGTTCTATGTCCACAGTCCAACAGACACATGCCATTCACATGGCAGTGTGGGGTAGGATCGTAGTACAAGTCAATGCAGTAGGTGGTCAAGGTGGCTGGCTGACTCACTGGCGTTTGGTGCGTGCGAAGTCCTCTCTGGACACCTGTTTCCTCTTCGGACGGCCCCTTCCACGTTTGGTAGGGGGGGGTGTGTTGATGTGCCGCTGGTGGTGGCTGAGGAGTGCTCACTCGCTGTGGACGCAGGGGAACGCGATGCTGCACGACCCTGTGCCACAGCAGGTGGTGGCGGAGGTGGTGTTGCTGGCCTTGCTTGTGCCCTCACCACCACCACCAGCTGGCCCTTGAGGTCCACAAGTTGGTCCATACGGGTCACGAATTGGCCCATATGGGCATCCATGGACCTCAACACCCCAAGGACCTCCCGCGTGTCGGAAGCCGACCTGGCCCATTGTCCTTGGGCCTCTTCATAGGCCCCAAGGACTCGGGCGATTTGCGGCAGGCCTTGGCTCCCAGGCTCAGATGGCGTTGGCCTGGCCCTGCTCCTCCTACCAGTATTGCTGCCACCGACCTGCCCACTAGCCACATTGCTCACCACGGTCCTCGGTCTGGCTCCCAGGGTGGAGCCCGACGGCCGTGCCACCCCTTGCGCAGGGGCTGTGGCCAGGGATGGCGTGGTGGTGGTGGTTGCGGCGGGGGTGGTGGTTGCGGCGGTGGTGGTGATTGCGGCGGTGGTGGTGGCCGCAACGAGCGTGGCAGCAGGGGTCTGTGACTGGTCAGCAGCCCTGGGTGATGTGTTGGTGGGTAGGAGGGGCCCTGGGGAGCGGGTGTGCCCTGCCACTCCAGATGGGCCTGCTGGGTGGTCCGTGTCCGGAGAGGTGTCCAGCTCCTCTACATCCGTGAGTCCGGGTCGGGGGCTTGCGGACTGGCTGTGCTGGCTGCTGTCTCCCTCTCCAGCATCCAGCAGTTCGGCACCTGTGGGGAGAATGAGATGGGTCATTGTGTTGCACCTAGCAAAGTATGTATTGGTTGTCTGACATTCACAGTTCATGCACTGTCGTGCACAGGTTTCCCAGAGGCGTGTGTGTGGATGTACGATGTGTGTATGCGTGGGCTAGGCAATGGAACTGTGTGATGTGGACATGTGGCATGGGACGGATTAGCAATGCCGATGGGTGTGTGTTGCTCTGCTCCTACATTTTGTGGCTCGGGTGTATGCGGGCTCCAGGACCATCGACGATGTTGGGTTGCACGATGGTTTTGGGGGACAGATGGAACGCTTAGAAACGCTGATGCCAAAAGGGGGTACAGCCCCCTAAACGCTTTTGGGTTGAAATATGCTTTTGGGGTTCAAATGGAACGCTTAGAAATGCTGATGCCAAAAGGGGGTACAGCCCCCTAAACGCTTTTGTGTTGAAATATGCTTTTGGGGTACATACTGTGAGTAATGGGTGCAGAACGTGACATGTGTTCTGGCAACATGACAGTGCATAGACAAAGGTGTGTGTCTGTCTCACATGCCCGGCATATCTGCTGACTGTTATCATTCATGGACATTACATTGGTAGCATTGTTGTGAGTTCGTGCTTGTTGTGTGCCACACGACGTATTGCAGATGGGCCAATTCCTTTGTGTGCGTGCTGCCCTCGTACATGTGCATCAATGCTGTGCTCTTGGGGTGTTGACTATATTATGTGTGTTGTTACTCGCAGTGTGACGTGGGCTTCAGTCACTGCAGGCACATGATTTGTCATGGGCAGGTATCTTTGCATGACTACTGTATGAGGGCCAGCTGTTCGGATGACATACCTTTCATGACACTGGGGCTGAGAGATGAGATGGATGATATGTTGAATGTGCATTGTGTGCCTGTGTGTTTCATGGGTCCAGTGGTGTTTGTGTGCAATATTGTGGTTCCAAGCTGTTACTTCTAGTACGGTCTGTCTTACATGGGCGTTGTTGTACGATGTGTGGGTGACAGGCAGTAAGGACTACATGGACAAGACTTCGATGGTGTTGCTGATGTGTGTGATGGGTGGCACAGTGCCTGCCGTGTGGGTCTGTACTCCAGTGGGACTTGTGCATGCAGACGTGGCTCCTTAGGTGTTGCTGTATCTGTGATGGGTCATGTGGGGTATGACTCTGTAATACATGTCCGTGTGCACATTGGTCTCATGATTGTGACTGGGAGCAGTGCTGCGTGTTCCTCTGCTACGTGACATGTCCCATGTGTCAGTCGTAGTACAGTCCTCATGCCTACAGACGCACCGCCCTGTACAGTTTCCCACCTACAGGTTGATTTTTGAGTGCGCAATGCAATGGATGCCACATGGTACTGGGAGGGTGGGGTGCTCCACCTTGCTGGTCTGTGGGAGTGGGGGCCTGGTGGGTGTTGTACTTCAGCTGTCCCCCTCCGACCCACTGACTATGTGTTCCGGCTACTTACCTGTTAGTTGTCGGTTACTGCAGCTGTGCCTGACACATGGGTGTGGGGTGTGCTCCACCTTGCTGGTCTGTGGGAGTGGGGGCCTGGTGGGTGTTTTACTTCAGCTGTCCCCCCTCCGACACACTGTATTTGTGTTCCGGCTACTTACCTGTTACTTGTCGGTTAGTGCAGCTATGGCTGACACATGGGTGTGGGTGTGGGGGTGCTCCTTCTGGCGCTTCTGGAGTACAAGGGGACCTGGTGGGAGTTGCGGTGCTGGCTGACTGTACACATGCCCCCATGGTTTTGTTAGTTGGTAGCTTTGGGCTGAGTGTGTGTGAGTGTCTGTTGCATGTGTGGGTGATGTCTTGTGTATTGTGTACTGGACATGGGGGTGTTTGTCCCTCGGAGCTATGGCATGGTGGTAGTGCATGTGATTACATAGCGGTGTGCTGGTATACGTTTGTTTGTACTTACCAGCCTCCACTCCCCCTGGTAATCCGGTGAGGATCTCCGGATGTATGATGACTCGCACCTTCTCCTCCCACGCCTTGAAGGTCTTGTATAGCGCGGGATTACCTCCGCCAGTCCTGGCAGCCAGCTCACGATTCTTGGACTCCTTCTTCTTGACCACGCTTTTCAGGTCGTTCCACCTTTTGTTAATTTCGCCTCTGTTGCGTGGCACGTTCCCGACTGCATTGACCTGGTCTACGATCCTGCTCCACAACCGGTTTCTGGTGGATAGTGGTGTTTGTTGGACCTGGTTCCCATAGATTTGTGGGTGCACCTTGACGATCTCGTCGACCATGACCGTCAGCTCGGTGGAAGTGAACTTGGGCATTCTGTGTGGTGCCATGGTGTGTGTTTTGGTGTTTGTGGTGCTGGTGCGGTGTGTGGTGTGTGATGTGCAGGGGGTTTGTGTGGCCGGTGTTTGGTGGTGGTGGTGGTGATGGGTGTGATAGGTGCGTGTCTGTGGTGTGCTGCTGTCCTTTCTGTCTCGCTGTGTTGTGTGCTTTCGTCCTCAGTTTGTAATGTTGCAGGGGGTTGTGGTCTGTGAAGGGGCTGGTTTTGTACTTACCTATGTGGGTGTGTCATGATGGTCTGTTGTTTTCAGGTGTGTTGTGGCTGGTGTTCTGGGATTTGTAGTTGATTTGTTTGTCCAGGGGGGTGTTTCCGGGATGTGTACTGTGTTTGGGTATTTGTGCGTGGGTTGCTGTGTGGACTTGTTGGCCATGTTGTGTGTGTTTGTTTTTGTCTGCGGATGATTTCTGTGCATGGACGTGGCCGCCAGTGCTTCCGCCGTGTCCATTTTCGTCACTGTTGTTTGCGCTGGCGGGCGGTGTATTTGTGTATTTTCCGCGCTCATGTCGGTGCGATCCTAATTTCACGGGCGGTGTCTAGGTCGTCAGGGCGGGCGGTTTTGGGTTGTCGTGCGTCTTTCCGTCCGTGGCGGGCGGATGGACTTAGACTCGGACATGGGTGGGTGGTATTTTTTGTTTATTTTCCGCCTCCGGCGGTTTTCGGTTCGAGGCATCGTAATTGCTCGGTCGGTATTCAGACGGTGTAGGCGGGCGGATTTTTAACACTGTGGTAGATGGCGGATTTTTTACCATCCGACATCGTAATGGACACCTATGTTTCTTTTAATTATACGTATTATTTACTTTATTTTACATTATTTTTTAATTATTAAAAAACGATATTTTTGACAACAATATTTTTTTTAGATATTTTTGTACTTACCATTATGTAGATAGGACTTCGATATTCTTGACATCGATATTTTTATGTCGATATTTTTGTAGCTCAATATTCTGACAGTCGATATTCTGTCAGTGATCCTATAGAAACGATTAAACAACTTCTGATTTTGCAATCCTTCTGAGAGTGCGCTTCATTGAATCTGCTGTAAGAAATATATATATATATATATATATATATATATATATATATATGCAGGGAAATATGCCTTTCAGCACACTGCGAACGTCTTTTTGCGGTGGGATGACCGCCGTGAAAAGACAGGCGGAAAGGGATTTCGTAATGCTGCCCTGTGTCCTGGTTCCGCAAGGTGGGCGGAAAAGGACCGCCTTGTGGAACCGTGGTGGACGGACTTTCCGTCCACCACGGACACATTGGGATTCCCACCGCCATCCTAATTCGGGCGTGGGAATTTCCTGTGTGGTGGCGAAAGGACCGCCACCGCCGGCCCGGCGGTGGCGGTCCTTCCGCCATCGTAATGAGTCCCTAAGTTCTCTATCAGTGAATCCATGGTGCCCAGGTTACTGAAGAACGATTAACGACTCATCTCTTCCAAACTTCCAAACTCCCCACCTCAAAAATGTCCAACTTCTAGCCCATCACAAACATCTCTGTTCTGGCAACATTTTTGGAAAAGTAATTGTTCATTAACTTTAAGATTTTCTGAATTTTCATATTTCTCTCCAATACAGTCCGAGTTTTGACTCCTGCATGGCACAGGGGCAGCACTCCTAGGCATCTATCACAGTATCTTGAGATCTGCCAGCAAGGGCACTGCTGCCTTCATCATCCTTCAAAATCTCTCTGGTCTTTGAAACCGATAACTGCAACATTCTTATTGATTTAAGTGCCACTATGTTTAGAGTTTCACACAACACCATGTACTATTTTTGCGCCCTTCAGATCTTCACACCCAAGAGGTTAAATTAGTCATCTTCGACCTGTGTCTTAGACTGCAGCATCCAGAAGATATCTGCACTGCCACCAGCCCTACTTAAAATGTACTTGAGGCCTCTCTTTGTTTTATTTAAGAACAAATGCCTAAATATGTAAACTTCTGATAATGCCATCCACTTGTATATTATTTTTTTTCTAATCAACTTTGTCCCTAATCTCCAATATCTCTTTATTATATTCAAGGTCAAGCTTATTTGATTGATCGAAATTATAAATTCATCATCAAAGCCTCATAAAATATAGTGTAGGGTAAAAACGGTTCCAATTGTAAATAATTAAAACTCCAAAGTGCTTACAAATTTACAGTACTGCAATATACAAAGTTAAAACTACCTAAACTATAAATAGCAAAAAAAGCAGACCAATTATACATTTCATCGGGATTAAGGTAGTGACTTTTGCCTGATATTCAGTGTTGGTTGACAAGCAATTTTCTCCATCATAATGTCTTAGAATAAGAAAACCACTCTATTCCAATACCCCTCTACAAATATTTAGCCTCACACCCCAAGTAACTGAGAAATTTCAGAATCTTTGGGTCATTTATAGGGCCAGCGACAGCTTACAATCTCAGATCCATGCCGTAGGTTTCAGATATAAACTTGAAGCTCATTCTCACTCTACTCTCCAACCATCATCATGTTATAGTATTTGGAGGAGCAAATAATTCCCAGTTGGATGTTTTAAATTCTTTTGCTCTGACTTCCCTGAGCATATTGTGAGAAGGTGGTTCTGCCCATCTAATCCACCCAGATTGTTGACTTTTAGATCATCAGTTTTTTTTACCTTTTACTGTGGGGGAGCCTCATAACCTGTGACTCACCTGTGTTAAACTCATGGTAAACGGACTGCTCATGTTTACCCACAGTGTGCAGCGTTCAGGATAAGGCAGCTGCGATGCAGTAGGAGTTAGAGGCACTTGGCTGGTTACATGTGAACACATGTGTACACATGTGTGCACACATGTGAGGGCTGTGTGTGGGAGATTCCAGTCATGTGCAGCCCAGGAACTGCGCATAGGTAGCCTGACGTAGAAGGGACTCTGCAGGATTCAGTATTGAACTGGAATAGGACGTATAGTGTTGGTGTACACATAAAGGAAAGTCAGTGGGGCTTACTGGCTTGTCTGCAGTGACACTCCATTGTGCACTTATGGGGAAGGCTGCCTGAAAGTGCAGCACCACTTTCTCTTGGTTTAAAGGCAGCAGAGTTGTACCAATTTACAGTGTAACCTGTGTGTAAAGAGCAATTCTGCATTTCCAAAGACATACCTGTACAGCCTATACAGGCCTTACATTCCTGAAGACCAGTTGGGGGAAAGACTCAACATCTGTGGAAGGAATGAGAGAAGCCCAGAGTAAAAGAAAAGAAAAAGGCTGGCGCAGGGAGCCAGTGAAACCATCTCCCTGCAAAGTTTGTCACCTTGGAGGACAGGTGGCCTAAAGAAAGTGCTCATGGAGGCTAGAGCTCGCCAACAAGAGCAAAACAAGACAAAGACCATCCAAATCTTCCTAACAGGGCCTGAGATATGCCTTAGTGACGTGTGGTAAATTTTGACCTATTTCCATGGGTCAGCGAAGAAGTGTGTGGTGCCCTGTCACCTTACTTAGTTTTGTCTCCGGGGTGGGCGAAGGCCCAGAGGCTGCCCCAAGGAGAAGATCCCACATAGAATGTGCTGTTGTGCTCCCCAATATATAGGCAAGGGGCCCAAGACCTCATCCCTGGGCCCCAAACAAGAGGAGGGCAAGGGAGCACCGTTGCGCTCTCTGTAATACTGGGAAGGGGCCTAGGACCCTATCCCTGGCCCTGATATCAAGGAGAGAAAGAGGGTGAGTGCCACTGTACTCCCCCTCGTGGACAACCTGCCCTGCTCCCAGTGCCCACAAATGGGGGGAGCGGGAGAGCCAGCCACCAGCAACGAGCCTGCCTACAGGAGAGCCAGAAGAGCACTGTCGGCTCCCGCTGCAGCACTCTAGAGTGCTGCCAGGGTGGGAAGCCTGCGGGACAACAGGCGTTGGGCTCCATCAGCTGTCCCCCAACGAGGGAAGCTGCATGTGGGGTGCCCAGGTGGAACCAGGCACCCAGATGAAAAAAAAGGCATGGCACGAGGCCGCAGAGGCTAAAAAAAAACAAAGAAAGGAAAGGAAAGATGCGGCTCTACCCGGTTCAGTGGAAGAGCCACTAAAAAAAGAATGCATGGGGTCATCCAGATGCACCTCCTGCATAGGCATCATCTCCTTCTCCCATTGCCCACCTAGAAGAACAACAACAATTGTGGGACAAGTCAGCCCCTAAACCCCACAGACCTCTTGTGCAGCCCACTCCTTTCTGTCTGAATGTGTTTCCTCTCAAGGAGTCCCTAAGGCCAATCGGAAGATTCAGGAACCATTCTCTTTGGAAATCTGAGACTTAGTTGAAGAAGTCCGGATACTCTGAGAGACGGTCACTGAACAGCTCTGAGCTTTATGTGGCTTCATTACCTCCTTGATAGCAGGACTTACAGGCCCAACTCTCCCCACCTCTTGCTTTCTTGTCTGCGAGTTTGTCTGTGAAACCTTTTTCTCTTTCTACACATGTGAGGTGTCTGTCCTGCCACAGCCAACCATCTGAAGTATGCATTTAAAGAGAACTTCAACATGGTTGTGGTGAAGCCAGAGATAGAGGATGGCCAGGCACTTTTTCACCCAAGCCAGGAACATAATTCAGACACACCCTCTGGCCTGGGAGAGTGACTTCATCATAATTTTGGACAGCACACCCTTGTTTTGTGGACCACTTTATGGACTACTGACTTGCATTTTTCCCCTTTGAATATAGACTGCTTTCCTTGATTGGATTTGTTTTTTTCCCATTCACCCCCCCTAAGTTAGCATTTCCCCACTGCATTAAGTCTCCATTTTATTTCATTTTACCCTTGCTAAGGAAGACATTTTTTGCTAAAAATGTATTGTGGAATATATTTTAAAAGCAAACAAATCTGTAGATGTGTCATCATTCCTATTGCAATTAGGTAACCCTGGGCGGTGAACTCCGCTCCGCTCGCGGAGTTTGCAGAGTTTTCCCGCACTCCGCGTTACACGGAGATCGCGGAGTTCGAAAAACTCCGCTTCGCGCAGCGGAGTGGAGTTTTTTTCCTCGTTCGCGTTTACCAAAGTCAAGTTGGCGAGCGCGAGCGAGGAAAATCCACCTCCCGGCGAGATTTTTCTCGTTCGCGATCGTCAACATCAACTTGGCGAGCTCGAGCGTGGAAAATAAACCTCCCAGTGAGATTTCTCAACGCGGGGGGGTCGGGTTTCTCATTGCGAGTGGTCGCGTATGCTCGCGACCGCTCGTGTTGAGAAACTGCCCGTTCGCGTTGAGAAAGCTGCTGCTCGAGTAAAAATCTACTCGAGCGGCAGAAAGGAAAGCAGCGCTCGCTTGTGCTGTGCATGGTGCCGTTTGCGATGATTGCACAGTGCGGACAAGCATCCGGCACTGAAAATCACTGCAAACTTCATTTTTCTGTCGCACTCCGCCGCTTGCGGAGCTCTGCGTAGCGCAGCGGAGTTTTTTTCCACTACGCTGAGTTTCGCGTGCCGCAACTCCGCGAACTCCGCCCCGGGTTACAATTAGGCCTGCCTGGAATTCAAATTACACCAGAGAAATTGGACTAATTTTGGTAATTCCTCACTAGTCTTTGACATGGAATTACCAATAATTACTGATAATTACGCGATTACTCCTCCTTGAGTAATTTGGGGGGAAAATCCTACCACAAGAGCACATGCTCATCCTCACTCTTCATGTTCTCATTCATTAGCTCATTTCCATAATTCAAAGATGCCGCCATGCATCCATTTTGGACGCAAGGGTACATTTTGCGCTAAGAAAATAGCGCTAAATGCCGGGGCAAGTTGAGGAAAAATCCAACCCCTAGAGCACATTTAGTGAGCGCGAGTGGCTGCTTACCCTGGCTATTTGTGTTCTGCTACATTTAGCTCTATTTCCTAGTGCAAAAATGCATCCTCACATCCAATTTGGGCATTAGGGTGTATTTTGTGCTGAGAAAATAGCGCTAAATGCCGGGTGTAAGTTGAGGAAAAAACCTATCCCAAAAGCACATTTAGCAAGGGGGCATTTTTGCGCTAAGATATAGCTCTAAATGAAGAATTACTCTTCTGATGTAATTCCACATAATTCGCTGAATTCTTAGTTAATTCTGCATGATTACATACACTGAATTACACGCGCTACGGCCACCCCAAATTTTAATTTTGAAAGAATAGTTCATCTTTAAACTCAGGAGTGTTGTTCTGAACATGACACTGAACATGACACTTTCCAATTTAGTAAATGAACCATTAAACATTCTACACAGAAGAACTGCACATGTTTGTTATCAAAAGAGTGTTGAGATTTTTATTCTTAAAATAGTAACAATGACTGTGTCAGGGATGGAATAGCTACTTTTCTCACATTTTCACTAATTTTCCAGATTTCCCCTACTGCTGCACCTATGCAATCATGGTGGAGAGGTTGTTTAACACTCTGCTTGTGTTTTGGGTGGTTGAGTAGGTGTTGGTGGTTGAGGTGGTGAAGGTGGCGTAGGTGGAGGTGGTGCAAGTAGAAGTGTTCAGGTGGTGGTGGCAGAGGTTTCAGGTTGGAGAATTGTGTTTTACTCCTATGTTGAGGTGCCTCTGTGGAATCCTCTGCATGCAATGGCTGTTAAGAGTGAGAGTGGTGTTTTTTGCTTATTGCTTCTATCATCTTCATTACCAAGACATGTTGTCTTGTGGTCTCTTCCTAAGAAATTCAAATATGTTCTTTGTTGAATTTTTGCCACGTCTTAGCAACATGCCACAATGTTATCCAAGGCTCAGTCTGCCTGGCAATCATCTGTGGGAATACTTTAAGGGAAGCACCTCCCTCATAGAGAGGAGCCCCCAATGCATCAATATCCTCTCACACATTAGACTGCAGTTTGTAAACTAATCCTCCCAGTCAGCAGCATTAGACCATGCCAGCCCCCCCCGATGCATGGCCAACAGGTTGTCCAGCACAAAGTGGATTGCCATATGGGCGGTTGTGGGGGGAAGTAATGATGAATAGGGAAATAGCGTCTACTCACCAGGGATGCTCTGTCCCTTGGATGACTGAGTTAACACCAGAGATGCACCTTCATATGATCAATGTATGGGAGATTGTACAGGGGTACCTGTTAATTGAAAGCTGTGTGTACGTGAGAGTTGAGTGGGCAGAACAAGCATGTATGGCTGCATAACTAATGATTGGGAACTAGCAGCTCTCTGAATTGGTTTTGGAGGATCTCTGCTGCCCATTCACAAAGTGGCCTTTTTGAGGATTTTCTGCGTGGGGGCAAAATGTCATCCAGGTTCAACTCCTCCTCTTCAACAAGCTCCCTTTCCTCCTTCTCCTCTACTTTTCAAACAGTCCTGACCATTGACATTGAAGATTGGATGCTCTCCTTGGATTGCCTTCCATCCTCCTTTTGTAGAAATTTCAGCATCATTGTCTGGTGCAATGTCCCCCATACCTGGAAGAAGAAAAGGTCAACAGTAGAAATACACCATATCTAGTTTGGTGTTTAAATTTCAACACAGTAATTCAATAAACATTGTTCTGCAAATAAATAAATTAGTACCATGTCAGCAAAAAGAAGCATGGAAATTACAGTTTGATACGTGGATGGAATTAATATATCACAACATGTGAACTCATCAGCTTGAGCCACAGAGATGAGATTTGTTTTTTAGATCCCTTGTGAGGTCAGCTACTGAGCATGCATCCTCGTAGTTTGCATTTGTAAAGTAGTTCTAGATCCAGCAGCTATAAAGATAAAATATATGTTCAATGCATATTTTTAATCTCAAAAAATCATCATGACCACAAATACTGACAAATTACAGATATATTCAAGAAAGAAAGGTAGAGATAAATGAGTTATTAGAAGGACTAATGATGAAATAAAAAAATGAAGTTCCTGGGTTCCCAGACTTACCTGAGTGACAATGCTAGAGTGCGTAATAGCAGCCACCATGATGTCATCGGTGTTAACGTTCTCAAGGTGGAAACCGGAGGAATGTTGTTTGACAGAAGCTGACAGGAGAGAGAGACATATGAAGGAAATTAAGTCATTGTAAATCATATAAGAAAATGCTAGTTTTATAGTTTCAATGCCCATTTTGAAAGCCACAAAAATTGTTCTCCTGCGAATAAAGACAAGGCAAAACAGATACATTAAAGTCCTACCCTTACATTGCCAAGTCCAAGGCAATTACAAAAGAATATATATGTGGTGTTTATTACAATAGCATTACATATTGTGCATGGTGCCAGTAAGGATGTGTGACAAAAGGCATACATTTACCCTGCCAATAATAAATAAAGAGGTTAGATTCAAAGGCAAAAGAGCAGACATTTGACTTGCCACTGTCTGTAACCCATCTTCTGTGTGGTTACAGCCAGCTTTTGTGCACTGCTAGGAGCAGGGCTCGATGATGTTGCAGGTGGTGGATGGGACAACAGCACAGGACCCTAAAAAGGTTAAAAATAAAATATGAGTATATAATAGTGTAACAATATAAATGTCATGTTAACCCCTGACTATGAGTAAAAGCCATTCCAAAACACATTGTGAAATATACTGTTTTTAACAAAACAAGTGATAGAAATCCTCTGCAGTGCATTAGTCATATTGTTATCATAAGGATATACTTGTGTGTGTAGGTGGCTTGAAGTGTGAGGCCTGCTCTGTGCGTTGCCCTGCTGCAGTTGCAATGAATCCTGCCACAGTTTAAGCAAACAATCTATTGAAGGACTTGCTCTATGAAAAGTGTATTAAAACAATTTTGGAGGCATATATATCTGGCATGTGCCAAACAATGCAGGCATGAGTGAAGGACAGATATGGATGAGAGATTGTAAATTTGCTTTTACAGAGAGTGAGAGACAGAGAGAGAGACACAGAGAGAGAGAGAGACAGAGAGATAGATGTGGTTTTAGGATAATACCTGCCACCACATTACTGTTTCAGGAAGAGGCAGCCCATGCAGCATGCGCAGTGTAAGGCCACATATGGAGAGGATAGCCTTCTTGAGAGGGGTGAGACAGAGATGCACCCAGATTCACAAAGGTTTACTGTAGGGTTAGTATTACTTTTGTAATGATAACCCGATGCTAAACCTATTTGGGGGTTAAAAAAACAATGCTAATTTGTTATTATTGTTGGTTTGTATGGAAAAGTAACGCAAAGCAGCACAAAATGCTGCTTTGCATTACTATGCATCAAGGGGGCATTACATGGGTGGTTCATGGGCATTCCCATTCAGCCTAATGGCTAGAGTGGTCGAGCTCAAAGAAGTGAAACTGTGTTCGTGTCTCGGCAGAGACGCAAAACATCCTGTGGTTCTGGGCAAATCACTTAATCTCCCTGTGCCTAACAAAATGAATGTGTGCATCTGTAACACAACTGGTTCTCATGTAAAGTGCTCTGATACCTTCGGGTCGAGTTCACGCTATACAAAACTAAAAAAAAAACACACCTATGCTTTCTGACGCCAAGCACTATCTACTAACATTATTAGACAGGGATTGGCACCAGAAATTGATGCCACTGTAAAGCAGGCGTTAAAAGGAAAATCTTTTAATTTCTCCTTTGTTTTCCGACTTCGCTGTGCAGCACACATGCAAAGTAGGAAAAGCTTTGAAGTGTGTCTAGGCATAATATTTTGTACAGCAAGGACATCCTTCCTGTACAAAACCTATGCGAGTCTCAGGCACACACCTGAGCACTATGGAGCTAAGGTGTGTGCCTGGCGCAGGGAAGCTGAAATCAGCACCGGCGCAAGGGAGAGGGGAGGAGAGTGCCATATCTTGAGAATATGGTGCTTGCCTGCTCTCTCCCTGTCACACAACACAGCACAGCCTCTTTGGGGGCTGAGTTGCCTTCCATGACAGTTTTCAGAATCGGGGCATGGTATCTAGTTTGCCCTCCAGGAAGAACTTCATTCAGCTGTATTCTGGAGAACTTCTCCTTCACCCTCCACCTCACAGCTTACCATTTCTTTTTAATATCCCCCACAAAGTGGACATCCTTTCCCAATACATTGCAAGAGTCTGTTACATCCTGCCATAAGGTTGCCTTCTGGGTTCTACTGAGGGTCAATCGAGGCAGCACATGTAGATGTTTGTAGTATTTTACCACCAATTTAACAACAAGGTCTGTCTCCTTGTCAGTGAAATTTATTTTCCTCTTTGGCTGGGTCTGCATTATTTTGGCTAATTGTCTTGACTGCAGGATCAGCAAGACACAAAGGGATAAAAGCAGATTCTAGGGTGTGGGCTGTATTTATGTTGTACGGCAATGGGTGTTAGGTGGACATGATTTCTTTCAAGTGTACATCATTTTCCTATGTGATTCCATTGGGTTTTCTCTGCCCCAAGCAGAAAGGTTCCGCCAAGTGGTTTCAGTGACAAAATATTGAGTAAATAATATCTTTTTACAAAAATACTGAGTCAAAAATATCGATTTTAAAAATATAGACTCCCTCTACTTATAATTAAAATTACAAAAATATATTTTTAAAACATCGTTTTCACTAATATATATATAGATTTTTTTAATTCGTTTTTATTTTGGGATACACATGGCAACACTATACAGTATGAGCATATATCTCATAAATACAATGTATAATTGTGTTTCTCTATTTTCGACTGCACATGTGGCAGCGTTATGCCAAAATCATGTAACACAGGCATAATATAAGGAAAGTTGCACATCCCTATTTTATGAATAACAGCAATACAACTATCAGTAAACATGGAACTGTTGCAATGCAAAAACATAAAACTGGGCAGCAATTAACAGAGCAGCAATCCTGCATATCCCCTGGCATCAGGAACAGATGCGATGTTTACAGTTTGTTTCAAGTCTCATCCTCCTTGCAATGAACATATTATGTACTAGGTAACAAAATGAAATGTCGGGCCCCCATCCCCGGTGTGTCCCCCCAAAAACCTAGTGTCATGGTGTTTCTGGCTCTAAGGGGGTCACCCGTTCCCTCCCAAAACCATTATTCTGGGGTTCCACCTGCAGTGAGAGGCCCTTCTCCCCCTTCGCCCCTAGGGCCCAGAGACTTCAGTGTTAATTGGTGTTACCTGAACTATTAGGGGTATCTCCGCCACTTATCGTCTGTGTGACAGGGGTTTCAGTCTGTAGATGGGTACCGGGTCCCACTGCCACCTGCCCCGGGGGCTGTAAATTACTGAGCAATAATCCACTCATCTCCAAATCCCATTTGGCATTTTCATCTGCACGGACTATACACAGACATCGCTCCTCTGCCACCACCCATTCATGCATATCTGCTATCCAGCTGTGCAGTTTGGGGGGCACAGGTTGCGTTCAGTGTATCGCTCTGCGGCGTCTAGTGAGCACTAGTCCTAAGTTGGCAAGCTTATGTTGCATTCTATTACTCGTCTTTGGGGATGCAAAACCCCTAAATGGCAATGCTTAATGGCTTTCTCAATCCAAAGGCCAGTTGCCTCTCGAAGCGTCTCCAATATCCCCGACCAATACTTCTGGAGTCTAGGGCAATCCTACGACATATGAGTGAACGTGGCTGGTCCAATGCCACAGCGGGGACACTCAGAGGAGCGAGTCGCATTGATATGCGCTAATCTGAGAGGGGTCATATAAGTGCGATGCAAATAATTACATTTTATAGGCTTGAAGCAGGCATTGCTGGCCACCTCCTGTACCTGAGCAAATGCTCGTTTCCATTCACTATCTGTGAGGGGTGTCGGTAGGTCTGTTGACCATCTGTTTTGAATGTGAGAGACATCAATGCTACGGTTGGCCTTGAGTGCTCGGTATAGAAGGGAAATCAATCCCCTGTGGGTACCTGGGTCTAGAATTGCCATCAATGTGTGGTACTCCATTGGTTCCTCAGGGAATGAGATCCTAATCTCTCGCACAGTGCAGGCGAGTTTTGCATATTGCAAAAAGTGCCCTCCTGGGATCCCGAAGCACTCCTGTGCTTCAGCAAATGTGAGGAATGACCCATCACAATATAGGTCGCCTGCAGTGAGGCACCCCACCTCGAACCATCTCATCAAGTCCATGACAGTTTGGACATGGCAAAAATTATGCAGCCATTGCAATGGTAATGTTCGCGCATAAGGCGCCCTACGCATCACCAATGTGACCACCCATTCCCATGCTCCCCCAACCTGTCATACCACAAATAGGTATTCCGGGGGCATTCGAGATCCCATCATGAGGAATTTCTGTAAGCTATTCTCCTGTTCCTCATCTGCCATGAGATCTTTCTCTACGTTAGGGCCTTCTGCACACCATAGTGCTGCATATTGGAGGAGGGAAGCAATGTAATAAAGCCGAAGGTCCGGGAGGCCCAGCCCCCAGTTTGGTGCCTATTTTCAGAATCTCCAATTTAACACTGCTGTGTTTTCCAGCTCAAACCAACAATATGAGGAGGCTGTTCAGGGTCTCAAACGTAGCTCTAGGGATAATGCAGAAAGAATTCTGCAGGGTGTACAGGCAGCGCAGTAGGAGCACCATCCGGGGCAAGGCCACTCGACCCATGACGGAAACAGGGAGGCTATTCCAGAAGTTAATGGAGGACTGTAAACCGATAATCACTACCTCCATATTCAATGCATATTGCGCCTCTGCCGTATGGGCTACCTGGATCCCCAGATAGCGAAAATGGGCACACTTCCATTTGAACTCCATTTGGGGAGGTAAGCCGCGTCCCTATTTGTTAACGTGGCAAGTGGAAATAGGGTTGATTTTCGTTTATTGACTCTCAATCCAGACACTGCGTTGAAACTTGATAGAATGTCTAGAAGAATGAGCATTGCCTCTTCTGGACAATTTAAATATAGCAAGGTGTCGTCCGCATGTAGGGATACAACGTGCACCCAGCCATCCACCTGAATGCCCCAGCAGTTGATGTCCCTACATAATCTAATCGCTAACGGTTCTATTGCCAGGGCAAACAGGAGCGGGGACAGCGGGCATCCCTGCCTCGTGCCCCATTCAATTGTGAGCATTTCAGAAATCACCCCACCATTGCACGCTCATGCAGTCAGTAAACTGTATAGAAGGCACACCCAGGAGATATATTCCTGGCTAAGACCCATTATGATTAGCACTTCTCAGAGGTATTCCCATCATAAGGTGTTGAAGGCCTTTTCAATATCTAAAGCTAGCACTGCAGCCTTGATGTCTATATTAGCCATGGCGTGCAGGACATGCGACAGTCTACGTAGATTTATATGTGTGCCGCGGCCCAGCATAAAACCGCAATGGTCTGTGTGGACTAGATGTGTGATAACCCTACTCAATCACATAGCACGTGCCTTTGTCAATATTTTCATGTCTACTCCCAGCATTGATAGTGGTCGATATGATCCTGGCATATGGGATCCCCACCTGGTTTAGGGTACATAACTATCTGGGCCTCTCTCATCAATGGAGGTAAGAGACCTTCTCTCTTGGCTTCTTGCAGGATTTCTAAGAGTTGAGGGTGCAGTATGTCCCCATATGTTTGAAAATATTCTACGGGGAGTTCATCAGGGCCTGGGGATTTAGAGCAGGCCATTGTGGCCAGTGCTTCCTGCAGGTCTTCCAGTTTGACCTCCATGTTGAGTCCCTCTCGCTGGTCATTAGTGAGGCTAGGGAGTATAAGATCACTCAAAAAGTGGTCCCGGACGTCGGGGTTACCCCCGTCTCCTCTTTGTATACAGAGGATAAGTGGGCAGGTAAGAGAGAGTTAATACCATTTTGTGTGGAGGTATAGCTGCCTCCTGGTTTTTAGAGCGTATTATAATTGGAGGGGGTCGCTCGCACTT
The DNA here is from genome assembly GCA_963921515.1 of Calotriton arnoldi. NCBI lineage: Eukaryota > Metazoa > Chordata > Amphibia > Caudata > Salamandridae > Calotriton > Calotriton arnoldi. Next base: position 966,625 of record CAWUFW010006662.1, read on the forward strand.
AAGTAACCATGCTAGTAAACGACTTGACTTGTCCCCCTCCCAATGGAGCAATTGACGGTATTAGCAGCGGACCATACAATCTAGTCTATCCCATATCTCTCCTACTCTGCGCTGGGCGTGTAGTAACAAATCTGCCACTGAGTTCCCGCCCGGCTCCATTCTTTGTGGTCTCGCTAGGGTATTTTCTGCCTGTATCAGTTCTTTCTCCAATTGTTGCCTTAGGTCACCCACTCTCTTGAAACATTTGCCACGTGTCAAAATTTCAGGACTTCCCATTCTGTCCCCCTTTTACTAGTGGATCCCCAATTAGTATCATAGTAGGCGCTCATTGCTCTACTTATTTCCCCTTTGAAAGCAGCATGTTTTAGTGTGTTTGACTTTAGTCTCCACATCGGAAATCTGGGACGGTGGCACCAGGGCTCCCACTCCAGGAGTACTGGGGCATGGTCAAAAGGTATCATCCCAGCACTTGTGTGCATAGAGCCATCACCGCAGCATCACCCGAGAGCAGGAATCGATCAAGTCTGCTTTAAACTGTATGTGTGGGAGTGTAACAGGTGTAACCCCTACCACCTGGGTGCATTGTGCATCACGCATCTGCGTAACCTAATCGGTCCATGATACCCCGAAGTGTGTCTGTCATGTTCGGATTAGAGGAGATCCTAGGGGGATACCTATCCAAGGTATTATCCAAAACACAGTTAAAATCCCCAGCCCACACCACTGGGGTGCCCACAAATGGCAGAAGGAGGACTTTCGATTGCAGAAAAAAATCACGAGTGCTTGCCAACTTGACATTGACGAGAGCGAGCAAGGAAAAATCTCTGCTCCGCTTTGTGGAGCAGAATGTTTGGGAACTCCGCATGTAACACGGGGTGTGGAAAACTCCGCAAACAGAGTGGAGATCACCGCCCAGGGTTAGACTAACTACCCCTCATGAATATGTGGAGTAAGTCGCTGCGAACATCTGACCCCTCCATTTTTTGTGGAGCTTCGATACCTTCGGTTCAGACAAATGCGTTTCCTGCAGCTTTGCTATATGTATGCCATGGCAGCAAAGGTAGGTGTGTATTCTATATCTTTTGGTGAAGGAGTTAAGCCCCTGTACATTTCATGTTACAATTTTAAACTATGCCATCTGTCCAGTTGTAATATAACGCCATTTTGTTTCGCATGTACCGCTATTGCTGCCAACAATTATTCATATAACAATAATAACCCATCTTCCTCACCCCCGGGTAAACACTGTATGAACAAATTGTGCCTCTCCAGTCTTGTGACTAACCCCAGAGTTCCTACGTGAAAAACAGACTACAACGAAAAAATCAACTTCAATTATGAATCACTGATACAACACAATGATCCGATCTCACCTATACTATATAACCCTCAGACTCACTTCAGTCAAACAAACTCAATATCATGCCGGATGGAAAAGGGCACCGAGCGCGGCACCAGGTGGCAACCCGCCAACACCCTCCTCACCCTGCCATGCAGGCAAGCACACATTTGCACAGTTTCACTCACACCGATGAAAAGGAGAAGACAGAGGAAAAAGCAGAAGAGAGAGAAATAATGAGTAGAAGGGGGGCCGGCCCATGTACGCACGCACTCAATGCCTCTCTCGCTGTACCCCGTGAAATTCCCGGTCCCCACTGGCACTGGCATAAGCGCACCACACGCACCCACAGCCGAGCATCAATGCACATGCTGCCCAAACCTCATGCCTTTTGCAGTGTAATTATTGTCCATTCAAAGCCAAAACAATGGGGAGTCGATAGGTCAAGGAGCAACTGTCTGACGCGTATCTTCCACCACCTCTCCGGTGCTGTTGTCCGAATTAGATGCAGTCACCACCTCCACCAGTGTCCTGGCTGCCTCTCGCTTGATTTGCAATCATGTCGGATCAATGTGGGGCATGTCCCCATCCTCTATGTTTGAGGTAGTTCTCCCTAGGTCAAGGGATCCATCCTGAAGTACTATTATTCTCTGGGACAAGCGGGAGGATTGTTTGGTGTATTGTCTGCGCCTGCTGGACCTACGGCAGCACTGCGTGCCTTGGGAAGAGATATTTGTGCTTCTTGAAGGTAAGGGGCTCCCTTCTTCTCTCACCTCCAGCCAGTCCCACACTGCCTTGGGGTGGTAAAGAAATGAGAGCAGACTTCATGGTAGGGGTGGGCGGAATTTGCGTAGTCGCGCTACGCAAAGCTCCGCGAAATGGTACAAAATCTCCGCGAGCACGCAAAAGTTCCGCGAACACGCGGAATTGCTTGTTCCGCCCGTTCGCGATGCTTTTTTACTGTTCGCGAACGCTGTTTGCGTGCTCGGGGAGAAATATCTCGCGAACACGCATTTTTAAAGCGCAAACAAGTAAAAAATTCCGCGAAGTCGCGGATGGCGGAATTTTTGGCAATTTCGCGTTCTCCGCGGAACGCGAAATTACCCAAATTACGCAAATTCCGCGAGCGGAACGGAATTTACCGTCCAGGCCTACTTCATGGATTAGTTTTTTAGCTGGGTAGACCAACATGTGCTGCAGTTGCAAAGCCGTCAGTTTCTGTTTCACATCAATGAATCAAACTCACAAACAGAAACCGGACGATTTAGCTACTAACCTAAAAGTGTGTGAAGTGGGGTGTAAAAAGCTGACAATTCATTTTGTAAAGACGAGAACCCTCACTCACCAGCAGGTGACATGCTTCATCATTGGGTTCCCTCTTGCACACTGTGCCCACAAGGTGCAGAGTGTGGGCTACAACTCTCCCTCAGGAGAGGAGCGTGAGGTGTTTTAATCATCCAATGATGCTGGGAGTGTGGGGCACAGTGCAAAACTTAGACATAAATGTGAATTAAAACTAACTTACTGATGGACTAAACAAATTTACTAGGGTCCCCAGTAGTTAGAATTAAAAAGCGAAGTGAAAAAAGGGGATATAGATATTTCCCTTTTTAAATCTTGGTCAACATGTTTCTGCCTATTGACCATCAGGTTTGTGGCATTCGTCAGGACCTTCTTACTGTCACTCTGCTTGTCATAGTGAAAATGTGTAAAATTACAAAGCCATACTTTAATAAATGGCATCCATCGGTGGTGTTAGCTACTTTCTCATACACCGTCTGTAAAAAAACAATATAATATAAAATGATTGTAGAATTACATATACCCACAGTGATAAAACACACCTCTAAACACCAGTGCAAAACCCATATCACAGCACTCGTGCTTAAATCATGTTAAAGTGCTATAAAGCACATTTTAATCTCACCAAGACGGTACTGTTAATGTACCTCCTCCTCCAAACAGGTCCTTTGACTGCAGGTCTCTGGGATCAGAGGATAAGGGAGATGTGATAAATAACAAAAATAAATAAACAATCTAAAATCTATTTCTCAGAGTACTCTATAGTTCTGGCTTCCTAATATCAAAATTCACATTTTCTATTTGTATGTGAAGTTCTATATGAACATTCTAATATATATACACTTTTCAGTATACTATGCTCTCCACCATACCAATTGCTAGCCCTCTTACTATGTTCAATAGACAAAAGACCTTCCTATATCCGTATTTGTATTTGGTCTAATGTGTAGGCTGGAATGGAGTAATTACCAGTCTTGTAAAATACCTTAATGTCTTTATTTCGTATCGCCCTCTCAGACAAATATTGTAATGGCAAACGGCATCCAAACAACAATGCCGGCATCCGCATGACATTATCGTAAGTCATGTACCTATGTTAGTATTATACCATCATTCCTCACATGGTATCCATACACCCCCTCTCACTTGCTACATCTCATTACTCTTATCCGTTTACCACCAGCAATGGATACTGGCTACTGGGCGAATACCATCTATCATAATGTCGTACCTTTATAGTCGTAGCCTGCCTCCTGTGTCTCAAGGCCATGGGGGAAACCCTGTTCGTGCATCCCCGGTTTAAAAATCCTTCCTGGTACTACGTCACTGTAGTAATCCGGAAGCAAAATCCGGAACGAAACCTCCGGTCCTTTGGCCCTAATACTCATGGGAATTGTAGTTCCTATCCTTTGTGTAATTTACTATCAGAATCCTGATATCATCATCGTTTTTGAGTCTGGTCATAACAAATCTTCATACTACCTATAACCTCATATTGCACGTATATAGTCCCGTAGTAATTATACTAGATAGCAATAGCTTATTAATGGTCAAACAATTACGGACATGCGAGCAATAACTCAAAAGTAGAACTGTTATATGGCGACTTCATTAATTCTGTAAATACTAAGTTGGTGTATTCTGCTCATATTGGAAACTGTCTATGATGTGATAAAGGGATAGGAAATAAAGATATGAAAAGGGGTATGAAAAAGGAGATGGGATTAGCAAGGAGTATGTAAGGGATCATAACATCTTATATGGAGCCCCAGGGAATATCCTCGTTTAACCCCAACACATGACTCTTAGTCCTGAACACCCAGCGTTGTTCACGTCTGAAGAGAACTCTTTCTAGAGGTCCCATACTAACATCATATTTAGGTTTGTCAACCACAACCCAAGACAAATCATTTTCAGAATGGGCCATTTCAATATAATGTTTGGTCATGCGAGTGTTAGATTTCTTGCATTTAAAAGAGCTGCGATGTTCTACAATCCAATGTTTAACTTTTCTTGTAGTCATCCCAATGTATCTTAATGCACAGGGACAAGTAATCATGTAAATCACCCCACTCGTGTTGCAATTTGTATAATTGTTCAATGTCCATGGTGTATGTAAAGACATGTCCACTTCTGTAGTGTGCTGAGTGAAAGGGCATACCAAACATGACCCACATGGGAAGTGTCCTCTTACTGGTGGGGCTCCCCAAAGAGTTTGTTGTCTAATTTGTATTGGATTTACTCTCGGTCTGGTATGCACCAGCATATCTCGTAAGTTACTACTCCGTTTCAATGCAAATAATGGTCTCTCCAAACTTTGGTTACCCGTGTTCAAAATGTGCCAACTTTTAGTGACGGCTTTCTTGATGTTGTCAGTTAAGTCACAAAAAGTTGTCACACAGACCATCCTGTCACTTTTAGGTTTATCATGTGACTCGAGTAACGCTTCTCTATTGTTATTGCGCGCTCTTTTTAGAGCTCCCTTGATCAACCGTTCTGGGTATTCTCTGGCCAATAATTCTGCACTCAAATTTTCAGCATGTTTTTTATACAGTGCCAGTTCTGTACAATTCCGTCTCAATCTCAGGAATTGCCCCACCGGGAGATTATTAAGGAGAGCACGTGGATGGAAGCTTTGATAGCTCAACAATGAATTCCGCGCCATAGGCTTCTGGAATAATTCTGTAAAGATCCTGCCATCTTTAGGATAGAGGGAAAGATGTTGGTAGTACTCATCTCTCCTGTAAATTTCAAATTTATATCACATGTATTGAGCAAGTTCGAAAAGGCATCCAACGACCTCTGGTCACCTTCCCAGATGACCAGGATATCGTCAATATATCGCCTCCACATCTTCAACCTTTGTTGGAAAGGATTGGTCACTGAGTATATGTATTTCTTCTCAAAGCTGTGCATATACAAATTAGCCATACTAGGAGCGCAGGTACTGCCCATTGAAGTTCCCGTAACCTGCCAAAAGAGGTCACCTTCAAAGCTGAAAAAGTTCTCCTTCAATGCCATAAAAGCACAACGCATTACAAAGGAGTTAGGTGTTTGATCTCCTCGGGGGTAGTTCTCCAATAACATCTGTATGGTTTCCAAAGTATCATCCTGAAGAATATTCGTGTATAACGATTCTACATCGTAAGTCACCATCATATTGCAACCAGGATCAAATGGAACCTCCTCCAAAAGAGAGAGAACATGCTTAGTATCTTGCAGATACGAAGGCATGTCAGCCACCATAGGACGAAGAAAATGATCTACACATTTAGAGAGAGGTTCTAAAATAGAGCCTATCCCTGACACAATGGGCCTGCCAGGTGGGGGTCTCTGCTCTTTGTGTATTTTTGGTAATATGTAGAACGCTGGGACTCTAGGATTTCTCTGCATCAAAAATGCAGCTTCACTTCTTGTGATCCAATCCCTTTCTAATCCCTCAACAACCAGGGACTTAATTTCACGTTGTAACCGCTCTGTAGGATCTTGTGTAATACGTTTATAGTATCTCATATTGTTCAATTGTCTCAAGCATTCAACTCGATATGTATCCGTATCTAGGATCACCGTAGCGCCCCCCTTGTCCGCCGGTTTTATAGTTATTGTTGTGTCATTGCCTAATGTTTCAATACATCTTCTTTCAACATTAGAAACATTGCAGAACACTTTCTTAATCTGTCCCTTGTGTGACTCATATTCCTTTAGGACAGCCTTTTCAAAGTTTAACACCTCAGGGGTATTTGTTGGGCCGATGGTAAGAAGGTAGATTTGTTTCTTAATCCAGTATTGGTGGGAGATAACGAGGTATCTTTCTCTATGTTCGAGAAAAAGAAATGTAAGCGTACCTTCCCAAAAAAGTCTGATAGTTCCTTGTGTACCATAAAATCATCACCACGTTTAGTGGGTACGAATCCCAAACCCTTTGTCAGGACTCGTATTTCCAAATCATTGAGAGTCTTGGTACTCAGGTTTACAATTAGATTGTCGGGTCGCTTGTGGACGCAGTCATGCTCCTCGTTACTCTCTGCTCCAATGCTGGGTCCCAGCTCACTTGTTGCTGGTTCTGTGATTTTCCTCCTCTGTTGCCTCTTCTTCATCCTCTCCGTCCCCTGTTTGCCCAAAAAAAGTTTGGTAAGATGGGACTCCAAAGGTTGGGCAGGATTGAAGTGATGTGGTGGAAAAGCCCATGGTTGGGTTGGCCACGATGGAGGAGGCCACCAAGTAACCTGTTGTTGAGATGTTTATCTCGGGCCCTTTCCTCTTGCCCTCCTCGAGGTATTCCTTGTTCCAAAGTCTGTATCAGAGTCGTTTGAGTCACTCCACTCATCAGAGTTGGACGTCCACTCATCGGTGTCTTTACGCCACCCTCTTATCCCTTTCTTGATAGACTTTCTGTTCGCCGGTGTCTGGTATCCGTCAGCTGTATAAGGATATACCTTTTCTATTGAGAATCTATCTAGATCTTTCTTCAATTTCGTGATCTTATATGATTTGATTTGATTTGATTTGTATATTTGTAAAGCGCACGAATGCCCAAAGGCGTCTTGGCACTAATCGTTGTAAAAAGACTAGGTCTGCCGAAGAATGATACTAACTACAAAGTAAACAACCATGTTTTCACCTCCTTCCTAAATGAAAGTAGCGACGCGCTGTTTTTAATTGTAACAGGGAGAAGGTTCCAAGTCTTAGCCGCCTGAAGAAGGAAGCTTCTCCCTCCCCACCTTACTTGCTTAAATTTTGGAACCTGAATTAATTTTGCCTGGCTAGATCTCAGTCTCCTGGATGGCTCATAAGGTTTCAAATGAGTTTTTAAGAAATGGGATCCTATTCCATGAAGGGCTTTATAGGCCAGGCAGACTGACTTAAACTTGATCCTTTTTTCAATAGGTAGCCAATGGAGAGTTCCCAATCTGTGGGCAACTGGTTCATATCTGGGAATGTCCATCACCAGCCTTTAAGATTCTTAGAAATTTCATCTAGTTTCTTCTTATACACTGATACTTGTATTCCAGATTTCAGTTGATTTTCTAGAGTCTGTATTTCGACCAATAGAATATCGGCTGTCTCCTTAGCAGTATTTATTATTAGCACCAACCAATCTCTGGTACAACGCCATGCTATTTTGGACCAATTGGTTACAAACACTTTATTATCAAGGAATAACCTAGGGGCATTTGACACTATCAGTCCTGGTGGTGCAATATTCCCTCTAAGATATTCTGTGAGAATCGCGGCGTGTAAAAGGGTTCTAACTTGTTGTTTTTTAATATTACTGAGTTTGGTCCAATCCTCTGTATGAGAAAGAGTGTGTGAGATATGTGAATCTAATATGCTCGGTGTTTGTAGTATCGCCTGTACTGTATCTTCATCAAAGGCCAATCCTGTGTTTTCCATGATATCTAGAGAGAAATGTCTTAAAGGTCTATACAGCAAAATGCTAATGGATTAAACAGCCAGCGCCATAAAAGTATAAGTTCTCTTCTCTGAGTATTTGTAGCAAACCAAATTGTTTGAATATCCTAAATATTGTGCATTCTAAAAAACCCACAGTAGATAACTGTACTAAATATAATCACACCATGAGGGTCAACAACGGAGAGATCAACGTCTACGGAATCGCTCCACATAAACCAAACTCACAAACAGAAACCGGACGATTTAGCTACTAACCTAAAAGTGTGTGAAGTGGGGTGTAAAAAGCTGACAATTCATTTTGTAAAGACGAGAACCCTCACTCACCAGCAGGTGACATGCTTCATCATTGGGTTCCCTCTTGCACACTGTGCCCGCAAGGTGCACAGTGTGGGCTACAACTCTCCCTCAGGAGAGGAGCGTGAGGTGTTTTAATCATCCAATGAATGACATCCTTGTTGCTGGACTAGCTGTGTGTAGTCCGGGAATATACGTATAGTATGGTTCTCAAAGTTAGGTTCTCCCACCTGCCGGACCTCTCGGAGGATGCAGTTGCGGTCTCTGTAAGTTAGAATTTTGGCTATGAGAGTACGAGGTGCAGCACCAGCCGGAGGGGTCAGGGTCAATGCACGATGTGCCCTCTCTATTATAAACAGTTTGGACGGATAGGCCTCTGGTAGTGATTTTTTTATCTATTTTTCTAGGAACTGCTCCGGAGTTCCTCCTTCAACCCCCTCTGTAAAACCAACGAATCGCAGGTTGCATCTCCAAGAGCGACCATCTGCGTCTTCGGCTCTGCACTCCAGAGTCACGGTCTTTTCTATAAGATCTGAAAAGGCTGTCTTCAAGGTGAATAATTTGGCCTACAGTTCAGTGATGGTCCGCTCCGTGGCTATAGAGTGCTCCGCCACTGTCTGAAGGTCCACTCTCAGTAGGCTCACATCCAGAGAGAACGCCTCTATTTTTGCCTGTACTACTGTGCTTGAGGCATCGATAGCTGCAAGGATCTGTGCTCCAGTGGTATTGCCCCACGGCGTGTCTGTGGGCAACACGGGGGTCTTGGGGCACCTCCATCTGATGGGGCACACCCTGCGCTGTGTACTGATCAATCTTAGTTTGCTGCGCCCCTCTTTGGGTCCTGTCCTTTCCCATAGTTCCTTCCGAGTGGGCCCACAGAGTCAGCCGGAGTGTGACACAGCTTAATACACACCGCACCCACGGTCTCTAGGTTGTATGTTTCCCGTGAGGGTCGCCCAGAGAGTCGAGGGCCCTTTGGTCAATGGCACCGGGGTGCATTCTAACTGGCAGAAACCAGTTGCCGCCAAGGATTTCGGGTGGTGATCTCTCACAACCTGCACTCACTAGATTAGGCTCTGGATAATCAATGACGGCGTTGCATGGTCATTCAGGTGTACCGGTCTAGTATATCACCCTGCACAGTGTGCACCAGTTTCGTGCGGCTGGCTGCCCCGGGGAGGATCCACAGAGCCAACCACACCAAACCCCAGGTTTACCCAGTAGCCACATGCAAAATTTAAAAATGTAGGGACGTGCAACCATGCTATCCAACGTTCCTTTCAGCAACTGGTGACAGAACTGGCCCCCGAGCGCAGGAATTGCACGATAGAGACCTAGTAGTAGCGAGGAGCAGGTGCAGTAACAGCTCAGCACCCCACAGGGTTGTCTCAGTTAGGCCCTTCTTCGCGTCATAGGCCGTGTGTCGCGAGCTCCCCATCACGAGGCGCCTGGTTGAAAAGGCTGTCGCTCCCTTTCACTAATATAGTTATCTAAAATATCAATTTTAAATATATAGGAATTTAAAAAATAAACATTAATTAAATATTGATACTAATATAATTAAAGTAAAATATATATTTAAAAAAATATATATAACAATTATTTTTTTTTAAATTAAAACAATGATATATAAATATACATATTTGTATTTACATATATCTAATTTAAAAAATATTACAAAATTAATATTTTTAGTTTATAGTATTTTTTAATACTTGTTACATGTAATAATATTTAAAAAAATTAAGATATATATATATATATATGCAATAACATAAAATATTTAGAAAACAAACATTGTAATTTAAAATACAAAACTCAAACAGAAATTCAAATTTTGAATTTACTAAAAATAAATTAAATGTTAAAAACTTTTATAATTATAAGTATTATAATTTTAAGTAACCAAAACATATTAATATAAATTGAAACAATATAAAGTAAACTACAAACATGTTTAATTAATGCATATACTATTGCCACTACAATTTATAAATGGTAGACAAAGGGACGGATTACGATCCCGTTTGGAAGGGCTTCGGAACCCTTGTTGCTGACCGAATCGTACCCAGTTCCGAATGACCAATTACGATGCCTGGAAAGCCATTCTGGCTGTCCGAATCGGTTCTGTAAGGCATTCGTACAGGTCGAGCCTTTCAGAGCCGATTCGTACAGCTCTAAGGACACGGTTTCCGAGGGAGCGATTACAATGACAGATTCGGACAGCCATTCTGATTCAGCTTACCTGGAACAAAACAGCTGTTGGAATCGGTCTTTGTGGGCGCATAGCAGGCCCCTCTTCACCCGGGGCCCTCCGAATCAGGCAATGGGGGGACCCAAGGGACCCTCCTTTCCTACCATGCACAGTGTGGCAAGCACCAAGGGTTGCCCGCCCCGGGGTGTGCGATTTTCCCCAGCCACTCCTTTCTTCAATGGGAGCCTGTGTTCTCGTTCAGAACACAGGCTCCTATTGAAGTCAATGGGTGTCTGACCAAATCGTATCCGGAAGCATCCAGATGCATCCAAATTGCTCGGTCAGACTCCCCCGATCCAAGTCGTCCGGAAAGCATTCCTTAACCGATTCAGTCGGAATGCCTTCCGAACGGGATCGTAATCGGCCCCATAGTGTCGATCTCAGGAGATGTAAAATTTGCAAGTCCCACTACAGTCAATGCAACAAGGGAAAGTGTTGGATGTCGAAGGGGTAAAATTTACTGTTCCCACTCCACTCAGTACTGCAGTAGGGAAAATGTTGAATTGCAGAGAGCTAAAATGTACAATTCCCACTCCAATAACTGCAACATTAGGGAAAGTGTTGGATTGCAAAAGGGTAATTTTACTATTCCCACTCCAGTCAGTACAACAGTAGGGAAAGTGTAGGATTGCGGAGGGGTAAACTTCACTACTGCCACTGCACTCTATGCAGCATTAGAAACATACTATTTCACTTCAAGGAAATAAATAATTTCAAAACTGTAGTAAATAACAAAAAATAAAAATATTTAAACATAAAAAATCTTTCTTTTTTTTAAATTAACAAATTACGTATCTATTACAATGTTTAATACAGATTATAAATTAATACAAATATTTTTATCAAAATGCCAAAATCTTTTGTCAAAATAATATCAACCAAAAAATACAATATTATTTACAATTAAAAAGCATAACACAATTAACCCAATGGCCGACGCAAGCACTACCTCCCTGGTGCTGCGCACGTCCATTGGACGTCATAAGGGAGGGCAATAATAAATCGTCCGGTGCATCGCACCGGATTTATTTTTTTAATTTTTACTGGGGGAGACGCGGAAGGCTTTCCGCGTCTTCCCCCGCCCCCCCTCCCGCCCATCTGTGATGTCAGCGCGCCGCGAGGCGCTCTGACGTCACTGATTTCCCCACCGGAGCCGAGGACAGCAGCAGGTAAGGCCGCGCTCGACTCCGATGGGGAAATCTGGCTGGAAACAGCCTCCCAGCTTTCAGGGAGGCCTCGCTTGAAAGGAGAGTCTCCCTTTCAAACGAGGCCTTCCTGAAAGGGTTTCTGGCCGTGGATCGCAGCGCTGCTGCGATCCACGGCCAGAAACCCCACTAGACACCAGGGATGACTTTGGGGGTCGGCCTCGTGGTGATGGGTCGCCCCCGCCCCCGGGGCACATTTTAAAATTTATTTACCTGGTTTTTCCTGGAGGCGTGATCGCTCCTAAAAAATAAAAATAAAAGGCATTTTTTTTTTTTTAAATGGCGGCGATATTGGCAAGGGGTCGGTCCTTCTGCTCAGTGGCCGACCCCTGTGGGCATAAATGCCAACATTTTAGAAGAGCAAAGTGGGAGATTGGGAAAAAAATAGGGAGAATGGGGCCTTGAATCGGGTTACTGTCATGTATGGGCTTAGCAAGTGTGCTGCTGCAGGATCGGACATTTGAAACTCAAATACACGTTTTGCAGTATTATACCTCTATATGTATCTCATGTATCATGCACACCTGTCACTTTTTCCTCTTGGAACGTATGCCTCTTTGTATCTGGTTTGTTTTTGTTAGTTGCACAATTGTCACCTTTCCTCATGTAATGTAAGGCTTGCTTTTGTATTATGCTCACGTGTAACCGACTCCTCATGTAATGTTACTGTTCCTATTGTGAAGCGCTCTGACACCTTCGGGTAAAGTCCGCGCTATATAAAAACGCATAAATAAATGAATAAATGGAGTGCAATGGCAGGCAGAAAGAGGGTGATGCACGTGTTGTGCACTGGCCTGCAGGAGCAGGTTGCTGGCAGTGCATACACCACGTTACACAATACCAAGCCCTGTCAGCTGAAACCCCGAGTAATCGGGTTTTTGCTTGAAGGAATCGGGAGGCGGGAGACTAGCCTTGAAATCGGAAGTCTCCCGCCTGAATCGGGAGGGTTGGCATGTCTGCCTGTGGGGGCAATTATGTACATAATTATGGGGGCCACAATCTGCTCCCAGGGAGCCATAGGCATGCACGTAACAAAGTGCATATAATGTAAAGAGGTTAGTGGGTTACTGCTTCTGTGCCAGCTTTATGTTTTTTTGCCCAGTCTTTCATCATCTAATCTTGTGAAAAGGGTTCATTTGGGTAGAAAATAATTCTTATTATGAAAGAGAACCCCAACGATGGTACGTTTTAAATTCTGGATTTGTGCTTTCCCAGAATAAGGGCTCAAACTATATTGCCTGCCAGTATAGATGGCATGTTACTGCTACACTACACCTTGTCCTGTCTGATGTAGCATATCCTATGTACTGTTGTCTCTGTGCAATGTGTGTGTGTGTGGTGTAAAGTGCTCTGACACCGTACACTGGTGTGAGTGTTGCTATAAAACTAAATGAATCTGAGAGACAGTGGTTTTTGAGACTTGAGGGGCACTGTTAAATGGTGCTAGTGAGGGAATCCATGGCAGAGGTGGTCATTGGTGGGGCACCAGCAGACATTGTCGCACAGGGCGCCACCAGCGCTAATGCCGGCCCTGGAGTGAATGATATATATGTATCTATATGATACATGTACTCTTTGACTGCTGTTACCTCCTTTCTCGACTGGAGGGCTTCCTTTGTGCTATAATACGGCATGATTTTCATTTGGAATAGTAAAGCGGCAATGTCGCTACGAAGCCCTGGCCCACCTGGAAGGGCGCCTTTTCTCGTCATGATTCATATGGATATATATATATATATATATATATATATATATTCAGAAACACAAAGGATGCCGCACTCCAGAGATTGGTTTCAGAGTTGCTTTATTTTCACCACGACTGGTGGTAGTGGTGGTGAAAATAAAGCAACTCTGAAACCTGTCTCTGGAGTGCGGCATCCTTTGTGTTTCTGAATTTAAATATCGTGTAAGGATTCTACCCGTTGCTGCCTGCACCAGGTATTGAGCGCGCTGACATTGGGAATTAATTGTTATATATATATATAAATATTTATTTACAGAGATATTTCTCAGTGCTGAAATTATGAGACTGTGAAAGAACTATAATGAGTCTCTTTGAAGTTACCTGAAAGGCAGTAAAGTGTGGTACTGCTGCAGAGTACAACATTTCTGCTAGATAGAGATATCTGACTTTTGTGTAGTGGCAGTTTTGACGCCATAAAGGGTATGCTGAAACGAACAGATCGGTATTATGTAGACAGCTAAGTGGATTAGTAAAGCCACGCAGTAGAAACACTTTGTAACAGACTAAATGTATGTGAGAGAGGGGCTATGGAGAGATGAGGGGCACGTTTGCAAGGATGGTAGTGGGCGCATCAAAGGAGGTCATAGTGTGCAATTGTAAAGCACACGTTCACCCGTAGGCATCTTGGCGCTAAAATGATGGTAGCACTGGCTCCCACCAGCGCTAAAAGGCTGCGATTATGGGTATGTGGCAAGGTAAAGTAATACTGTGTCTTTTTCTCTCTTTCTTAGTCTTTTTGGAGAGCGTACGGATTTCGCAAAGGTAAGGTGACTTCGTCATTATTGACTCAAACACTTCACTTACGCACACACCCACCTACACTTTAAAACCAACAACCTATCTGCCTTCTACGTAGGATAGTGTTTTAAAAGGATAGTTTAGGCACTAGCAGAGATGGCATATCGTTGGATTAATGCTGCCCAGGCCCTAAATCTGGTTCTGGAGTCCAGCTCTGAGGCAGGATCAGAGACTGAGACAGCAGATACTGAGACAGCATCTGAGGGAGAGGACAATGGAGCCGAATCTGGGAGTGACTTTTCAGTCGGCGCAGTTCCATCCGATGACTCATCGTCCAGCGATTCTGAAGGAGACGATGTCAGTCGTGCTGTCCCTTTGCCAGCACAGTCTGTGCAGCAGGACACCCGTAACAGGTTAGAGCAACCCAGAGTGCAGGCACGTGCGGCCGCAAGCACAGACGAAGTGCTGTCTTGGCAGCCTCCCAATTTAGTTCAGCCCCAAATTCCGCCTTTTACTGGTGACGCTGGATGTAAAGTAGATACGGCAAATTTTTTGCCAATTGACTACTTCCATCTCTTTTTTGGTGTTGACTTCCTAGACGAAAGTGTGCAGCAAACAAATTTGCGTGCCGAACAATTTCTGAGGGAGCAAGGAGGCACTCTTGGGCCTCATTCTAGGGCGCGCAAGTGGACTCCCACTTCACTAGGGGAGTTGAAGATATTTTTGGGCCTCACACTTAAAATGGGGGTAGTGCATAAACCAACCTTGCTATCCTACTGGTCTACTCGCACGGTTTGGTTAACCCCCATCTTTGCACCATACATGAGCAGAGATCGTTTTTGCTATTGCAGCGCATGCTGCATTTCAATGACAATTCTGCTGCATTGCCCCGGGACCATCCAGACTATGACAGGTTGTTCAAAATTCGGCCTGTCGTGGAACATTTGTCTGCCAGGTTTCCAGAGGTTTATACTCCTGGAAAGAATATAGCCATTGATGAGTCCTTGATCTTGTATAAAGGGCGGCTGCTGTTTAGGCAGTACATTCCGAGCAAACGCGCTCGCTATGGCATCAAGCTGTACATGCTGTGTGAGAGCTCGACTGGCTATGTGTACAGCTTGAGAGTGTATACAGGGAAGGACACAACTCTTAACCCTGTAGGTTGCCCTCCCATGCTAGGGGTCACAGGAAAGATTGTATGGGAGCTTGTCCAGCCACTTCTTCACAAAGGTTATAACCTTTATGTGGACAATTTCTATACAGGAGTAGAGCTGTTCAGTGAGCTCTACAAAGCTGGCACTGTGGCTTGTGGTACAATTCGTTGTCGCCGCAAAGGATTCCCGCAGGAGCTTGTTTGCAAGAAGCTCCAGAAATCCCAGAGCACTGCGTTGCGTTCCAATGAACTGCTCGCAGTTAAGTTCTCAGATAGGCGTGATGTGTACATGCTCACTACAATTCATGCTGAGAGCACTTCCCCTGTCACGGTTTGGGGTCAGATGGCCGAAGTCCACAAGCCCACCTGTATACTTGATTACAACAAGTACATGGGCGGAGTGGACAAGAACGACCAGGTTCTTCAGCCATACAATGCGAGTCGTAAAACTCGCACTTGGTATAAGAAACTGTTTACGCACCTGATCCAGATGGCAACATACAATGCGTATGTTGTTTATCGTGAGATCACCACAGGAAGACTCATGTCTTTCCTTGACTTTCAGTTGTCTGTGATTGAAAGTCTTACTGCTACAGAAGCAGAAGCCTCCACTTCATGTGTTCTGGAGGACGTGGCAAGGCTGCAGGAGCGACACTTTGCAGATACAATTCCTGCAACACCCAAAAAGGAGCGACCATGTCGTCGTTGTAAAGTGTGCTCGATGCAGGGAAAGAGGCAGGAGACTCGTGTTTACTGTCCCCAGTGCCCAAGTAAGCCTGCCTTCTGTTTTCCTACTTGCTTTATGTTGTATCACACTAAAGCAAAATACTGGGAAATTGACTGAGGTGGAGCTGCCAATAGGATAACCTTTCAATTGGTGTGAATGGATACCTACTGTCTGTGGGCCACTCCTTCACTACGCAAGCAGCTGCAGGATATTTCTTCCTCTACTTCATGAAATCATGGACTTCTCAACACCTTTATCTGCTTTCAGAACGTGGTAGTTGTTCTGTTCGCCAATTGACAAGTGCATTATAGTCCCCACGCTGCACATACTGGTGGACAGAACATATGCCACGTTGTCATGGAGTACCCGTGTTTCACATTCAACCGTTCTTCGTAGTTTATGATGTTCTCTTTAGGAAGTTTTTGAAAATTTCCAGCATGTTTGCCTTAGTTTCAAAGGTAGATATGCTTGCTCAGCTCGAGAAATGTTTTTGCGGCATACTCGGGCACCCCCAACTTGCATCCACAAACTGGAAGGAGTTGGATAGAGCATTGTGAGAGCATTGATAGCTCGTGACAGAAATGTTCACTCAAGCTTCAAGTAGCTAGAGATGAAAGGCATTAGTATAGGGTCTCTTAACAATTGGACAGGGTTAGTCAGGACTCTGAGGACAGACACACGAACGGGTTAGAACAGCTTACGGTAGGTGCGCTTTCTGAGGAATATTACAAAGGTAGAAGGCAGATAGTAAAGGTAGTATAGATACACGTCCTGACTTCTTCTTCACCCATGGATTCAAATCCATTGCTGCCACACTCTCACTGAATTTACTGTGGTACTTATGGGTCAATGCTGCTTGCCATGTTCATCCTCTGTTAGAACTTAGTAGATGGTCAGTTTGCTGTATGATAAGTGCATTACAGTCACTGCACATAATGGTGGATTGGACATATGCTACGTTGTCACGGACTACCCTTGTTTCACATTCATCCGTTCATAGTTTATGATGTTATCTTTTGAAAATTTCCAGCATGTTTGCCTTAGTTTCAAAGGTAGATATGCTTGCTCAGCTCGAGAAATGTTTTTGCGGCATACTCAGAGCACCCCCAACTTGCATCCACAAACTGGAAGGAGTTGGATTTAGCATAGTGAGTGCACTAAAGGTGCATGAAAGACATGTCTTCCTAAGCCTCATGTGGCTGTCATGGAAGTCATTAGTATAGGTTCACTGGGCATGAGTTCTGTAACGTTCTGGAAGAAGGAGGTGGAGACTTGACAGGTGGTAGAATATAGTCAAAGTCATTATGTCTTGTGGCATATGAATGTGATGGGCCCTTGCATGGCGGCAGTATGTTTGTGTGAGTGCAAGTGATATGGTTGTTTGGGCCCGTGGCTGGCGGTACGGAAGTCTTGTGTGTGGTGTGTGAATGGACCATAAAGTGGTTGGTGCCGTGATGTGGCTTTATGGCTCCCCTTCAGAAGGCTTGGCTTCAATATTTATATACTTTGATAAGTATTTGTGCTTTGAAGCCAGCGTTTCTGGAGGTGCTAAAACCAACCTGTGTAAGTGGTGGATTAGCTTTATCAAATGAGTGTTAGATTTATATTTGTGTCGGTTTAATGGCCTTTTGTAAGATATTTTTTTTTCCACAATGGGTAGCAGGGGACTTTCTGCCCTAGCTCAGTCGTCACCTAGGCAAACCTTTACATTTTTGAGTAGTAGACAAAGGGGGAAGTACAAGGGTGAATGACTTGCGTGGTTCTCACTGTTTTTTTACCCAACATGCCCTGCTAGCCTCATATTTTGTTGAAAAAAATCACTATTTCCACACATTTTTGTGTGGGAAAGTTGTGGCATCGCCGGGCAGACACGCATTTCCTACCACCCAGCGTTCTCCAAGGTCTCCCAATAAAAATGGTGCCTCATTCGTGTGGGAGGCCCAAGTACCCGCGACAGGCTAGGGCCCAAAAGGTATTGAGGCGACATTAAAATTGCCTATCACAAAACAACCTGGTTTTGCAAGGGGTCACCTCGGTTTTGGCTCCGTGCTCGGCGGCCAGCTAGGAAACCTATCAAACCCACACATTTATGAAAACTAGACACCCGGGGGTTCCAGGGAGGTATGGCTTGCGTGGATCCCCCAACGTTTTCTTACCAGAATCCCCTGCAAACCTCGAATTTAGGTGGACAAATCACTTTTTCCACACATTTTTGTGTGGGAAAGTTGTGGCATCGCCGGGCAGACATGCATTTCCTACCACCCAGTGTTCCCCAAGGTCTCCCGATAAAAATGATACCTCACTCGTGTGGGAGGCCCAAGTACCTACGACAGGCTAGGGCCCAAAGGTATTGAGGCGACATTAAAATTGCCTATCACAAAACTACCTGGTTTTGTGAGGGGGTCGCCTCGGTTTTGGCCCCATGCTCGGCGGCCAGCTAGGGAAACCTATCAAACCCACACATTTCTGAAAACTAGACACCCGGGGGTTCCAGGGAGGTATGGCTTGCGTGGATCCCCCAACGTTTTCTTACCCAGAATCCCCTGCAAACCTCGAATTTAGGTGGAAAAATCACTTATTCCAAACATTTTTGTGTGGGAAAGTTGTGGCATCGCCGGGCAGACATGCATTTCCTACCACCCAGTGTTCCCCAAGGTCTCCCGATAAAAATTATACCTCACTCGTGTGGGAGGCCCAAGTACCACGCGACAGGCTAGGGCCCAAAGGTATTGAGGCGACATTAAAATTGCCTATCACAAAACAACCTGGTTTTGTGAGGGGGTCACCTCGGTTTTGGCCCCGTGCTCGGCGGCCAGCTAGGAAACCTATCAAACCCACACATTTCTGAAAACTAGACACCCGGGGGTTCCAGGGAGGTATGGCTTGTGTGGATCCTCCAACGTTTTCTTACCCAGAATCCCTGCAAACCTCGAATTTAGGTGAAAAAAATCACTTTTTCCACACATTTTTGTGTGGGAAAGTTGTGGCATCGCTGGGCAGACATGCATTTCCTACCACCCAGTGTTCCCCAAGGTCTCCCGATAAAAATGATACCTCACTCGTGTGGGAGGCCCAAGTACCACGACAGGCTAGGGCCCAAAGGTATTGAGGTGACATTAAATTTGCCTATCACAAAACAACCTGGTTTTGTGAGGGGTCACCTCGGTTTTTGGCCCGTGCTCGGCGGCCAGCTAGGAAACCTATCAAACCCACACATTTCTGAAAACTAGACACCCGGGGGTTCCAGGGAGGTATGGCTTGCGTGGATCCCCCAACGTTTTCTTACCCAGAATCCCCTGCAAACCTCGAATTTAGGTGAAAAAAATCACTTTTTCCACACATTTTTGTGTGGGAAAGTTGTAGCATCGCTGGGCAGACACGCATTTCCTACCACCCAGCGTTCCCCAAGGTCTCCCGATAAAATGGTACCTCACTCGTGTGGGAGGCCCAAGTACCCGTGACAGGCTAGGGCCCAAAACATTTTGTGATAGGCAATTTTGATGTTGCCTCAATACGTTTTGGCCCTTGCCTGTCGCGGGTACTTGGGCCTCCCACACGAGTGAGGCACCATTTTTATCGGGAGACCTTGGGAACACTGGGTGGTAGGAAATGTGTGTCTGCCCGGTGATGCCACAACTTTCCCACACAAAAATGTGTGGAAAAAGTGATTTTTTCAGCTAAATTTGAGGTTTGCAGGGGATTCTGGGTAAGAAACGTTGGGGGATCCACGCAAGCCATACCTCCTGGAACCACCCGGTGTCTAGTTTTCAGAAATGTGTGGGTTTGATAGGTTTCCTAGCTGGCCGCCGAGCACGGGCCAAAACCGGAGGTGACCCCTTGCAAAACCAGGTTGTTTTGTGATAGGCAATTTTAATGTCACCTCAATACGTTTTGGGCCCTAGCCTGTCAGCGGTACTGGGCCTCCCACACGAGTGAGGCACCATTTTATCGGGAGAGCTTGGGGAACACTGGGTGGTAGGAAATGCGTGTCTGCCCGGCGATGCCACAACTTTCCCACACAAAAATGTGTGGAAAAAGTGATTTTTTCAGCTAAATTTGAGGTTTGCAGGGATTCTGGGTAAGAAAACGTTGGGAGATCCACGCAAGCCATACCTCCCTGGAACCACCCGGGTGTCTAGTTTTCAGAAATGTGTGGGTTTGATAGGTTTCCTAGCTGGCCGCCGAGCACGAGGCCAAAAACCGGAGGTGACCCCTTGCAAAACCAGGTTGTTTTGTGATAGGCAATTTTAATGTCACCTCAATACGTTTTGGGCCCTAGCCTGTCGCAGGTACTTGGGCCTCCCACACGAGTGAGGCACCATTTTTATCGGAAGACCTTGGGGAACACTGGGTGGTAGGAAATGCGTGTCTGCCCGGCGATGCTACAACTTTCCCACACAAAAATGTGTGGAAAAAGTGATTTTTTCAGCTAAATTTGAGGTTTGCAGGGATTCTGGGTAAGAAAACGTTGGGAGATCCACGCAAGCCATACCTCCTGGAACCACCCGGGTGTCTAGTTTTCAGAAATGTGTGGGTTTGATAGGTTTCCTAGCTGGCCGCCGAGCACGGGCCAAAACCGAGGTGACCCCTTGCAAAACCAGGTTGTTTTGTGATAGGCAATCTTAATGTCACCTCAATACGTTTTGGGCCCTAGCCTGTCGTGGTACTTGGGCCTCCCACACGAGTGAGGCACCATTTTTATCGGGAGACCTTGGAGAACACTGGGTGGTAGGAAATGCGTGTCTGCCCGGCGATGCCACAACTTTCCCACACAGAAATGTGTGGAAAAAGTGATTTTTCAGCTAAATTTGAGGTTTGCAGGGGATTCTGGGTAAGAAAACGTTGGGGGATCAACGCAAGCCATACCTCCTGGTACCACCCGGGTGTCTAGTTTTCAGAAATGTGTGGGTTTGATAGGTTTCCCAAGCTGGCCGCCGAGCACGGGCCAAAACCGAGGTGACCTCTTGCAAAACCAGGTTGTTTTGTGATAGGCAATTTTAATGTCACCTCAATATGTTTTGGGCCCTAGCCTGTCGCGGGTACTTAGGCCTCCCACACAAGTGAGGTACCATTTTTCTCGGAAGACTTTGGGGAACGAGGGTGGGTGGAATTTTGTGGATCCACGCAGATTCCAGAACTTTCCACCACAGAAATGTGCGGAAAATGTGTTTTTTTTTACAATATTTTAGGTTTGCAATGGATTCTGGGTAGGATAACCTGGTGAGAGCCAGCCAAGTCACCCCATCCTGGAGTCCCCTGGGTGTCTAGTTTTCAAAAATGTATAGGTTTCCTAGGTTTCCCTAGGTGCCGGCAGAGCTAGGGTTCAAAATCTACAGCTAGGCACTTTGTTGAAAAAGGGTCCGTTTTCAGTGCGAAAATGTGGTGTGTCCACGTTGCGTTTTGGGCCGTTTCCTGTCGCGGGTACTTAGGCCTCCCACACAAGTGAGGTACCATTTTTCTCGGAAGACTTTGGGGAACGCGGGGTGGGTGGAATTTTGTGGATCCACGCAGATTCCAGAACTTTCCACCACAGAAATGTGAGGAAAATGTGGTTTTTTTACAATATTTTAGGTTTGCAAGGGATTCTGGGTAGCATAACCTGGTGAGAGCAAGCCAAGTCACCCCATCCTGGAGTCCCCTGGGTGTCTAGTTTTCAAAAATGTATAGGTTTCCTAGGTTTCCCTAGGTGCCGGCAGAGCTATGGTTCAAAATCTACAGCTAGGCACTTTGTTGAAAAAGGGTCCGTTTTCACTGTGAAAATGTGGTGTGTCCACGTTGCGTTTTGGGCCATTTCCTGTCGCGGGTACTTGGGCCTCCCACACAAGTGAGGTACCATTTTTCTCGGAAGACTTTGGGGAACGCGGGGTGGGTGGAAATTTGTGGATCCACGCAGATTCCAGAACTTTCCACCACAGAAATGTGAGGAAAATGTGTTTGTTTGGACAATTTTTTAAGTTTGCAAGGGATTCTGGGTAACAGAACCTGGTGAGAGCCAGTCAAGTCACCCCATCCTGGATTCCCCTGGGTGTCTACTTTTCAAAAATGTATAGGTTTGAAAGGTTTCCCTAGGTGCCGGCAGAGCTAGGGTTCAAAAACTACAGCTAGGCACTTTGTTGAAAAAGGGTCCATTTTCACTGCGAGAATGTGGTGTGTCCACATTGCGTATTGGGCTGTTTCCTGTCGCGGGTACTTGGGCCTCCCACACAAGTGAGGTACCATTTTTATCGGAAGACTTTGGGGAACGCGGGGTGTGTGGAATTTTGTGGATCCACGCAGATTCCAGAACTTTCCACCACAGAAATGTGAGGAAAATTTGTTTTTTTGGACAATATTTTAGGTTTGCAATGGATTCTGGGTAACAGAACCTGGTGAGAGGCAGTCAAGTCACCCCATCCTGGATTCCCCTGGGTGTCTAGTTTTCAAAAATGTATAGGTTTGCTAGGTTTCCCTAGGTGCTGGCAGAGCTAGGGTTCAAAAACTACAGCTAGGCACTTTGCCAAATAAGGGACATTTTTCACAGTGAAATTGAGGTGTGTCCACGTTGCGTTTTGCGCCGTTTCCTGACGCGGACACTAGGCCTACCCACACAAGTGAGGTACCATTTTTCTCAGAAGCCTTTGGGGAACGTGGGGTGGGTAGAAATTTGTGGATCCACGCAGATTCCAGGACTTTCCACCACAGAAATGTGAGGAAAATGTGTTTTTTTGACAATTGTTTAGGTTTGCAAGGGATTCTGGGTAACAGAACCTGGTGAGAGGCAGTAAAGTCACCCCATCCTGGATTCCCCTGGGTGTCTAGTTTTCAAAAATATATAGGTTTGCTAGGTTTCCCTAGATGCAGGCAGAGCTAGGATTCAAAAACTACAGCTAGGCACTTTGCCAAAAAGGGTCATTTTCACTGTGAAATTGGGGTGTGTCCACGTTGCGTTTTGCGCGATTTCCTGTCGCGGGCTCTAGGCCTACCCACACAAGTGAGGTACCATTTTTCTCGGAAGACTTTGGGGAACGCGGGGTGGGTAGAAATTTGTGGATCCACGCAGATTCCAGGACTTTCCACCACAGAAATGTGAGGAAAATGTGTTTTTTTGACAATTTTTTAGGTTTGCAAGGGATTCTGGGTAACAGAACCTGGTGAGAGGCAGTAGAGTCACCCCATCCTGGATTCCCCTGGGTGTCTAGTTTTCAAAAATATATAGGTTTGCTAGGTTTCCCTAGATGCAGGCAGAGCTAGGATTCAAAAACTACAGCTAGGCACTTTGCCAAAAAAGGGTCATTTTTCACTGTGAAATTGGGGTGTGTCCACGTTGCGTTTTGTGCGATTTCCTGTTGCGGGCTCTAGGCCTACCCACACAAGTGAGGTACCATTTTTCTCGGAAGACTTTGGGGAACGCGGGGTGGGTAGAAATTTGTGGATCCACGCAGATTCCAGGACTTTCCACCACAGAAATATGAGGAAAATTTGTTTTTTTGGACAATTTTTTAGGTTTGCAAGGGATTCTGGGTAACAGAACCTGGTGAGAGGCAGTAAAGTCACCCCATCCTAGATTCCCCTGGGTGTCTAGTTTTCAAAAATGTATAGGTCTGCTAGGTTTCCCTAGATGCAGGCAGAGCTAGGATTCAAAAACTACAGCTAGGCACTTTGCCAAAAAAGGGTCGTTTTTCACTGTGAAATTGTGGTGTGTCCACGTTGCGTTTTGCACCGTTTCCTGTCGCGGGCACTAGGCCTACCCACACAAGTGAGGTACCATTTTTCTCGGAAGACTTTGGGGAACGTGGGGTGGGTAGAAGTTTGTGGATCTGCGCAGATTACAGACCTTTCCACCACAGAAATGTGAGGAAAATATGTTTTTTTTGACAATTTTTTAGGTTTGCAAGGGATTCTGGGTAACAGAACCTGGTGGGAGCCAGTCAAGTCACCCCATCCTGGATTCCCCTGATGTGTCTAGTTTTCAAAAACGTATAGGTTTGCTAGGTTTTCGTAGATGCCGGCAGAGCTAGGGTTCAAAAACTACAGCTAGGTACTTTGCCAAAAAAGGGTCATTTTTCACTGTGAAATTGGCGTGTGTCCACGTTGCGTTTTGTGCAGTTTCCTGTCGTGGGCACTAGGCCTACCCACACAAGTGAGGTACCATTTTACTCGGAAGACTTTGGGGAACGCGGGGTGGGTAGACATTTGTGGATCCATGCAGATTCCAGAACTTTCCACCACAGAAATGTGAGGAAAATGTGTTTTTTTTACAATGTTTTAGGTTTGCAAGGGATTCTGGGTAACAGAACCTGGTGAAAGCCAGTCAAGTCACCCCATCCTGGATTCCCCTGGGTGTCTAGTTTTCAAAAATGTATAGGTTTGCTAGGTTTCCCTGGGTGCCGGCAGAGCAAGGGTTCAAAAACTACAGCTAGGCACTTTGCAAAAAAAGGGTAATTTTTCATTGTGAAAATGTGGTGTGTTCACGTTGCGTTTTGAGCCGTTTCCTGTCGTGGGCACTATGCCTACCCACACAAGTGAGGTACCATTTTTATCGGGACACTTACGGTAATTCAGATTTGTAAAGCAACTGTTATTACCTATTGACTTTCGATGCATTTCTGCCTTCCAAATGAAAGACAATGTGTAAAAAGAAGTTATTTTGAAAAATGACCTATAATTCTCATGCTAGTATGAGTATTACCAATTTCAGAAATGTGCAAATATCTACTGTTTCTAAACTCTATATTGTGTTCCCATTTCAGAAATGCATAGGAGTCTTTCATACCGAATATTCCATGTATACATTTTCCCAGAATAATTGCTATATACCCGGTACATAATAAAAAACCATTGCAAGACGCTGCTCAGTTTTTGGCTCTGGGTTCGTCGGGTTCTTGGTGAACCTACAAGTCCTATATATCCCCACAACCAGTAAGGTCCAGTGGATGTAACGGTATATTGCTTTCAAAGAGCAGTCATAATTAGAAGACGTTACAGGTGAAAACGTTGACACAAAAGGCTGTTTTTTTCAACTAATTTTCCATTTTTCCTATATTTAACTGTTAGTTTCTATAAAGAAACCTTGATGGATTTACAGAAATGACCCCTTGCTGAATTCAGCATTTTGTCTACTTTTCTAAAATGTATAGATTTCTAGGATCCATTATTGCTTTCATACCCATTTCTACCATTAACTGGAAGGAGGTTGAAAGCACAAAAAATAGCAAAAATAGGCTATGTCCCAGAAAAATGCCAAAACTGTGTAAAATGTTTTGGTTTTCTGACAAAAGTCTGTCATTCCCTAAAATCTGGGAAAATGGAGATTTCAGCCCCACAAACCCTTTTTTGATACCATTTGCAGGGAAAAACCCAGACGCTTTCATATGCGGGACTTTTTTCCCATTTTTCCCCAAAAACCAAAATTTAGCTGTATTTTGGCTAAAATCTGGGACCCCTCCAGGGGAATCCACAAACCCTGGGTACCTTTAGAATCCCCATGATGTTGGAAGAAAAGGACGCAAATTTGATGTGGATACCTTATGTGGTCAAAAAGTTACAGAGGCCTAATCGCGAACTACTACAAATAGCCAAAAAAGGGCTCAGCACTGGGGGGGAAAAGGCCCAGCAGTTAAGGGGTTAACACATACAATAATAAATTACAATTTAAAAAAAGATTTTTACTCTTTTTAATTTTGTTATTTCTTACATAACATTCTGTCCTATACCTCTTCAAGCTACACACCACACATCTAAAATGTATATTTAAATTTATAATATTTACACATTTTACTTAATTAACTATCTATTAAAATATTAATACTAATTAACTACTAATAAAACAATTACATTTTATTACCTTGCTACCCTTTATTCATACAAAATAAACAACACACACCAAATATATAAATTTAAAAAACATATTTAAGAAATGTACATAATTAATAATCACTTAAGGATTAATATTACTGATTAACTAAGAATAAATTAATTATATTTCATTAACTTCTCACCCTTTACTCCCACAAATACAACTCACACATATAACCTAAACAATATTTTAATTACATATTTATATAAGTAATTAGCATTTAAACAATTATTAAAAATTAGCAATATTTATTAGTTATTATAATTTCCCACACATCCGTTACCCATACAAAAACCACAAAACACCCCACAAAATATATATATTGCACAATTTTCTTAATTAATTATCAATTAAATAAGTATTTCTAATAATAAATATTTTTTAAATAATTATAATTAATTTACTTCCCACCTTATACCCATACAAGACCCAAAACCTGCATGTTAAATTTTACTTTAAAAATATTTATACAATTAACATAAATAATTATCAATTAAAAAACTATAAATCATTAACAATTAATTTTAATTAGTTATAATTATTCAACTTCCCACCCTATACCTCTACAAAACACAGATCTTTCACCTCAAACTTAAAAAAAACATTAATTAGACTAGTCACATAAATAATTATCATTTGAATAATAAATAATAATTCAAAATGAATTATAAATTAATTATAATTAATTTACTTCCAAAACTATACCCCAACAAAACCCACAACCTGCACCTAAAACTTAAAAACAAGACATTTTTTTTTTTTACAATTAACATAAATAATTATCAATTAAATAATTAATATTAATTACATAATGTTATTAATTATTTTTCATTAATTTACTTCTCACCCTATTCGCCTATAAACCCCACAACTCTCCACGGTACTAAAGTAACAAAAAAAATTACATTCCATTTAAAAACTACTATTCATTTGCAAACCATTTAAAAATATGAACAATATTCAAACAAACATTTTAAAACATATACAAGTAACATATATATTAAAATACACAAACATAATGAAAAATCGATATTATTAACAACATTTTTAACATCGATATTACTTACCTTAAAATCGATATTTGACCCCACAGGACCAATTCGGAAGGCCTTGGGTGAAGGTGGGCCTGCTACAGGCCCCCAAAGTCAGATTCCGACAGCCGATCCGAGTCGGAGCAAGCGATTCGGAAAGGCTGTCCGAATCTGACATCATAATCGCTCGGTCGGAGAACTTCCGGGTCGCTCAGAAACTCGGCCCGTAGACACACAGGATTTGGCCCCGAACGACTCAGACTTTCCGAATGCTATCTGGTTCGGATTCGGAACCGATTCGGAAAGTCAGAACATCATAATCGGTCATCCGGAAAGGTTTAGGAATCAGTCGGAAACAAGGCTTTCAAATCCGAATCGGCAGACCCGAATCCGATTCGGAGCCATTCCAAACGGCATCGTAATCGACCCCTAAATTGTGTAGAAAATGTACTCTTGACCTGAAAGATAAAAAGGCACCCATGGACTGCAGAACTAATTATGCCACCCATAGAGTGGGCCTGGAGAACATGGCTTTAGGCCTAATATGTACATCTCTCCCGGCTGCAGAAGTCTCAGAACTTGCTGTTGAACCTGTATAAATAACCATTTTGACATACAGGAAACCCTGCTTTAAAATATTATTAAGTCAACTCTAAGGGGGCCTTATTGCCCAAAAGCAGTGGTGTAACATTAGCTCCTGCAGCCCTTGGGTTGCGCAAGGCCCCAGAGCTCCAATGGGCCCCCTCCGGCACTGTTCACAGGTGGCGGGCCCCTGAACTAAGAGCACCTCACTGTGTCTGGAGCATAGGGGCTCCCTCCATGTACTTTGCAGGCGGGCCCTCACATTTTATTACGCCACTTACCAAAAGGCAGCATAACTGATATTTAAAAGTGGAACATGAGTGAATTTAAAGTTGGCATGTTCCTCCAATCACTAGCTCACATAAGCTAGAAAATGGCACAGTACATATTATAAACTTTAGTCTGTAACTTCTGATAGGAACCGGCTTAAATGGTCATTCAAAGACTATTGTTCATATTTATTAAATGTCCAATTCACTGGTGAAGTAAGATTTCAATAAATATTTTACAATAGTAACTTTTAGTAAGTTACCTTTTCCCTGTCTGAAACTCATGGAAACTCATTTGCATTAGCTCTCGACAGCAGCCCAGCGAGTGATTGAACTTCATGAGGTGTGAGAACTGTATGAGGTATCTAAGGCGTAGCTCTTGCTATAAAATTAGTGAGGCAGGCGTTTGAGACCTGCACCATAATTTGCACTGCTGGAGTGATATCACTATTGTATGAAAGGTGATAAACACACAGGACCTTATTACGATGTTGGTCGGAAAGACCGTCCGACCAACTCATCGTCGGTCGGAAAAGAGTCCAAACCGACCGCGGCGGTCGGAAAGGCTGTCCCATAGGGATTCTGATTACGAACATTCACCGGTTTTCCCGCTGAGCATATTATGATGCATCAGACATGGTTGCAGAACCATGTTGGTTTGTGTGCCACATGGCAAGAGCAAAACTGAAAAACCCAGGTCAAATAACAACAACAAGCATAGGCAGCCGCAAAAATAACATTTAATTTAACTAGTAGGCACATCCACCAATCCACCTATGTGAAGATAAAAAAATGACCATGATCCTTTGCCCACACAGTACTGCTGAAACTAGGGAGAACTTTCTACAGTCATTGCTGTCAGCCCTGCACACACTCATGCACTGCATTCACACCACTACTTGCACATATCACTTTTTTGTTTCAGATTCCTTTCTTAGACACACCTTCTAATTCACATTCACACTCACACTCACCCTCACTATGTCAAAGAAGAAGCAGACACTTTTTACTGATGATGAGTTGAGAGCGCTTGTTGATGAAATCCTTAGAGTAGAGCCACATTTATTTGGGACCCTAGTCCAAGAGACCCCCATCAGCCCAAAAAATAAGATGTGGGACAGGATAGTCAACAAGATGAACGCTGTAGCACCCATCCTGTGCACAATATATGAGATCCAATATGAGGGGAACATGGCGACTCACTAGTACGCCCTGCGAGCTCCGCAGCTCCGATCAAACGCTATGTAATCTTTGCAAAATACAGCCTTACCTGAGCTCCGCTCCTTTCTTGGATTTTCGCCAGAATCTCAGGTTCGCGGGTGCGTGTGTTAGGGTTGTTTCCACCGGGCCATACATGTCTGGTATCTGCCGCTATTTCCTTCGGTCTCCGGCGTCCCTGGCTACGCTGGTGCGGCAGCTGCAGTGGCGTTCGTAGTAGCGGCCGTAACTGCCGGCCTCCCTTGGTTTTCTGCCGCAAAGCAGATTCGTCGGGGTAGATGGGCGGTGGCGTACCTCAGCTTCCGCGGGATCTCGAGCAGGACTGCCACAGGACTCACAGGTACAGGGGGGCTGGGAGCTCCTATTGAGTTGTCCAAGCAGTCTGTGAGAGGGGTACCGGCAGGAACACACATAACCCCCCGAAATCAGTGAAAGCAAGAGAGCAAAAAAATAAATATATTATTAATAACGGCAACCTGAATCCACCCTCTTCTCTCAGAACCGCTGGGGACATTACTAAGGAGACTAAAGTGAAGTCAAATACTGGGGCAGGATTAGCATAAAAAAAACCAAGGTGAGCACTAATTTTGCTTTCCCCTCTGTGAGACAGGGAAAGAATAGGTATGCTTTGAGAAATGCTGAATTTGAAGCCCAGCAAGCGCAGGCAGTTGGTGAAGAAGACCATACCCATACCCAGTTACTAGAGAGGGTGGTAGTGTGTGTCCCAGGACCCCCCCAAGAAAGCACCCCTCTCTACCCCATATCACAAACAAAAACACAAAAAGCTGTTTTTTCTCGGAAAGGGGGGAAAACAGCTGGGGTGTCTGGGAGCATCTCGGGCGGGAAAGTTAAGATTACCCCCTCATTAAGATCTTTTTTTAAGATTAAGGGGACGGAGAACCAAACTAAAATCTCTAGCCCTAGCTCTAGTTTGATTTCTACTTCAATGAATAGAATACATAGTCCTGAGACTTCACTCAATATGGACAGTTTAGGGACTCCTTATAATGCTTCTCAGCCTATCTCCATCTCTAATCAGTTCGCAATATTAACAGATAGTTCACAGACGGATGATATACTGAGGGATGTTTCAGAAAAAGACAGCACAAATGCTAATAAGAATGTAGAATTGGCTAGCGTAGATGTCAGCCAAATACTACTCTCTCTGTCAAAAGACATAAAAGAAAAATTTGCAACCTCAAAGAAAAATCAAGAGAAGATACACAAGGTTTGAGAAAATTTGGAGGAAAAATTGGCTAGCATCACAGAAAGGCTTGCCACAATGGAAGAATCTCTGGGAACAATACAAGAGGAAGTAAAATTTAATCGTAAAGAGATTCAAAGTTTAAAAAATGGAGAGAAGGTAATTAGAGACAAGCTAGAGGCGATGGAAAACAACTCAAGGCGAAATAACCTAAGATTTTTAAACATCCCAGAGGGCATGGAAGGAGCGGACATAAAAGCATTTGTTATTAAATTGATAAAAGAATTCATCCCAGAAACTGTAGGACATGACTTGGAAATGGATATTCAGAGAGTGCACCGGGACCTATTTAAGAGGAACCCTGGCAGAGAAAAACCAAGGAAAATCTTAATAAACTTTCGATCTTACATGATTAAGGAAATAATCCTGACAGCAGTTCCTAAAGCAAAGCAATTTAAAAAGGATGATTGGTTTTTCACTATAAGATCCGACATAGCAGAAGTCACTCAAACTCGCCTATGGGAACTGGGAAAACATATACAGGAATTGAGAACTTTGGGGGTAAATGCTCAGTTGAAATTTCCACCATTACTGAAAGTAATGTGGAATAATAAGATGTATAACATAAAAGAGGTGTCTGAGGCGGAAGATTTGGTTTTACAGATAAAGGCTCAGAAAGGCTTATAAAATGTGATCGGAACAAAAGAGCTCAGAGGGTATAATGCATTACCCAACTTGGAGAGAGGGAGGGTTCCCAGGGTGGGTAGGGAGGGTGGTAAAGGAAGGGATTCACTTTTAAATTTATTTGAAGACAGGTGTGGGAGCAAAATAGGGAACAAATCAATAAATCATTTTAGAGTCCTCATGTGTAGAAGAAAGACCTGTAGGAGTAGGGAGCCGAATATATATGCTAATGACAGCAGACTGTAGAAAGGCCCAGGATTTGAGGGTATTAACATGGAATGTGAACGGGCTAAGGGTCAAAAGCAGGAGAATGAAGATACTGGAATCACTTAAAGAGTCAGATAATGACGTCATAATATTGCAGGAGACACATTTACGTCAAGAGGAATGGGATGGTATTTTTAAAGGGAATAAATGGATTACGCAATTCGCATGCACCAATCAAACATGCAATATAAAAGGTGTAGCAATTATCTTTACGATCTCTGCGCAAGCTAGATTGGAAAACACCATTGCTGACCCAGGGGGGTAGGTGGTTGATCTGCAATACTAAAATACATAGTGAGGGGTACACCTTTGTAGGATATTACAGCCCCAATATAGATAATCCATCCCCGCTCGAGGAGGTATATAAATAAATTTTGGGAACGAGATATCTAAAAATAATGGGAGGAGATATTAACACTCTATTGGACCCTGCCTTGGATAAATCCACTGTTAAATCTATAATGTACTCCCCAAAAATGAGAGAAAGTTTACATCAACTAATTAAGAATTTAGGGTTAGTAGACACCTGGAGATTAAAATAGGGATGGAAAAGAGAATATACGTTTCAGAATAAAAAATATTCGCACGCCTCTAGAATTGACCTATTTTTGACAGATTGTAAACTAAAAAAAAGCATTAGCAGAATAACGCACCAGCCAATACACTTATCTGATCATGCATCAATAAAGTTAGAGATTTCATTAGGGTTTTTTTCAGCCCAGGCTAGATGGACCCTAGACAGAACTCTTTTGGGAGATACAGATGTTATACATTCTTTGAGGGCTAATACAATTGACTTCTTTAATCTCAATGAATACTCAGCCCCTGGACACTTTGGGGTCGATTCCGATCTCGGCCGGAAGCACACCTAACAGTATTCGTCTGGAAAAAATACATGCCGAACGCGTGTTTCCCGACCGATTCGAACACTCGTCCGAACGAACAAGTACGATGCGCATAACAGCCCAGATTCTGAGCGAGCCGTACTCACCCATTTCAGCTCCTGTTCCCTGCCCGAGCCGGATCCGTAAACGCCGATTCGAGTCGCACGGAAGCAAATACTTAGCACCTTCCGGCCGGACGAGTACGATGCGCCTTCCGTACGCGCCGAACCCGTCGCTACGTCCGGCACGTTTGAGCATCCGGGAGAGCCGTACATAAGCTCCGATTCGCGCCACAAGAAGATCCACGGCTACGAGACGAACAAGCCAGCGACGAGTACGAGTCGAAGACACGCGAAACCCGAACGAGACGACCCAAGCATGAATCCCATCGCGCAGGTCCTACCTATACTCTACATCTATTACCGGGACCGGCACGGACGCGTACGGCACAGACGGTAAGTCAAACACCAACAACACAAACAAACGACACGTACCTGAAATATGTCACACACACATAGGGAGCACAAATGACGTACACTAGCAACAGCAGAACCATAGGGGTGGGATGGCCATCACCAATGCCATACACACCCATAGGGGATGGATGCCTACCACTACCACCACCCCTACTCAGGGGGCCTGGATGCCTGCCACTACCACCACCCCTACTCAGGGGGCCTGGATGCCTACCACTACCACCACCCCTACTCAGGGGGCCTGGATGCCTGTCACTACTACCATCCCCACTCATAGGGGGATGGATGCCTACCACTACCACCACCCCTACTCAGGGGGGCCTGGATGCCTACCACTACTACCATCCCCACTAATAGGGGGATGGATGCCTACCACTACCACCACCCCTACTCATGGGGGCCTGGATGCCTGTCACTACTACCATCCCCACTCCTAGGGGGATGGATGCCTACCACTGACACCACCCCTACTCAGGGGGGCCTGGATGCCTACCACTACCACCACCCCTACTCAGGGGGGCCTGGATGCCTGTCACTACTACCATCCCCACTCAGGGGGGCCATGATGCCTGTCACTACTACCATCCCCACTCATGGGGGATGGATGCCTACCACTACCACCACTCCTACTCACTGGGGGCTGGATGCCTGTCACTACTACCATCCCTACCCTTAGGGGGATGGATGCCTACCACTACCACCACCCCTACTCATGGGGGCCTGGATGCCTGTCACTACTACCATCCCCACCCTTAGGGGGATGGATGCCTGCCACTACCACCACCCCTACTCAGGGGGGCCTGGATGCCTGTCACTACTACCATCCCCACTCATGGGGGGATGGATGCCTACCACTACCACCACCCCTACTCAGGGGGGCCTGGATGCCTACCACTACCACCACCCCTACTCAGGGAGGGTGGATGCCTGTCACTACTACCATCCCCACCCTTAGGGGGATGGATGCCTGCCACTACCACCACCCTTACTCAGGGGGGCCTGGATGCCTACCACTACCACCACCCCTACTCAGGGGGGCCTGGATGCATGTCACTACTACCATCCCTACTCAGGGGTGCCTGGATGCCTGTCACTACTACCATCCCCACTCATAGGGGGATGGATGCCTACCACTAACACCACCCCTACTCATGGGTGGCTGAATGCCTATCACTACTACCATCCCCACCCTTAGGGGGATGGATGCCTACCACTGACACCACCCCTACTCATGGGGGCATGGATGCCTGTCACTACTACCGTCCCCACCCTTAGGGGGATGGATGCCTGCCACTAACACCACCCCTACTCAGGGGGGGGCTGGATGCCTGTCACTACTACCATCCCCACCCTTAGGGGGATGGATGCCTACCACTGACACCACCCCTACTCATGGGGGCCTGGATGCCTGTCACTACTACCATCCCCACCCTTAGGAGGATGGATGCCTGCCACTAACACCACCCCTACTCATGGGTGGCTGGATGCCTATCACTACTACCATCCCCACCCTTAGGGGGATGGATGCCTACCACTGACACCACCCCTACTCATGGGGGCCTGGATGCCTGTCACTACTACCATCCCCACCCTTAGGGGGATGGATGCCTGCCACTAACACCACCCCTACTCAGGGGGGGCTGGATGCCTGTCACTACTACCATCCCCACCCATAAGGGGATGGATGCCTGCCACTACCACCACCCCTACTCAGGGGGGCCTGGATGCCTACCACTACCACCACCCCTACTCAGGGGGGCCTGGATGCCTGTCACTACTACCATCCCCACCTTTAGGGGGATGGATGCCTACCACTGACACCACCCCTACTCATAGGGGGCTGGATGCCTGCCACTACCACCACCCCTACTCATAGGATGGGTAATGCATGACACAACCAGCATACTCCCACATAAGGAATGTCTGAAAATTACATCCCCCCCAACACCATGACAAGCGTGTGTAGTCTGTGTCAAATGCCTACAACACTGAACATGACATTGAACATACAATGTGACCCCCATCACATGTGTCACACATAAATGTGTGTGGCCTCCACAATGCCACGCCGACCATGACCACTGTGGCAATGGGTTCGAACACCCCATCACCACAGTGACCAAAAGGTAAGTGTGGGGCCATAGCTGAAGCACATTTTGAACAGTGTGGCAATGGGGCCTAAAGCCCCATCACCACAGTGACCAAAAGGTAAGTGTGGGGTCCATAGCTGAAGCACATTTTGAACAGTGTGGCAATGGGGCCTAAAGCCCCATCACCACAGTGACCAAAAGTTAAGTGTGGGGTCCATAGCTGATGCACATTTTGAACAGTGTGGCAATGGGGCCTAAAGCCCCATCACCACAGTGACCAAAAGGTAAGTGTGGGGTCCATAGCTGAAGCACATTTTGAACAGTGTGGCAATGGGGCCTAAAGCCCCATCACCACAGTGACCAAAAGGTAAGTGTGGGGTCCATAGCTGATGCACATTTTGAACAGTGTGGCAATGGGGCCCAAAGCCCCATCACCACAGTGACCAAAAGGTAAGTGTAGTCATGGTAAAAGCTGCCAAAGCCAAACTGCATGGATGATTCCTGGTCACACAACAACAAACACATCAGTGGCATAGTAGTGCTTGTGTCCCATAGCAACATAGATTGGGTGAGGCAAACAGTGCAGTGGCAATGAAACATCATTTTGGCCATGTGCATACAAACATCAACCATGGGGGCTCACATTGTCAACATTCACAAATAACACAATGACAGAAGTGACCATCATAATGCTGAGCCACATATCTGCACCAATGGACACACAAATGTAGATATCCTGTGGAGACTGTAGATGTCAGGTAAGCAAATACCATACCATGGCAGCAATGGGACATACAAACCATGATCATTGTGCTGACTGATGACCTAGGAGTCCCAGGGACAGCAGGGGAAAGCCACCAAACAACATACAGCCAATGGCACACTCAAGATATTCCAATGCAGTGGTGCAAATGCACAAACACAAACAGGCAGACTCACACTGCATATCAAACACAACAGGTGATGGAGGTGTGTGCCAGTGTCCCCAGGCAACCACACAACACATGAGGAGGCCTGAATTCCAATTACACAGATGTGTATACAGTGCCATACAAAAGTAACTCATGGATCGGATTCCCTATGTGGGCAAACAGGCATTGTTAGATGAGAGGGAGCCCAAATTACACATGTCACACAAGCTTGTAGGATCAGCAACTAACACAGCAAGAGACAGACCCACCACAGCACTACCCCCAGGGACCCCACATTGTGGTGACACTAGCCTGCATGATAATCCCACTGTGATGACAAAGGTAGATGTCATTCACACTGTGAACCACAGCCATGTGTCCTGAGCAACAAACTACCATCACACCTACACAAGCACAAATCAATCAAAACGGCCTGCCAGCCAAGGCCAATATGGAGGTAGGGGTCTAGCCGTGCAACAACTCACTTTTGCACACACTCAACACCACACACCTTGATCTCCACCAATGTGCAGCAGTGAAGCTCACATGGACTGGTGACATTGCACATGCACCCATGACAATCCCAGGGGTGGTGGTGGGAACTAAGGTGCAGAAACCCATCACACATGGCCAGTCAACAAGACTTGTGAATGTCTGACACACTGCACAGTACGCGGTACATGGGCATGACGTGAAATCCACCCCAATCAATGGGATCCCGGCCATAGTCACACACCAATGAAGAAGCCAAGGTGACCCACAAAGAACACACGTAGACAACTTCCAACATTGCAGCTCTGACCCTGAGGAGTGGCAGCAGTCACACACACAATGTGTCACAATCACTGAAAGCTACTACAAACTGTAAATTACATGACTTGTGTAACCAACAAGTGCCAAGGGGAATCCTGACTGTGTCCCATCTGCGTTTGCCCACATCCCCAGCCCTGACAACAAAGACAACTAGGGATGACAACCTGATGAACATTAGTTTGCCATGCACCCACATCCCGGAGAAACCAGGTCCAAGATGCTGGATGAACACAGAACAACTCAGCAAGCATCACAAACAGGAACATCCGTAGGGACACAGCCTGTGTAGGAAAAGGGAGGGTAACACGCACAGACATGCTTACACAACACACAACACGGGCCCAGGCAATGTCACGGGATTACTCACTGCCATGAGGGCACTCCACTCCTGTGGAAGGTCCGCTGTGCCAAACCTTGTCTGTGCACGACTCAAACATGTCAGCAGAACACTCGGTCAGTGAGTCAACAACTACAACACACTGAAGGCTCTGCTCACATCAGCCTGGGTACGGGAGTGTCACGTCAGTCATCTGCATACACCCAAAACACGTGTCAAGCAAGTTGCACTGTATACACAGATGAGTCCTTCAACTTTGATGTGCTAAACTGCATGTCCAGTGGAGATGGGCACGCAGTCAGGGAAATAGAAACATTGAACAGTGGTAAGCCCACCAGATGTGCATCAGTGTAAGACAAAGATGTTAATTTACAAATGCAAAACGTACATCCCTGTGTCAAATGCTGAACATTACACCCTCAGACTGCAGCAAAGGATGCTATAGATCCAGACTACATCAGGACACATATCCCATGGACCACATGGAGTCCATCACAGCAACACGTCATTTTCCTGATCTGAACACTATTACAACTGCAAATGCAAGATGATACTCATCTACATCATGTACATCAAAAGAAAAACCACAAGTAAACAAAAAGAGGCTTTATTCAGCAAATGTCAAACTAAAATTTTAAGTCCAAAAGAAACTGAGGCCAATGGCCAGTCCAAATACACAGTCCCAACAGGGTGATATGTGACAACTTGTCACCCATTGCTTGCCTGCACTGGTACGGACAGGGGACATCCCCCTTGGAGGGGCATACAAGGGGCAGGCCAGGCACCGCAGGGACAGGATCAGGGGATGCCAGAGTGAGGCAGTGAGGGGTGGTGGGTGCAGGAGTGTCACCGGCAACTGCAGTGGAGGTGTCTGACTCAGGGGGGGCCGGCACCACTGTAGGGCACAAGTCAGATGGTGTGGGTGCTGCAACCACTGCAGTGGGCCGGTCAGATGGAGTGGACTGGGTCCCCACTGCAGTGCCCGAGTCAGACGGGGTGGTTGTGGACTCCACTGCAGTGCATGACTCCAAGGGAGTGGAAGGGGGGCAGATGAGGTGGGCAGGACAGAGGGGGGACCCAGTCTCCACACCAGTGGCACAAACAGGCAGAGCGTCTGGTTTGGGGGTGGAAGAGCAAGTGGCAGGGGGAGGGCCTAAGCAGTTTGGGGATGCGGTATCGGTGTGTGGGGGAACCTGGGGCAGGGTGTGGCGGTGGAACCTGTGGAGTGGTGGCCTGGGGGATGGAGGAGAGAGACTGGGTGGTGGAGCTGCGTGGTGGTGGTGGTGGGGTCTTGCCCTTCCTGGTCCGGGGGACTTCCGAATGGGGTCCTCAGTCTACCTGCGCCTGGGGGAGGGTGTCCGGGGGCGAGGGCACTCCCCTCTGTGTGGGTGGACTTCCTCTTCCCCCGGTATGCTGGATCAGCAGGATCGGAGGGGAAGAGGCCGAGGTCACAGAGGAAGAGCTGCTGTGTAGGTGGTGTTGCAGGTGAGGCAAGGGAAG
Organism: Calotriton arnoldi; assembly: GCA_963921515.1. Taxonomy (NCBI): domain Eukaryota; kingdom Metazoa; phylum Chordata; class Amphibia; order Caudata; family Salamandridae; genus Calotriton; species Calotriton arnoldi. The sequence continues at coordinate 1,004,897 of CAWUFW010006662.1, forward strand.
GGGTCTTGGAGGGAGAGGATTTGGAGGACTGCGGAGTGACTGTGGATGCCTGTGTGTGTGTCTGTTCCCCATCCCCTGTGTGTGTGGTATCAGTCCCCTGAGGATGCTTGTGTGCACGTCTGGCCTTTCTTTTGGGTGTGTCTGTGCTGCTCGTGTCTGTGTGTTTGGGTGATTGTGCAGGTGTGCATGTGCTTTGGACAGGTATGGTGCCAGGAAGTGTGGATGGGGCAGAGGTAGGAGGGGTGAGGGACTGTTGGAGGAGGGACACTGCTGCCGTCAGGGAGGAGTCCATGGACTTATTGCTCCTCTGTAGGGCAGACATACCCGTCGAGATGCCCTCCATGAACGACACCAGCTGTGTCAACAGAGTGGTGTGTGCATGGAGGACACTCAGCATTGCTGTCTGCCCTACATGGAGCTGCCGAAGTAGGTACACAGACTCCTCACTCAGGGCATCAGGGGACACAGGGGCAGGGGGTGCGGTGCCTGGCACGAAGGAGACATGCTCCCGAAGACGGGAGCCTCCACGGACCTCTGGAATCGGAGCCAATGGGAGGGCGGTGGTGGTGGTGGTGGTGGCGGGGCCAGACAGACTAGCTGGGGTGTGGTGGCTGCTGACACCCGCCTCCACAAGGGAGTCATCCTCCGAGCTGCTGTGGTCCTCAGCTGAGGTGGATGGTGCTGAGGACTCCTCGGTGTGGCTCCCCTCGCCCTCCGTGCCACTGGGTCCCTCCGACCATTTGTCGGCTGCTGACCCAGTCTGGCTCTGCAGCTCCTCCTGGTCCGTGGAGCTGTCCCCTCCTGTGGCCGTGGATGTATCTGCAAACAATTAGGGAAACAGACAAACATCAGTCACCTGCACTGACCGCACACACCACGGTAAGTACAGCACATTACAGAGCAAGCCCTGGCATCCTTAGTTGAACATTGCCAAAAGTCCTCACACAGATTCGGAGAAGCCAATTGTCAGTCTGATGGTCAACCATGGAACTCACACCCCTCCTGCCCTTGCACCCATCTGTCTGGTGCCTGTCTGATGGTAATACCCCAGTGTGGACACATGCACCACCTACACAGTTGTTGGACATTGCAGAGAACACGGTGAAGTATGTGAACATGCACACATCACATCTCTTGCCACTGAGTCAGTGCAGGTGTCCGGATAAAGGGATGGCCAGAGTCTAAATAGAAATGCATGTGATGCATACCAGCCCCACACAACATGATGCACCCATGTCCGGATAGTCAATGCCACAATGGGGTGCATGTTGCACATGTCACTCCCCTGCAGGATCACTCTTAGGAAGTTTAATGCCATGACACAGGCATGCGTGCAAAGTCATACATCACTGTCTCCAGTCACATGGCCATGGCAGCCAGCCAACAACAGTCTGCACTGTGTCACAATCCTAGGACATGGGGAATGCAAGTTATGTAACTGACAAGTGCACATGTCCATCCCCCACAAACCACATCATCTGAACTCGTATTTGTCCACGTCATACCAATTGGACATATGGGAGACATGAAACACAACTCTCAGAACCTGAGCACCTCACAGTGTGCTGTGAATGAAAAACAGCTGCCTGAAAGTCACAGTCGCATACACCTGTGTGCACAGTCAAGTGATCAAACACCTACAAGTCACAGAAGTATCGTCTCTCATGGTCACATCTCAGATGGCATGCTGAGCCCTAACCGATAAACATACCAGTAGTCCTGACAACGAAGCCACAGCACAATGACACAGAGGGAGACACCTGAGGGAACATTTCACTGATCACAACATGTCAGCTGATACACGGGAGTGGGAGTACAGAGTGTATTGTATGCCCTGGAGTAGGCATGACTGTCCAGCTCCACCTGTAAGAGGGATGAGCCCTGGACAGTAGGCAGGTGGCTAAGCATGTGTGACACACTTGACATACATACTCCTGAGGCCCAAACATTGTTCCCACCCGCAGCATGGGGGTGCGCCAAATACCCCAGGGACATGTGGTGATTCAGATCAGCAAGTGGACCACATATCAAAGTTACACCCAGATTACATTTCACGACTTAGGCATTGTGTGAGCAATCGACCCACCCATGAAGCCCACCACAAAGTCACGGGAACAAAAGCTGTCCCCCACCTTGAGCAAAGCAAAATGCAAGGACCCTGTACCCAAGTGACACAATATCCTGACCGTTAGGACCACACCTGCGTATCAGATGAGGAGTGGGTATGTCACAATTGAGGGACATGGGTCCTGGACCACAAGACTGATGTACTGTGGAAGTTTAACAAGGCCAGAGGAGGGCACATAGCATGTCAGACAGAGTTCACAGTGCAGTCATGGACTCACCCCCTCCTTGCTGCTGTCTGTCCTTCACCTGCTCCTCCAGGTCAGGGAAGACCACCGCCAGGATCCGGAGCATGTGGGGGGTCAGGGTCCGGTGTCCGCCCCTCCTGCGAGGAGGCGACAGCTTCAGCTGGACCCTTGCGATCCTCCGGGTCCAGCCATGAAGGTCCTGCCACCTCTTCTGGCAGTTGGGGATCCGGCACTTGTAGACCCCCACGGATCTTACTGCCCGGGCGATGGTCAGCCAGATTTCCTGCTTACGGTGGGCATCAACCTGTGAGGATGACAAAGTGAAAAGGCCATTACTACACATGCAACATATCCGTGCATCACACAGTCGGATATACATGTCTCAATCACAGGGGCATATGATGTACACAGGCAGTGCAACGATGGCTATGAACAGTTCTCAGCAGTTACTACATGGTATCATTGCATGGGAAGTAAACCTTGTTGGAATGCACTGTTACTGCACTGTACCTGTTCAGTGCATGTGACTACACACTTTGGGGGTGAGAACTACTCAGTGAGCATGCTAGCCAGTGGTGTGCACACTGGAAGTCTTGCTAGTCAGACAACATGCACAATTAGTAAGGCAGTGGACAGCACACTCACCTGCTCCCCTGGTGTCCCATACAGCTTGCTGTACTGTGGAAGGAGGTTGTCCAGCAGGGCCTGGTTCTCCTCAAGGCTGAAGGCTGGGGCTCTCTCCACAGTACGTGCCATTGCAGTAGCCAGAAGATGCAGAGACAGCAGCAGTGTTGGTGGCAGATGTCGTCCTGGAGCATGTAGTGCAGGCAAGTGAGCCCTCAGGGGAACAGCCAGCATTATATGTGTGCTGCAGAGGCAGATACTGTCCCATGTGTCCAAAGTGATAGGTCCAAGTCGTTTGCATCTTCTGAATCTGACCAATCCATGGAATAGCAGCACTAATACACGCCCACAGCATCCTTCAAAACTTCAACTTCATGACACCCATGAATTTGCAACATTGTTGTGGCTGGCCAACTGAATTCACTGCATCAGACTCGTTGAAGCTTCAAAAACGCGTCCGTTGCCATGCCAGGCCCCAGCCAATGCGTGCGCACCGTTCGGTCCATTGCTGTACAACGCGTATTCCGGGATACAACGCGTACCCGCTCACAACAGATGCAATGGGCCGTGCGGGCACACCGATCGGTCCATTGCTGTACAACACGTATTCCGGGATACAACGCGGACCCGCTCACAACAGATGCAATGGGCCGTGCGGGCACACCGATCGGTCCATTGCTGTACAACGCGTATTCCGGGATACAACGCGGACCCGCTCACAACAGATGCAATGGGCCGTGCGGGCACACCGATCGGTCCATTGCTGTACAACGCATATTCCGGGATACAACAGATGCAATGGGCCGTGCGGGCACACCGATCGGTCCATTGCTGTACAACGCATATTCTGGGATACAACGCGAACCCGCTCACAACAGATGCAATGGGCCATGCGGGCACACCGATCGGTCCATTGCTGTACAACGCGTCCCTGTACAGGTCACACGCATATGTCACCATGCTTGTCACTGGTGAACGTATGCCAGCCACATATACTTTCCAGGGACTCAGGGGCACACCTACAACACCACACCCAGTCCACACTGTATCTAAGGCATGTAAGGCTGCATTACCTGTTCTGTGTATGGGGGTAAACATGTGGTTTTTGGGTTGGCACTTGGCGGCAGCCACACCCAGGCTGTGCACGTGTTCATGGGGACAGGATCCTTTGTGTGTTGTGCACCTGACCACTGTGATGTGCAACTGTTCATTTTGGAGCATGTGGCATGGTCACATTTCCAGGTTGTGTATGTGTATGACATGTCACATACCCCCAGGCTCACATGTGGGAAGGCATGTACGTCACAGGGTGACCCATTGCCACAATAGTGATGGCCCTCCACAGTCTGTGTGCATGTTGTGTTTCCGATGTCTCTGACTCCATGTGCACAATGGGAGACAGTCTCCACATCCACGTTGTTTGTGCATGGACTTTGATGTTGTATGTGTGTGTGTCACAGACGTCCATGTCTGTCCTGCAGAGGCAACAGGGGCCACTACCTGTGGGAGTCATGTTTGTTCTTCTGACGTGTACATGATACGCCATGTCATGCCAGTGTCCATGTGGCAAGACAGGGTCCCTGGGAATCTACCTGTCAATGAGCTGTGATGCTAGTGGCGCATCTGTCCAGACATGTCACTGTGGTGTGTGTGTGGAACGTGACAGCAGTAAATGGGTACTGTGACACAGCCTAATGGTTTCCCATAGCACACCCTGGAACCTGTTGTCAACACATGTTGAACTGAAATGTTAGATGATGTCCATGTAGGTGCCATATATGTCCAAACAGAACGGCACACACATCAAGTACTTGTGTCTCGTAATGATGTATCATGTGAAATTGAGTATGGTGAATGGCACATATGTGGGGTGACTGACAATCTTTCTTTCTTCACCTATGCACTGCAGTGCTCCAGCTGTCCATAGACCATTCCCTGACCTGGCAACGATGGTGGAACGTGACAGCATCCGACGGTACCGCTTCACCAGGCAGCTGATTGAGGATTTGGCAGTGCGATTGGCCCCACATTTGCAACCTGGCTGGCCGTACCCTACAGCGCTGACCCCCAAGGTGAAGGTGATGGCAGCCCTACACTTCTTTGCCACCGGTACCTTTCAACACACTGTGGCGACTGCTGGTGGGATGTCACAGACTATGTTCAGCCGTGTGCTACGTGATGTTTTGGAGGCAATGTTGAGATGCCTGAACCAGTACATCTATTTCCCAACACGTCAACAACTCACTGACGTCAAGAGTGACTTCTATGCCCTGGGGAGGATGCCACATGTCATTGGCTCCATTGATGGGACACATGTGGCTTTGGTACCACCACAGGCACATGAGCAGGCATACCGGAAGCGTAAACATTACCATTCGATCAATGCTCTGGTGGTATGTCTTGCAGATATGACCATCACACATGTGTGTGCCCGTTTCCCGGTTCTGCACATGATGCCTACGTGATGAGGAGTAGTCGCATCCCGAGGATGATGTCACAGATGCAGAACCAGCGTACCTGGCTTGTCGGTGTGTACTGATTTTGTACCATTGTGTGTGTTCTGCTATGTTGTATTCCGCCCACTTTTCCAACTCAGCTAATGTGCAATTGTCTGTCTGTAGGTGACTCCGGATACCCCAACATGCCGTGGTTGCTGACACCCCTCAGGAACCCTGTGACACCAGCCCAGATTCGCTACAATGAGGCACATGGTCGGACCAGGAGAGTGATCGAGCGGACCTTTGGTCTCCTGAAGAGCCGCTTCCGCTGCCTGGACAAGACAGGAGGGGCCCTCCCATATGCCCCAGCAAAAGTGTGCAAGATTGTCATCGTCTGCTGCATGCTACACAACCTGGCAGTGCGGAAGGAGTTGCCTCTCATCCTGGATGACGATGACCAATGTCCGCCACCTGTGGAGGATCCTGGCCTGGGTCACGATGCCAGTGATGATGATGATGGTGATGTCCGCACACAGCTCATCACCAACTTCTTCAGCTGAATGTGAGTATCCAGAGAGTTGTCATGTCAATGATTTCAGTTTGCATGATATGTGTGGGTGGTGCTCTGGTGCTGTTTGAGTGTGGCCATGTGCTACTTGACTGGATGCGTGCAGCGATGTGTTCTTGCAGGTAGTCTGTACTGCCCAACAGTGTTGACATGCTAACTTGGTTTTGTGTAGTTATCTTGTGACATGTATTGGGCATGAGTATTGCAGTTCTGTGCTGTTCTTCAGTGGTTTTGACTGTGTGTCATGTCTGACCTTCACAGGGTGCTTACAGAGTTGTTTGGTCAACTTGGATCCCCCGACTCCATGATTCCGCTTTCAGGGTGGCAGCAGTCGTTTCCCTACAGGTGATGTGCCACACACCCCTGGACTCTCTATCTTCTGCACTTTTTGACTTTGTGGCCACAGCCACGTGGGATTACCTTGCATTTGTAGTGAAAACAACATGTTGCAAATGTGTAATAAACCTGTGCTTCACTTTGGGATGTGCGTTGTCTGTGGTCACACATCTGACTGACATTTGCTTGCTGCACCTGTGGGCTAGTTGACACAGACTGTGAATAGGTGTGGTGTCTGTGCATTCCACAGTATTTCCTGGCAACATCAGTGTAGGCGAAGAGTCCGATGGCCCTGGTGTCTCTGTGTTGTGTAGCCCTAGTGGTGTGTCTCCCTCATATGTGTCACGTCACCATGACTCACATGACGGTGTTGTACTTGCTGTAGCAGTTAGCATACACAGTGTAATTTAGCAGATCATCATCCCCATGACAGTAACCACGTTGGAATCACAACAGAGGCAAGTATGGTGTAGTAGTGATTTTATTTACAGACATGTGTGAGTATAGTGCACAGGATGGTGGGTGCTGTACATTGTGATTGTGATCCGAAGTTCCCAGATGAGTTGGAAGTCTTGGTAGCAGAAATGTCCTGAGTGAAGTCCACAGTCATCTGATACATTAGTCCAACTTAGACTCCCCATGTCATGTGGGAGAGTTGTGTTGCATTCTACAGGGTGAATAGTTTGCACACAAAGGAGACTTTCCAGAACAGGTGTTGGCTTCCTGGGGGATGTACATGGCCATCAACCTCTCAGTTTTCCTTCCTCGGACGACCCCTCTTCTTTGGGGGGACCCTCACGTGCAGGCTGCTGCGGTGCAGGGGACTCTCCGCCAGAGTCCTCCTCCCTCCCTGTGGCAGTTGCAGTTGTTGCAGCACCAGATGTTGTGGGCATACAGGGAGGTGTGGCCATGTTGGTGCTAATCTGGCGGAGGCATGTCAATATGTCCCTATGCACCGCTGTCAGTTCTTGCCATGTGTCCCACTTGGACTCCATGCGAGACATGTGTGTCTCCACACGGGACATGTGTGAGTCCAAGCGGGCATGATGGGCAGCCTGCTGCTGTTGGATGTCCTTGAGGATCCCCACTACCTGGCTGACCTCTCCGGTGCTATTCTGGTACGCATCAGCAATGCGTGCCAGTTGTGGGTCATCATGCAGTCCAGACCCCTCTGCAAACAGCGACCTCTGCCTACCACCCCTCCCACCACCCCTGGCGACACGTGCGGGACCTGCGGTGGCACGCCCAGGTGACCCTAGGCCCCCTTGGGGGTTGTTACTGGGGTCGTTGTCCGTAGCTCGACGTTGGGCCAGGGTCCCTGTGCTGTTGTCATTGGTGGTCCTTGGTCTGTCCGTGTCGGCGGGGGTGGTCTGTGTGTTGGCAGTTGTTGGAGGGGTGGGTGCAGATGTTGGTCCTGCTGGTGCTGCATGATGACTCGCATGATGACTCACACCGGAGGGGCCAGGTAGGTCTTCGCCATCCGAGGAGTACAGAGGCTGTTCCACACCAGTGAGCTCAGTGTCCCCCGGAGCCTGGGACAGGGACTCCTCCTCGCCTGCTGCTGTGTCCCCATCATCACCTGTTTTTGGAAGAGACACACAATGTATGTTATATTTCTACAGGCATCAATGGTTCACACACCTGACAGTTGTGACTGTACCTCTGTACATTGCATTGTCCTAAGTTGTAAGAGTAAGAGGTTGATATTGGTGTAGCACATTGTCCTGCAAACCTGAGGCTTTTCAATGTGAATGTTGAGGTGTGTGCATGGCCAGCATTGGTTGTATTTGGTGGACATCTGGCCCTCCTTCTCCCCCCAGCCCAGTTATCCCACCATGAAGCATACCACCCTTACAGTGTGTTCAGGTTGACTCTCAGGATGTCATTCAGTGGTGTCCTGCTGTTGGTTGGTGCACAGGTCCCAGTAGGGCCTGGTACTCCCCACAACAGAGCACCATTGTCAGACATCTTTGAAGTGGCTTTTCACTCCCTGTGAGGTGTGCATGCTTCAGTGTGAGCTTGCTGGGCCATGTGGGTGGGGGATGTTGAGCTGTGACTACCACTCCCATCATGCTATTGCCTACACCCCCCTTCCCAGCATGCACATACTTCCTTCCTTTTGAGTGGACTTCACTGTGTGTGAGTGTGACAGCAATGGCAAGATGGCTGACAGTGTGGTCCTGTTGTTTGTTGGTGCCCAGTTCCCAGGAGGACCTTGTGCTCCCCACAGCTGAGGCCAGTGTCAGACATCTTTGAAGTGGCTTTTCACTCCCTGTGAGGTGTGCATGCTTCAGTGCTAGCTTGCTGGGCCATGTGGGTGAGGGATGTTGAGCTGTGACTACCACTCCCATCATGCTATTGCCTACACCCCCCTTCCCAGCATGCCCATACTTCCTTCCTTTTGAGTGGACTTCACTGTGTGTGAGTGTGACAGCAATGGCAAGATGGCTGACGATGTGGTCCTGTTGTTTGTTGGTGCCCAGTTCCCAGCAGGGCCTTGTGTTTCCCACAGCTGAGACCAGTGTCAGACATCTTTGAAGTGGCTTTTCACTCCCTGTGAGGTGTGCATGCTTCAGTGCTAGCTTGCTGGGCCATGTGGGTGGGGGATGTTGAGCTGTGACTACCACTCCCATCATGCTATTGCCTACACCCCCCTTCCCAGCATGCCCATACTTCCTTCCTTTTGACTCTGCTTCCCTGTGGGGTAGTGTGCCTGTGCTGACAGGATGGCTGACAGTGTTGTCCTGGCGGTTGTTTGGCTACAAGTCCCAAGAGTGTCCCTGTGCTTCACACAGCATAACCCAGGGTGGTGGTTCTTTGTCAGATCTTCAATTAGGGTGTGAGGCATTGCATTCTCCCAGGTGGGTTATGTGGAGTTAGTGTTGAGGGGGTGTGTGAGGAGAACTGCTTGTAACTATGGTCAGTGCTGTGGGTCCTCCTTCCCACCCAGCCAGATATCCCACCATGGAACGTGCTTCCATTGCAGGGAGTGCAAGTTGGCTTTCAGGATGTCAGTCAGTGGTGTCCTGCTGTTGGTTGGTGCACAGTTCCCAGCAGGGCCTTGTGCTTCCCACAGCAGTACCCAGTGTCAGCCATCTTGTCAGTCCTTTTCCACTCCCTGTGATGTAAGCATGGTTCAGGGTGGTGTTGATGGGCCAATTGTGAGGGTGACCAATATCTGTGACTACAACTCCCATCATGCTATTGGCTACACTGACTTCACCAGCATACACAGAATTCCTTCCTTTGAGTGAGCTTCCCTGTGAGGTGGTGTTCTAGTGGTGGCCAAATATCTGACTGTGTTTGTTGGTTATATTTGTGCCACTGCCTTGCTGTATTTGTTGTTAGGTTTGTACATGTCATGACACAGTTACATATCACTATGAGATGGCAGGTATTGTGTTTGTCTGACTAGCATTCACATCTTGGGATGATTATCTTTTGGTTGCTGTGGATTTGCTATGGGTGCATGGTTTGACTATCCCCTTGACAGTGATGTGTGTGTATTGTCACACCATATTGTGTATATTAGTTGTGTGCTCACCAGGCTCTGGGATGTTTGTTAGTCCATATACGCTCACTGGTGGTAGGATGGCCCGCACCTTCTCCTCCCAGGGCCTGAGGTATACTGGTTTGGGAGGAGGGCCACTGCCGGTGTGCTGACTCAGGAGGTAATCCTTCTTCAGTAGGTCCCTGACCCTCCTGCGCACATCATACCACCGGTTCTGGATGTCTTCCTTTGTGCGCAAACATGGTGATTGTGCGTTCACCCTGTCGACGATCCTCTCCCACATCTTGGTTTTCTGCGCCATGGGGGTCTGTTGGACCAATGTGCCAAACAACGGTGGCTCTACCCTCAGGATCTCGTCTACCAGGACTTCCAATTCACTATCTAGGAACTTTGGATTCTTCTTTGTGGGCATGGTGATGGGTGGTGGTGGTGATTGATGTGTGTGTGAGTGTGCAAGTGAGGGTGGGTGAGTGTAGGTTTTGCTGGGTGTGTGTGAGGGTGCTATTTGTTGAGGTGCTAATGGTGTGTGGCTTGTGTGATGGATGAGCTGTGAGTGTGTCTGTGATTGCTGTCTGATGGTGTTCTGTGCTGGCAGGTCAGTGGAATTTGCAAAGGATCATGGTAGGCATTTGTGGCCTTTATATAGGTGGAGTTGGGGGTGTGTCCTTGTTCCATTTCCCCCCCCCCTGTATTTATTGGCTTTGTGATTGCTTGTTTGGCCCTTTTTTTTGTATTTTTTCCTTTGTATTTTTTGTGCATGTTGGAGACGTTCTTCTGACCGAGTAGGACACTGCAGTTGTCTCGTGCGATCTTCTCCGACTCGTTCCCGCTGTGTTTCAGCTAGGTTTCATGTGCGGCGTACGAGTCGGTCGCGGAGTTTTGTGTTGTTTCGGCTGGCTTTTGTATGCGTGTCGGTCGTACGGCTTGAGCTCCGTGCGAGTCGGTCTGGTTTTGCACGCATTGCATCGTACTGCGCGGGTCGGAGTTCGCAGGCACGTTTCGTTCGGGTTGATTCCTGGTGCGTGTCGGTCGGTTCGATTCGCGTGGTTTCCCGGCCGGATAGCTTGTTCCGTCTGGGTCGGTCGTTCGTTTTGTGTTCCGTACGAGTCGGTCGTGATTCACATGCATTTCATCGTACTACGCGGGTCAGACGGCGCCCGTACGTGTCGGTCGGACTAAATTCCCGTACCGAGTCGGTCGGTACGTTTTCCGGCCCGAATCGGAATCCACCCCATTGTGTGGGATGCTTATAAAGCCTTTATCCGTGGCAGGGTAATAAGGTTGGCAGCATATAAAAGAAAGTTAGCTAGGGATAAACTTTTAAACCTTGAAACAAGCATCAAGGAAATTCAGCAGGAGCTGGCTGTTTCTACAAAACTTGTCAATGCCTTGGAACTTCAAAACAAGCGGAGGGAGGCTAAGGATTCTTTAGGAGAATATTTGGAAGGGATAGTGCAGAGGAGGTGGAAGGCTAGCAAGTTGGCTCATTATGAATAGGCCTGGGCGGTAAATTCCGCTCCGCTCGCGGAATTTGCGGAATTTTGGCAATTCCGCGTTCCACGGAGAACGCGGAATTGGCGAAAATTCCGTGATCCACGGCATAGAGGAATTTTTTCCTTGCTCGCGCTTTCAAAATGCGTGTTCGCGCACGCGGGAGCGACCCACCGGGAGCCCTGCGTTCGCCGATGAGTTTTCCTATCCGTTCACGTGCGCCGCGAGATTTTGGTAGCCAGCCGCGTGATCCCGCGAGAGTGTGCGATCACGAACACGTCATTCAGACGCGCCATCAGACATCCGCGCTCGCGAACAGGAAACACGCATCGCGAGCGGGTGGGACAAGTGAAACAAGATGGCCGCGCCAATTGGCGACCGCATGGGCAAGTTCGCAAGATATTTCCCCCCGAGCACGCAAACAGCTTCCCTGAACAGGAAAAACGCATCGCGAATGGGCAGAACAAGCAATTCCGCGTGCTTGCAGAATTCTGCGGAGCTCGCTGAGGTTTTTTACCGTTTCGCGGAACTTTGCGTAACGCGACTACGCAAATTCCGCCCACACCTAATTATGAATACGGAGAGGGGTGTGGGAAGTTGCTAGCCTGGAAGGTGAGGCAGGACAGCATAAGAAATGAAATTAAAGAGGTAGTAAATAATGAGACCAAGGAGAGATGTATAGAGGATCGAACTATTGGGGAGGCTATCTCAGGGTTTTATGAAGAAGTATATACAGAAGACACAGCAGCAACACAGAGTGAGGTTAAGGAATGGTTACAACAAGACAATCCCCCCATTTTGAGTGTAGATCAAAATACTTCTATAAACCAGGAAATTACGAAGGAAGAGATAGATAAGACCATAAATAATTTCCAGAACCGGAAGGCCCCTGGCTCGGATGGTTTGCGAAATTAGATATATAAGGCATTAAAGGCAGAACTCACTCCTCACCTATTAAAGTTAGTAAACAGGATTTATAGGGAACATCTCCCTCTGCCGCCCTCCTGGAATGAGGTGGTAATAACATTAATACCCAAACCCAATAAGGACTTGACTAAATGCGAGGCATATAGAGCAATATCCTTGCTAAATTCGGACTATAAGATGTTCAAACAACTCTTGCCAAAAGGTTAGATAAGGTCCTAGGAGATATAATACATGAAAACCAGAAAGGTTTCATGAGGGGAAGACAACTAGCAGAACTTACCCACGACCTGGTAGGTGCAATTGACGTGGCCTTGGTCTCAGGAACTCCTTTAACCATATTAATGGTTGACTCAGCCAAGGCGTTTGATAGAGTCAGTTGGCCGTATTTATATCAGGTAATGGAGGGAAATGGATCAATGGGAAATTTCCTTAGGGCAGTTAAAATTATCTATAAATCCCCAGTAGCAAGGATATTGGTCAATAGCTCACTAACACCATCCTTTGAAATAAGTAGAGGTATGAGACAGGGATGCCCGTTATCTCCGCTACTCTTTAATATATACATAGAACCTCTGGCCAGAAGATTAAGAACAGAACAGAGAATTCTCCCTTTTCATTATCTTGAATGGATAAAGAAGGAAGCCTTATACGCTGACGACTTAATAATCTACACTAGAGACCCTCACACTTCACAGCCAGTAATAATGGAGATAGCAGTCGACTTTGGGGAAATTTCAGGATATCTTGTGAATGAAGATAAAACTGAACTCATGTCCTGGAACGAACCATTAGGTACCCCCTTAGGAAAAACAGAAATCAGATATTTGGGACTTCGGGTGGTTGAAAATCTGGATGAGATGGCATATATTAATTTCAATAGGCTCATGAAAGAAACTAAAAATCTTTTGCACCGTTGGGCTTCTCTCCCTATATCCATCTTGGGAAGAACCAACCTTGTAAAAATGGTGATTTTACCAAAATGTACTTTTCTTTTTAACTCTCTCCCCATGCATTTTAAGCCAGAATGGTTTAGAAAGTTACAGAGCGAATTAAGTAGCTTTATTTGGAGTTGTAGGAGTGTAAGAATCGAGTGGAAAAAGCTCAGAAAGAAAAAAGTTGATGGTGGCATTGCATTGCCGGATTTTCAAATGTACTATTGGGCTTTCACATTAAAGAACATAAGGAAACTATTAATGAACTCTAACGACATCCCAGCACACTTAGGGCTCTAACGGAAAACCTAGCAGAAGAAGGAAACTTCTTTTTATATAAATTTGGTCATCCCAAGCATTTTTAAAAAAAAGTCAAGTTTAAAATACTTATTGCGGCATGTAAAATATGGATACAAGTTAAAAGAGTACTGGGAATTTCATACTACAGTGCTAAAGGGCCAATATGGAATTCCCCAAGTACACCTCCGTGCCTTCAAGATAACCTAGCATTACCTTTGTTGGTGGAAGGTATTGAGAAGTGGGGCTAGCTAGCTGAGGAAGGTGCTTTATTATCATGGGAAAAACTAAGCACAATTACGGAATCTAGAATATCCAGATTTAAATACTATCAACTAGCAGGCTGGTCTCGAGCTCAGTTGAAGTGGGAGCAGAAATTGGAATTTGAAGATGAGTTACAAAGTACCCAGACATACAAGAAGGAAGTTGCCAGATGCTACTGGGCTTTGGTACAGGGAGAAGATGTCTCCCGGGCTTCCCTGGAGGAGATCTGGAAGCTGGACATGCCGGGCTGCGATGTAACACATCTGTGGCACGTATCTGCATCTATGCTTTGGTCTTCAGTGAAGTCAGCTCCACTTAGGAGAAATCACTTATTTACATTATACAGGGCGTATTGGTCTCCAAAGAAGCTAGCAAAGATGGGGGACGGCAAGAAGAAGAGGCAGTGCCCGAGATGTGCTATGGAGATGCGGATGATGTTCATCTCTTTTGGCGGTGTCTGGCTATCCAGTCATTCTGGCAAGGAGTAGGGGAAGCACTAACTAAAATTATGGGAATAAACATTCGGGTAAGCCTTTCTTTAGTTATTTTTGGAACACTGCACGGGGAAGGGGTACGTTTGGAGAGGATTAGAGGCCAACTCATTTTTATCTTGATTGTTATAGCACGGAGAGAAATCTGTTTAAAATGGATCTCAGAAACACAACCGACGTGTGAGGGATGGAAGGCCTCAGTTGGGTATAGAGCTAGACTTGACTGTCAAATTGGCTCTATTAAAAGAGAAAGAATGTGGGCACGTTTTTTTCACTTTAAAATGTTTGTTTGAAAAATTGTGTAGTATGGGGGAAAGAGTATAGTTAGGGTAGGACATAGGAGAAAGTTCAAGGATTAAGACGACTTTTCTACCGGTTGCTGAGGATAGTGCTGGTTGCCACAATCTCCTCTCCAAGTACTGGTTTGAAAAGGAAAAGATTGGTAAAAGAGTCTAAAGCCAGGTGGAGGTGTTGTACTATTTCTTCTGTTTAAACACCCCTTGAATATGATTCTTACCTTTTGCTCAAGGTTGCATATAAGGACAAAAAAAAAAAATATGAGATCAAAAAGAGGTGGCACAACATCAGAAGTAGGGTCAAAAAATTGTTCGCCAAGGAACACCGGGCTGCACAACGGACTGGTGATGGCCGTCACCTGTGCATTTTACTTCCTGGGAGGAGAAGGTGCATGCCATCATTCTGCCGGAGAGCTTATTTGGAATACCAGAAGAAATGGAGTTGGGTAAGTAGGAACTCCACATTTCACACAAGTTATCAATGACACTCCTGCAGACATCCCTGTAATGGTTAAAGTTAGCTAAATGAAAGTTTTTTGATTTAAACAAACTAATAGTTAAAGATAATATGATGTGTATGTAATACAGATAACCCACATACCTGCAATGAAGATGAAAAGACTCAAAACTATTGCCATGTACACACTTCTCCCAAACGCCCACCAAGGCCTTTTGCTCCAAACACCAGTCACCAGTGTCAGCCATCTTGCCAGTACATTTCCACTCACTGTCAGGTAAACAAAGTTCCAGGGGGGGCTGGTTGGACTGGGTGGGAGGAGGAGTGTTTGCAATAACTACATCTCTCATCAGGCTCTGTCCTACACACACTCTTCACACCCAGCCCAAACAGCCTACCTGGAACTATGCTTTCCTGGCAGTGAGGGGGAATGTACTGGCAAGATGGCTGACACTGGTCACTGGTGTTTGGAGCACAAGGCCATGATGGGAGTTGGGGTAAAGTCAGACACCGGACACCAGTGTCAGCCATCTTGCCAGTACATTTCCACTCATTGTCTGGACACCACTCTTCCTGTTAGCCTGGTTGGGCTGGGTGGGAAGGTGTGTGTAGGACAGACCCTGATGGGAGTTGCAGTAATAGCAACCACTCCTCCTGCCACCCAGCCCAACCAGCTCATCTGGGCCTATGGCCACCTGACAGTGAGCGGAAGTGTACTAGCAAGAATGCTGACACTGGTGACTGGTGTTTGGAGCACAAGGCCTTGATGGGAGTTGTTATAAAGTCAAACCCCAGGCACCAGTGACAGCCATCTTGCAAGTACGCTTCCCCTCACTGTCAGGTACTGATATGCCCAGATGAGCTGGTTGTGCTCGGTGGCAGAAGGAGTGTTTGCTCTAACTACAACTCCCATCAGTCTCTGACCTACACACACTCTTCCCACCCATCCCAACCAGCCTACATGGAACTATACTTTCCTGGCAGTGAGTGGAAATGTACTGGCAAGATGGCTGACAGTGGTGACAGGTGTTTGGAGCACAAGGCATTGATGGGAGTAGTAGTCAAGACAGACACCAGTGTCAGCAATCTTGCAAGTACACTTCCATTCACTGTCAGGTACCCATAGGCCCAGATGAGCAGTTTGTGCTGGGTGGGAGGAGGAGTGTTTGCAATGACTACATCTCCCATCAGGCTCTGTCCTATACACACTCTTTCCACCCATCCCAACCAGCCCACCTGAAACTATGCTTTCCTGACAGTGAGTGGAAATGTACTGGCAAGATGGCTGACAGTGGTGACTGGTGTTTGGAGCATAAGGCCTGGATGGGAGTTGTGGTCATCTCAGACACCAGGCACCAGTCTCAGCCATCTTGCCAGTACATTTCCACTCATTGTCTGGACATCACTCTTCCTGTTGGCCTGGTTGGGCTGGGTGGGAAGGTATGTGTAGGACAGAGCCTGATGGGAGTTGCAGTACTAGCAACCACTCCTCCTGCCATCCAGCCCAACCAGCTCATCTGGGCCAATGGCTACCTGACAGTGAGTGGAAGTGTTCGTGCAAGATGGCTGACACTGGTGCATGGTGTCTTACTTGAAGCCAACCCCCATCAAGGCCTTGTGCTCCAAACACCAGGCACCAGTGTCAGCCATCTTGCGAGTACACTTCCATTCACTGTCATGTACCCATAGGCCCAGATGAGCAGTTTGTGCTGGGTGGGAGGAGGAGTGTTTGCAATGACTACATCTCCCATTAGGCTCTGTCCTGTACACACTCTTCTCACCCATCCCAAACAGCCCACCTGAAACGATGCTTTCCTGCCAGTGATTGGGAATGTACTGGCAAGATAGCTGACACTGATGACTGGTGTTTGAAGCACAAGGCCATGATGGGATTTGGGGTAAAGTCAGACACCGGAAACCAATGTCAGCCATCTTGCCAGTACATTTCCACTCATTGTCTGGACACCACTCTTCCTGTTGGCCTGGTTGGGCTGGGTGGGAAGGTGTGTGTAGGACAGAGACTGATGGGACTTGCAGTAATAGCAACCACTCCTCCTGCCACCCAGCCCAACCAGCTCATGTGGGCCTATGGCTATGTGACAGTGAGTGGAAGTGTACTAGCAAGAAGGCAGACACTGATGACTGGTGTTTGGAACAGAAGGCCTTGATGGGAGTTGGTATAAAGTCAAACACCAGGCACCAGTGATAGCCATGTTGCAAGTACACTTCTCCTCACTGTCAGGTACCGATATGCCCAGGTGAGCATAGTTCCTAATGGGCTGGTTGGGCTGGGTGGAAAGGTGTGTGCAGGACAGGGCCTGATGTGAGATGTAGCCATTGCAAATACTCTTCCTCCTACCCAGCCCAGCAAACTCCTCTGGGCCTATGGGTACCTGATAATGAGTGGAAGTGTACTAGCAAGATGGCTGACACTCTTTCCACCCAGCCCAAACAGCCCACCAGAAACTATGATTACCTGACAGTGAGTGGAAATGGACTAGCAAGATGGGTGACACTGGTGCATAGTGTCTTACTTGAAACCAACTCCCATCAAGGCATGTGCTCTAATTACCAGGCACCAATCACAGTCATCTTGCTAGTACACCTCCACTCACTGTCAGGAAAGCAGAGTTCCAGGGGGTCTAGTTGAGATGGGTGGTAGGAGGAGTTTGTTAAGTTTCCCAAATAGCCCAGCAGACCTTCGAACCCCAGCTCACAAAATTAGTTATCTATAAAGTAGCCAAAAAAACATTGAGATCACATCTAACTATGGCGTCAAAATTCAAAACCATGAGTTGTGTATGTACAACGCTAAGCAGTCACATGTTTGTTTCCTTAGGGGGATTCCATCACGGCTCATGAGTTGAAAATAATGAGCATATTACTTACACTATGATTACAAAATTACTGGGAAATTAACAGAATGTGAGTGTGTAGGCAGTAACACCTATGTGAATGCTGATACATGGATTAAGTCCAGTACACAGGTCAGACAAACTCAAACATCAGGAACTAAAGAGTACATATGTCATTGACATTCTACAGATGTGAAGCACACTAATCCACAGAGTGTCAGGTACAAGTCAATGTCAGTGGACATGTCATAAGAACAAAACAGAACATGGCCATTTCTGCACATAGATGGAGCTGATTACCAATCCACATCTTGTTAAAGTTGCATTGTTCATCCCAAACATAGGCAACCATCATGGATAAAGGAGGCCAATCAATCATCCTAGAGTGTTTTTTGTACTGTCATTGACGTAATGGGTACCATTTAAGGTGCAGTGGACATTCACATAATTGACTGTGACATGTTTGTACCCACAGGGTGAGCTGGGAACACCACCGTGCCCACTGATGATGACAGCCAGACTCAGACTCCAGGCCAGAACGAGCTCACATGCATTAAGGACTCTCCCACATCCGGTTTGGGTCACCAGACAGCACCAGCATCTACAGCAGGATCCACAGCGACAACTCCGGCCTCAGCTAGCAACACTCACCTGACCCATACCCTAACAGACACAGCAGCCAAGGGAAACAACAACAGCACAGCAACAGTGAGCACTCTGGAGTTGCCAGGTGACAACAACACGGTCAATGAGGAAGGAGGCTCAGGGTTGACTGTGCCACTGGAAACTCTGCATGCTCGTTGGGGTAGGTGTGGTGGGTGGGGTCGTGTGGATCCATGCACTCGCTCAGCTGGTGCTACAGATGCACACCCAAACCTCTCCCGGGTACTTAATGCTTATGAGGGGTACCAGGGAGAAATGGGCCAGATTGTTCACAACCTCAAGAACATCAAACTGCTGCAGGCCTCCCAAGACCAAAGAATGGCCCGTTTTAACCAACAAATCCATGAGGTCATAGGGGTGTTGGGGATATCGGTAGCAGCCTCTGTCAGCTGGCTCATCAGCAATGTACCCCTCCCTGTGTGACTACTCAATCTGTGCCAACAACATCTGCACAAGCCACAGGGAGGGGCGTTGAGCCTGCCTGCAGCTGTGGTTCCCACACCCAAACGTGGGTGGATCATCCAAGGAAAAATCCAGGAGAGTCAGATGGCAATTCACCACCCCCAGCAAGTAAAAAAGGTGCCCTTGATATCATCCATTGTGTGCCGAGCGTTCACTTTGTTGACTGTCCATACAAACTGTACCACATCTGATGGAGTGTTAAAGTTGGACTTTGGACTTGAATAAATGTGGCTAGGCTCTTTTGGATTTCATCAGCAAACACTCTCAACTCCAATCAGCACTTTTTGTTTTGTTTTATGAGCACATCACCATTGTGTGGCTTCACCTATGCACTATGTATGTAAAAATTAACCACTTTACACAGCAATACTAGCTCATGTTGTGACTTTGAGTTCAAATTCAAAATCCTGTCATCACCTTTTTATTATAATGTTGAAAGTATCACCAACATAGGTAATCAAGTACTTGTAAGTACTAAACTAAGTGCCAGTAAGTAAATTAACTTTTGCACAACAAGATAGATATACACAATCAGAGTATCAGACTAACTGTAGTCCACAGTACATATTCACAGGAAGTCAATTGTATACACAACTATAGCTATTTGCCAGCCCAATCAACAATCATTGTTAGCCAACTAGTTCATCTTGGTCAAACTTAGATTAGATTTTGTTTGAATGTGTGATATCAGACAAGGCACACCTCAATGTGGAACACATTTTTATTGTCCAGATACAACCAGGTGCCTGAACACAAAATACAATTATATCACAGAGTACTGAAAGGCACTAATAACAAAAGCACTAGACTATTATGTCAGAAGGAAGTGTGTGCCAGGGAGTTCTGCAATATTTCCATGTCGGTGTCTGTCACAGCATCATATGTCTGGTGAGCTCACAACTCTGTAAATCCACTCTGTAGATGACATGGCAAAGTGCACTGGGAAAAAAACATAAAGAACAGAGTTTAGCAATCATAACTAATGTCTCACAAGTCAGAGAAGTATGATACCTCAGCCACAACAATGTCATTGTTAACACTAGCTAGGCTTCATTGAAACACTGTACATGTAAATTTTAACATTCAAAAACAAGTCTCCAAAAATCTTCAGGACACTTTCCTACACTCTTAAGCATACATACACATTGTCCACCAGCTACACAACAACAAGCCATGGTGGTTAGTCACCTCCTCTCACTGCATACTTACAGTCAAGTGAACGAGTTGTGGATAAGCTGTTGTCTCAAATCTAATCCATCATCATCATCACCACTGTCATCATTGCCCAGTTTTGGATCCTCCACGGGTGGCACATGCCGGTCTCCATCGTCCTCAATTAGAGGTATGTTCTTACGTATTACTACGTTGCATAGCATGCAGCAAGCCACGATTATCTGGCACACCGTTCCTGGGGCATATTGGAGGGCTCCTCCCATCTTATCCAGATATTGGAATCTTGACTTCAGGAGGCCAAAAGTCTGCTCCATTATCCGTCTGGTCAGGCCTTGAGCCTCATTAAAGCGCACTTCTGCTGGGGTGACTAGGTTGCGCAGTGGTGTCAGTAACCATGGCTGGTTAGGGTATCCAGAGTCTTCGACATTGAACACAGAAAATAGTTTAGTTGTCAAACAGCATATCACTATCTGACATACAACCAACACAAACTACAACATTCATATACAACATCACTTACCAACAAGCCAGGCCCGTTCAGGTTGCAATTGACTCATCAAATGTGGGATTATGCTGTTACGCAGGATATTTGTATCACGTGCAGAGCCAGTAAATCAGGCACAGATGTGTGAAATGCACATGTCAGGCAAACACACCACCTGGAGATTGATGGAGTGGAAGTGTCTCCTGTAGTGATATACCTGTTCATTAGCCTGTGGTGGTATCAAAGCTAAATGAGTGCCATCAATTGATCCAATTACCTGGGGTATTCGTCCAAATGCATACAAATCACTCTTGATGGCGGCAAATTATCCAGCTCTCGGAAACTTGATGTAGTGGTCCATGTATCGGGTCAATGCCTGCATCACATCCCAAAGAACATTTCTGAACATGGGCTGGGACATTCCACCCGATGTTGCCACTGTGTATTGGAATATTCCTGTGGCAAAGAAATACAGTGCTACCATCACCTTCACCGTGGGGTTTAGTGCTGTTGGATAGGTGTGCTGAGGCCGTAAATAAGGTGACAACTGCTGGCACAACTCATCAAATGATGCCCTTGTATTTTTTTATAATGTCTGGCTCTTCCAATGTTTGTAGGTCTGGAAAAGGTCTATACACAGGAGGCTGTCTTGCGGCTCCTCCGCGATACCTATGTGTAGAGTGTATAGACAGTTGGTGTCAGTTCAAAATGTAACAAGCAACATGCACCTACACCAACAGCAAAGAGCAATTAAACACACATCAGTGAAAAACACATTGTAATGATCAATGTTATTCTTAGATACATATCACAGCATACATTTCATTGCTAAACATGTATGAAAGGTTTGGTGACACAGCAATTAGAGTGCAGTAGTGTAATCTTCACTGATGTCAGTTATTGTTCATGTAAATCAGGCAGGACATACTCCAAAACTCACAAGCCAAGAAGCCTAGACTTATGTTTGTGATATCAATTATATGGTTCATCTGTGCACACAATAGGATCATGAAATGCATGACAGCTGGGACACCACATACATCAAGCGTATCACAATGCAATATATGCACACTAATGTCACAGGGTGGGCACTGTCATGTTATCATATCTGCATTCCACAAACAATTAAATACACAAACCATTTACAATGTAGAAGTGTCGGAAAATGCTGTTGTACACTTAAGTGTAGCACACAAAGATGCCCTAGGAACTCACATCTCAGAGCAAAGCGTACTCAGGCTGCTTCATATTAGAGTGTAGTCATTCCTCTGGGAATGTAGTATCCAGGACTTCAAACACACACACCCTTTCCACCTGCACATCACACAGATCGCACAATGGGTCACACTGTATTGTAATGCAGTAACTACTTGTAAATTGTACCTGGAATGCACCAGAGACGCATATTGACTGATATAAACCCTAAGTACCAAAATGGTGTTGTCTTTTTCCTGTTGGTATTAGCCTCCCAATCAGTATCTCATGTGCCCCTCAAGTTTAGGTCATCATGGGAGTGTGAAACGCTGCATCCAGGCATGGAATATCAGAAACTCATAACATTTACAAAAGTGTTTGCACCGCAGACTGATTTTTAAAGGTCACCGGATCATAACTGATTCGGACACAGCCATAGGCTGTTAGTTGTTATGGTGACAGTTGCAGATCTCTGATTGTGTCCACATCGCATGTAAACCGACGAAGTAAACTCCCATTAGTCATGTATCAAAGTTACTTGATGACTGCCGTTATTTTTTTAACCGCTCGGTAAGCGTGGTGTCAGTAAGCAATGGACTGCATTGGACGGGTTCAGAAAATGTGACCAACGCGGACCTACCACTTTTGCGTCCTAGGCTGAAGACTGCCTATGCGGTCTAGATATAAGTCTAGCGGTTCACTAGAGAGTTCATTTGACTGCACTAACTGTATTATTCCATGATCTCCCCATCTCTCTGCTGCTGTCCACATCCTCTGGGAGCTACAATGTCTCGCTGTAAAGGGCACAGGGCCCCAGCCTTCACCGCTGAAGAACTCAAGGTGCTGGTCGACACACTCCTGCCCCTGTACAGGCAGCTATATGGCACACCAGAGGGGCAGGCGAGTGATGATCAGACAGCATTGCTAGTTTACATTAGACCTGGGTGGCATTCTGTAAGCGGCGGAGTGCGGTGCGGTGCGAACTGCCGTTTGCGCTGATCTTCCTGCCGCTCGGATAGAAATTCTACCCGAGCAGCAGCTCGCGCTCGTCAACTACCTTGGCAGGTGGGGAAAAATCTCCTCTCCGTGAGTTTTCTGCACTTTGCGAGTTTTGCAGAGTGCGGAGTGCAGAAAACTCCGAAAACTCCGCGAACAGAGCAGAGTTCACTGCCCAGGTCTAGTTTACATGTGCAATAACCATGCACTTCTGGCATTAGGAATCCTAGAGACAGACATTTAAACCTGATTTTAAACCTGCAAAGTGTGTATGTAACTGTTCTGGGCAAGTACACTGCTGTAGATGTATATGTACTGGTGTAAACATCATATCACTGTTCTCATGGGGAAGAGTCATCATTGAACACTGGTGAAGTGCACAGAACACCACTATGCAAACTTTTAGACAGTTTGGGAAAGCTGTTCATGACCTACGTGTACAAGTATTTGTATATATATACATTTAGCCGGTGAACTTAGAGCCTGTCACCATGTCATTCTTACAGGTAAACTCCCGTCAGAAGGTCTACCTGTGGAGGACCATCACCCAGAAGGTGCGTTCCGTGGGGGTCACACGTCGGATCAGTGCCCCCTACAGGAAATGGTGGCAGGACTTGAGAGGCTGGACCCAGAAGATTGCAATAGTCCAGCTGGGTCTGTCACCTGCAGGCAGGGGAGTGCACGCCACCCCATGACCCCTCTAATGCAACGTGTCCTTGCGGTGGTCTTTCCCAACCTGGATGGGCAGTTGAGAGCTGTACAGCAGCAAGTAGGGGGTGAGTATGTGCCTTGTTGCACAACATATTAACTCATGCATGTGCAAGTATTTGAGCCTGGTTTTCCCTTTTTAAGTTGGGAGACACAACAAACACCTGAATAGTGCTAGATGCTGCATATGCACAAGAATTAGTAGATGCATGGTTATGTCCCTTTCACCTGGGACATGTGAGGATAAAATAATCAGGGTATTGAAGGTAGTGCCATTCTATTGTAATCTGAACACATGAGAACAACATGTGCATGGAGATAACCTTCAGAACCATTGTAAGTGCTCAACAAGTGTCAGCACATTGACAAATGTCTGGACTGTTCTCTGTGTGGCCACACCAACTCTGTAAACTATATTGATGTTGGATCACTTAACATTGAAATCCCATGCTATACATCCAGGTAGCAGGCAATGTCTATGTTGAGGGCTTGGTGAGCAGTGACTGGTCAGTGTGCCAATGTTAGGTCCCTGCACTGGTGCCCAGTGTACTCCAATGTATCCGATGGGCAAATTACATATTTGGTAACTCATGTCTAAGCCTGGGCGTAGTTCGCGAAGTAGCGCTACGCGAAGCTACGCAAAGTGCAGTTCGCACTACGCGAGCTACGCGTAGCACTACGCGAACTGCGTAGTGCACTGTTCGCAATGATTGCACAGTGCCGGATGCTTGTCCGCACTGTGCAATCATTGAAAGCGGCATCTTGCACAGTGCGAGCTGTCTCTTACTGCCGCCGAGTAGATTTTTACTCGAGCGGCAGCTTCTCAACGCGGACTGGTAGTTTCTCATCGCGAGCGGTCGCGAGCATACGCGACCACTCGCAATGAGAAACCTGACCTCCCCGCGTTGAGAATCTCGCCGGAGGTTTATTTTCCACGATCGCGATCGGCAACTTGATGTTGCTGATCGCGAACGAGGAAAAGTCTCGCCGGATAGTCATTTTGCTTGCTCGCGGTCGCCAACTTGACGTTGAGGACCGCGAGCAAGCAAAAATGACCGCTGCACTACGCTACGCCACGCGTGTTTGCACTGTGCTACGTGCAATTCGCATGCAGCGAAGTAGCGCAAACTTCGCAAACTACGCGAGCGTAGCGTAGTGCTTTGCCCAGGGTTACTCATGTCACCAGTCACACTGGCCATTCACATGATTGGGTGTAAGATTCCATCTTAACTATTCCAAAGCTGAGTCCATGTTTCTGACTCTGTAATAGTCAAGCATCATCAAATTGCAAATAAAAGCTCAAATTTACAAATCAATCACACAGCGCAGCACGGGAAGTAAATTTGCTGCGCTGCCTTGCTTGAATGGAAAAGAGTAGAACCGCCCCATATCTGCTAAGATGTAGCATTGTTCTGTTCCCTCCCTTCCTGGCACACTTTAAATTGCCATGCCCCAACACAGATACCCTTGCACCATTGTGCTAGGGTGTCTGTGTTGTTGTAAGTATAATGTTTGTGCAAGATGCGGTCACTTTCTGTGCAAAACCTATGTTTTAAGGTAATTTCATTCTTTGTATGTGTGCTGCAGAAAGCAGAACACATGCAAAGAGAATAAAATGTGGAGAAATGAAAATATTTCTAATTGTTATGCCTCACTTAGGGAGGCGTAAGATTTCAACACACATGCCTCCGAACAGTTCTTTGAAGATAGGAATTTGCATCAAAACCCATAGGTGGTTGCATTGTAATGCCCATGCACCTCCTATGGAACATCCCCTTGATGCAAAGTAATACAAGGCAGAACATTGCCTGCTCTGAGTTACTTTTGGTTACAGTCCAAGTAAAACAAGATTTGTGTTGTATTGTATATCCCAACCTAACACTTTGCATTGGGTTTGTATTAAAAAAGTAATGAGAACCCAATGTAAAGTCTTTGTGAATCTGGGGTATCAAGCCTAATAGGGATACAAGATGGGCGGGTGTAGGGGATGGTCTTCTGTGCATGGGAAAAGGGAGGAAAACAAAAAGGTGATGTGTGGAATACTTGAAGTATTTTCAGCCACTAAAACTTACTTGGAGGTGCATTCTCTTCCACCAATTTTTGTATTCGATGTCCTTCTGAACAGGGAGCTGCATATTAGCCTTGGTGCAGCTCCAATAGGATCATTACAGCCTGAACTAACAGACAAACTACCTCCAGATTTAAGTGCATGAAAGCAAGATAATTCAAATCATGCCAATAAAAGCACCCCCCCCCTTCAGGATATAGCTGCAAATATCATTTTGGGTACAAAATCCAAGTTACTCTGAGAACAGAGGGTCTGAATTAGTCTTTGACTGATGGAATAATGTCCAACAGTATGGCAGAGGACATTACCTCTGAAATTGAGACAGCGCTCCGTTCATCAAATTTAGAGGCACTCGTCAGCCCAGCATCATCTCTGTACCTTGAAAGAAACAGTCAGCACAGCGATTCTCTTTAAGGTATAAATGGTCGCCGTTAGTTTTGACAGCTGTTGACCAAACCTTTAAACTTTTTTTGTTTTCATAAACCAAACTCTCAAACAGGATGTGTGTCTGAAAGGGGGAAAAAATGAATTCCTCCGTCCTAGGGAATTGTCTCACTGGTTGTGGGGGTTAATATTTACTTTTTTTTTCTGTTCCTCGCTGTCAGGTTTTACCTGGCCTTGATGGGCAGAAAAAAATACATTACACTATTCACCCTAAATTGGATGGAAGGTGTAGTGCCCTTCTTCTGATGGTCCCTACTCTGTTAGGCAGTTGGAGGTAGCCTTTCATTGACTGAGCAAGCTTGGCTCCTCAACAGGAAGATTATGGTCACTCATCTCTAAATGAGGCAGAGGACGAAGGGCTTGGTGGACAGGGCAGTCGCGGCCGGCATGGCTCACGGGTGGGGGGTCGGGGAGCGGGCGGGGAGGGGAGGTCACGCGGGGATGGGGGGTTAATTTAATAATAAATAATTTTTAAAACCTTACCTTCCCGCTGGCCGCGTCCCGTGTCTTCTCGGCTCCTGCTCCTGCTCTCCTGCATCTGGCAGGAACAGGGAGCAGGCAGCCTCCCTCTCCTCCTCTAAGCCAATCACATTGCTGCTATGGCAGCGTTGTGATTGGTGGGGACGCCGCCTAGCTAGGGGCATACGCGGAGGCCATGTCCTCCCTGCATGGAGAAAGGGCAGAGTGCGCATGACTGGTTTGGGCGGCCCCACAGCGCCGACCAAACAGTCATTGCGCCCTCAGGAGTGGGCACACCACTTCTCCCCTGCTCGCAGAGCAGCCCCGCCCACCTGCCTGCCCGCAACTAAACATAAAATGGTGATAACAGGACGTTAATACCATTTTATGTTTCTGCTTCTCGCACTGCGAGAAAGCAGTGGGGCAACACTCCTCCACCCTAGTGGAGAAGCCGCCGCTGGGACAGGGTACACCATCTAGGTTACTCCCTCACATTTTCAATGAGGCACCTCACCGTCAGGTTTTACCTGGCCCTGACAGACAGAAATAAATACATTGCACTGTCCACCCTAAATAGGGCGCAAGTATAGTGTCCTTCCTCTGATGGTCCTTACTCTGCTAGGGAGTTATACGAAGAGTTTCTTTGACTAAGTCAGCGGGGGCTCAGTCGACAAAAAGATTATGGCGCACTCATTTCTAAATGAGGCAGGGGAAGAAGAAAGTATGGTGGACAGGCTACTCCATTACATTTGCAATGGCATACTCTATCCTCCAAATTCTACATCAGGCCCAGAATCTTAACATGTAACCAAATTGAGGGGCATATTTACAAGGAGCTTGCGCCACCGCTGTGTCATTTTGTTTGATGTAGTGGCAGCACTGTTATTGCTCCATATTTACAAGTTGACTCATCTAGGCTGATACGCCACTTTTCGTCAGACTGTGTCAGTTTTTTTCTTCATCGGAATCAGCTGTGCCACATTAGTTTTAATATATGCCAGGCAGGCGCTCCCACCTAAAATCCCCCATAAAACTGACAAAGTGGTATTTATGACTTTTCCCCAAAGTGATGCATCTTCAGAGGCCAGGTCGCTGAGCATGAGATGCGCCAAAATTCCTGCGCCTCTAAACCCCAGGCATAGGAGTGATGCATTGTCTGTTTCAGAGGAATTTGACCAGCTGAAGTGACTTAAAACCGTGTAATCTGTAATCAAGTCACATCTCCACAACAGCTAAGTGCACACATAAGGAAGGTAACACAGTAAACCACACAATACACACTATTAATGACTTATGTCACACATATGTAGGCGTAGCGGTACGCATAAGTACACTATGCCCACTTGTGACATCCAGGACCAATGTCATTAAGTGCAATGTGAGTTTTTCACCTTTTGACACTCTAATACATTAGTCCCCATACAGTAGGCTTCTTGCCTCAGTCAAAACTGACACATCACCACTGTTTTTTGACTCATTGCTGTAGTTGAGTCAGTTTTATGATCAACTACAGCAATGTGCCACTTTTGGGCCGCATGCCTTGATGCATCCTTCCCAAGGATACATCAGAATTTCTGATGCATCCCAGGGACATTGCACTATGGTGCCCTGTATTGCAAAATATGGTGCATCCATGGCATCATAAGGATTTTTCATACAGGTGCAAGAAATTTTGACGCATCACTGCCTTGGTGCAGCGATGAGTCATTTCTTGTAAAGGTGCCCCTGAGGATGTTTACTCCTGGGATTTGTTGATTGTGAAACTCAGTGCACACCATGAGAGTAAATAGTGCACATGCACGTTTGCACACTTTGTAGTACTAATAACCACGGTTACTAGACGTTCTTCCCCATTTCATGGCATCATACTCATAGTCGGCTGCAAATTAGGCATCTGTTAATTTGCAAACCTTACAGAATAGCGACTTGCGGAATGAACAATTTGCACCCATTTTCTGTGGCCAGTTTTTGAGTCCTTTAATTTTCACTCTTCCAGCAATGAATGGTATGCACCCACCTAGGCTAGTGACCTGGATCCCCTACTAAATATTCGAATATTCAAAAAAAAAGTTCGAAATTGACTTCGAACAGGGGGGCTTATTTACAAGGCCCTTGCGCCACTTTTGCGTCATTTGTAACATGGGAAAAGTGACGCAAAAGTGGCGCAAGGGGCTTGTAAATCTGCCCCTAGATCTTTTGTGAATTAGCCCCCATGTGAACCGTGGAACATTTAAGATGTAGGAGAATTATGTTTTGTCTATCTTGATTTCGAGCTCACGGGGGACCAAAGAACACTTGTAGCAATTTAAAATGATGTAGCTAAAAATGAGATGACATCTGGTTCTTTCTAGGGATATTTTTTATTGTCAATTAAATTATAACTAATTACATCAGTTCTTAATTTCAAATAGTTGTCTTTAAAAGATTTTCGCTTGTTGGGGCATATTTACAAGCCCCTTGCGCCACTTTTGCGCCGCCTTTGCGTCACGCATGTGACGCAGCGACGACGCAAACCCTGCGCCGTGTTGCGCTATATTTACAACGTGACGCATCTAGGGAGATGCGTCACGTAGTAAACCCCTGCGCCACATGAAACCTGGAGTCAGGTTTCATGTGGGCGTACCGGCGCAGGGGGCGTTCCGGCTCAGGAACGCCTCGGAAAAGTGACGTAGTGAAATCTACAAGATTTCACGCAGTCACTTTCTCGACGCTGGTGCGCCAAATCCTTACGCCTGCTTCAAGCAGGCGTAAGAATTGATGCACCATGTTGGGGATAGGAAGGCTGGAACAGTGCTGGAGCTGCGCCGCGCTTGCGCACAACTTCAGCACTGCGCCAACCTTCCGCCGGCAGATGCGTCACGCATCTGCTTATCCTTGCGCCACAATGCGCCGCATTGTAAATGCGGCGCATCGGACGTGGCGCAAGGGTAAACTTGCGTGACGCATTTTTCCTGGCGCATCCCTGCTGATATGCAGGGATGCGCCAGGGAACGTAAATATGCCCCGTTGTGATCAAAATCAGTGCACCCCCGAACAGTTTGTGATACATAAATGCTAAAGAGACAGCAAAGCAATTGGAACCGGAGCGAAGCAACTGGAGATCACATTTTCACCCTGACAAACAAAACTTCCACTGGAAAACTAGACCGGTGCAGCCTATGTCTGGTTTATTAAATCTCGACTGGAGTGCTGAGAACATTTTTAGCTCTATGTTATAACCCGTGTGCACACTCACAAACCCCCTTTCTTCTTAAAAGCTTTTGTAAATATTTATTCATTGATTAAGCAACGAGGGGAAAGCAGACCTTTAAAATTCAATATATCTCTGGTGCTTTTAAGAAGTACAGGGGGCAGAGGTTGGGCAAGGCGTTTATGACTGTGACATCAGTCAATAGTTCAGAGACTATTAGCCACTAAAGTGGCAATGAGTCACTCGTGTATTGTTTTGATGAAGTTCTAATTTTATGCGATTTCCTCGGAAGTGTATCTACTTCAAATTAGAGCAATATGATTCATACTTAACTGTTCATCACCGGAGCACATGTTATTTATTTCATATCCAACACCAATTTTTATGCTCTCGTGATTATGTTTTCATGTGCAAAGGTATACATCTTCTAAAGCAACATTTCTATTTTCAACACATTACAAATGTAGAATGTGATAAAGCGTAATCGTTGTCCAAAAGCGTTCTTTGATGACAATTACTGGCGATAAAAGACTATTAGAACACTATAGACAACGTCAATATGTGATTTGAAAAGAGAGTTTAATTTTTCTAGAAAGGTTTGATAAGCCTAAAGTCATTTTTGTGTATTTTTCTTTTGAGGGCAGTATTAAACACGCTGCACATGTACCTCGAACTGTTTCCTACAAAATATAAACCAGCTTTTGTTATAATGAGTTTTAATTAAGCGATATTTTTCTTTTTCTAAATTGTACTATTTGATGCTGTATAGCTTGTTTTTATAATTTGCATTGAACGCCAATTTTATCTCAACATTTTCACTACTGCCGCCGCGAACGACATTCGTTGTACGCAGTGCAAAACTAGTAGAAAACAGCGTGTACCTTCTCTGCTTTTACATCCTTTGTAAAAAAAACTAAAAAAACGTTATCTTGATTAAAGTTTAATTAAGGATCACATTTGGCAGTACTTTTCACACCGATCTCCACCAGCAGATTTTCTGGGGCTTAACTTTATCGTGCAGAAAATCCCCTTTTATTACTCCCAACCTGTTGTAAAAGCTGTTGGCACAGAGTGATGGCTGCTTCATTCAGTGGCCTTGTTTGCTGCTGGAAAAATCCCAAGTCTCCAGAGACAGCACCACAGTGGTTCAATTTAATATCTGTCCTAGCACTACAAGACGCTGGCTCATTATTAATGATACTATTCATTAATTTCTTGTAGGGATGATGCTGTTATTTATTAAAATATTAAAGAAAGCTCCCGAGACGCGTACATAATGAGGGACACCTCAGTTGGGTGAGCTGGACCAGCTGAGGGAAAGAATGTACTGCAGACCCCCCGCCCCCACCCTCCTTAGCATATCCCTCCCTCATTAGTCCTACTACAGCTCTGAGTGACAATGTAAATTCGTTTTGTGCACTGTCCAATCACAGTATAATACAAATGTGGGGCTCCTTTTTAATGAGCCATTCCTATGCAAAATGAATAGACTACTGTCTAACTCATCTAATCTGCCTGTATTTGGGGGAAGGACTAAATTGACTATATTTACAACGGAAATAAATAAAAGTTGACATCTATTTTTTTTCTTTTTCTCCTTGCATTCCGAAAAATCGGCATAATAAATTCTACATTTTAAAAACCTGCCAAGTAAGTTAACTAAATCCCAGCATGACATTTAAACGCGTGATGGTCATATTTAAAAAAGCCTAAACAAGCAGTTTGTACACTGCAATGGTCATTTGATGTTTGTTTGCGCATGCATTCGTGTATATCCTAGATAAATGCTAAGGATCCAAGATGTATTGCACACCCTTTAAATATATTGATTTGTTATTAATATACACGTGTGTGTGTGTAAGGTAATAAATAGAAGGAACGTAATATGAAAACACACCAATCAGTCTGTATTCCTTGTGATGCAGAATTATGTTTTTTGGGGGATAAAACTCAAATACACAGTTTTTGTTTGCCATTTGTAATGGCCTTCCTAAACTTTGCTATCACAAGTATGGAAGCATCATGCAATAAAATTCGAATATTTGATTTATACTTCCACTGCTGAACAATTAAGTTCTGTAGTGATATTCGAAATATCTTAGTTTGATATTGGAGTGTCGACTTAGTTTGATCATGCTTTTAACACATATACACTGGATTTCTATTGCAGGTTAATGGTTTAGTTTTCAATTGATTGCACAATTTGCGCAGTGAAAAGTGTAATTTTAATACACAAGCATAGCATTCGATTTTTTACTATGCTTACAGCAGAGTCTTTAATTGCTACAAAATATTACAGCTCAAATTAGCACCTTACACAAGGTTTTAAGCTATCAAATAAAAGTGAGATATTATCACACACGCACGCACGCGCGCGCGCACGCACACACACACACACGAGTCAACATTCACAACTTTTTACTTAAGGCAGCATATGTGATCCATGGAGTGGACTAATCCATACCTTTGGAAAGCGCATCGGATTTAAAAGGCAGATCATGCACGGTCGTATATGTTGCCTTTCGCAGACAAAGGGACATTTCAGAATTCATTATTTATAAAAAAACAAAATATTGCTGTTCAGCGTGCTTGCTCCTGCTATAGATATTTGAGCCCATGGTGGTTGTGAACAGCTATGCTCAGGGTCGAGGTTTTTGAGTTTCACAACCTAAAAGCCTGTTTGTTTTTCAGAATTCTAGATGAAGGACAGTGCATTGATTTGTACTCAACCACTAACATGATGTTTGCAAACAAATGTGAAATGAAAATCTAACGGCCTGGCAGTCTGCACTCTTTAGCCTCTTACGCCACTCATGACCTGATAAGCTTGTACCCTTCTTTCCCACTCAGCCCTGGTATTTTTAATTCCCTCACCATTCATTTCCGTTTACTCACATCTATTACCCATCCCTTTTCCCACAAACATCCTGTGCCCCTGTTGTCCACAATAGCTCCCTGCATTTGTTTCCTCCCCCTGCCCCAATCTTTCCCAGTTCTCTTTTCCCATCCCCGTTTATTTATGATAGAGTCACATCTTCTTTCCACCTGATTAGTTTATATTTGCAAACACAACCGTTGCGCTCAACCCTACACAACAGTAGGGGCAGTTGCTGATATTGGCCTAAACCTGTTCTTTCTCCAGCAGTCTATCCAATTGGTGGTATTAAAAGGAAAGTGCTCTCCTGGCCGCCTCTGGGATGCCCAGGGCAGCCCATTCATAACAATCCCATAGCTCAGGCATGTAGTGGCGATGATAATATGGCAATATTTTGACCCACTGTTGATGGAGAGGGGCATTTCATAAATGACAGAGGGCCAGATGTGGAAAGCATTTTTGTGGTTGCAAACAGCCCGATTCGCAGAATCCGCTGTTTGTGACTGCAAAAATGCCTTTTCAAATGTATAAACGCAAAACCTGATCGAGTAACTTTTTACCAAATTTGCATTTGCAGTTGGTATTTGGAAGGTGTATGTTTAGGGTGTCCCTTCCAAATACCGAATCGTTGTGGTATGTATTACTGGTTTGAGACCAAATTCCGGTCACAAACAGTATTACTTTACCACCACCAATTTAAGAGTGATGGTAACCAATTCTCAAATGGGTAGAGGTGCCCTTGGGATCCCTTCCCCTTTGAGAATGTTAAAAAAATATTATTTACGACCAGGCAGTGGTCCAAGGCACCACTGCTTGCTCATAAAAAATTAAACATAAATGTTTCATTCCCTTTATTTAAACACATCCCATTTTCCTTTAAGAAAAATGGACTGCATGAAAAAAGAGATTGCTTTATAAAAAACAATCACAGACATTGTCGTCTCCTGACCCCAGCCGGCCACCATCCCTGTGATGGCAGCGATTCCTAATGAGTTGCAAAGTTTTCTTACATTAGGAAATCACGGTTCCTACTTTTTGTACATCTGGCCCAAAGTGAACTAAGTGGCCTAAGTGTGACATCAACTCCCAGCAATGCTCTAATTCTCCCCAGTGCTAGCTGCATGGGCATGGCCTGGGTGGGAATCAGAACCTGATGCAGGGAGCTGGTGCAAACTGACACTGGTCCAATAGCACCTATGCACCAGCCCTCTCTCCTCAGACAAAAGAGTGTGCCATGTTAGATAATAAATGATACAATTCAGAATGTCCATTCAATCTGGTTACCCTATTAAACACCCATGTATATTAGGCAGTTAAAACTGATAAAAACAAAGAGGTATGCATGTGTACTTATACTCATACATTCACTGACTGACATGCACATACACACACAAGCAAACACATGTATGTGGAGTAAATAATGTGTGTGAGGTTGTAGTTATCACTGACTCACTCATTCACTGACTCTCACACATGCACACTCCAACACATCAATGAGCTGGATGGACATAGATTTTTAGTGATGTGTGTAGCCGTGCTAATCCACATCTGACAAGAGAATATCACCTCATGCTGATGTGGCTTATTAAGAGCTGTTGTGAGCAAGAACACTGGTTTAATCCGCTGAGGTTCTGGGAGTTCGCTGGCAGAGACTCCACAGAGTGATGAGCAAAGATGGCAAGAATCCATGGCCATTACTGGGATTTGAACAAAATATTTGGATAGCCCGAGGGAGGGGGACACCTGGGGAGACTGAGTGTCAAAGGGAGGGCACTGCTCAGGGTGAATGACAGGGTTGGCAGAACCCAAGATATTTCTTTTTAAATTATTGGAACAAGGTGTGGGAGAGGGGTATAAGAGCAGTGGATACCTTTTGTATTTTTCCACCTCTACTTAAAAACCTCTTCACAGGGGAGAGTGGGAGAGAGAGCATATGGATTTTGCAAGACCCTGAAGAAGGCTGGACCTCTGTCTGGCTGCTTAAGCCTCCTTGACTTAGACTGGAAGGAACTTTGTAGATTCATCTCACCAGGGCCAGTATTACTGCACCCTTAAACCTTCTGAGGGACAGAAAAGTGATGGACCTGCTGGGGGACCATGCAGGAGAAGGATTTTCCTGAAACACCTGAAAACTGGGACAGCAGTAGGGTAGCCCTCATCGGCTGAGGAGAACACAAGGCTCTGTAAAGGGGACAGGTCATGAGTACGGAGCTAAATTGCAGAAAAATTAAATTCTCAAAGGTAGATAAAACTTTAGGGACCAGGATACCAAAAACTGTCCTGGTGGTTAGAACCTGCCACAAGGAACAGAATGAGACATCCCCCATCCAAACAGCTGACAAGGGCTGTATGAAACAAGAGGATAGGACTGAGTTTGGCTGGGATGTGAGTAGAATTCTGGAAGCTCCTCATGGAGGGGCATGCCCCCTGGCAGAGAAGTTTGCTGTTGGTGGCATGCATTGGGCAATTGTCCTCTTGGGATTATCCCTGGAAGGCCCCATTTCCCAAGGACCGATGTGACAATAAAAAAGTTAGCACTGTGACTCTCTGCCTCCTCACTATGCCTCTGGGGCCCCCATCTCCCTAAGGACCCAAGCACGCAAGGAATGAATGAAAGCCAACATGCTCCAGTCTGAAGTCCCCGTGGGTCCCAGTTCCTATGAACAAAGGAAGAAGTAGGAAGATTTGCTGCTGGAGATAGTGGTGGTGCACTGTTCTACCACTTTCCACACTTGAACTGATCAAACCAGTAGATTCTGCACTAGCTTCACACAGGATACATTCAAGACTAAAAGGACATCTGTCCCGTACTAAAAAACCCAGAGGGTTGAAGCACACATCAATTTCCCAAGGTGACTCCACTCGGTTGCACGCACAACCAAGTGAGTATAATTTATATATCACATTCTAGGTGCCACTGGAGCTCTTCTACATCCTGGTTCCTTGATCCAGTCATGACCCCATATCTACCCTTTAATCAGGTGCCCCTGTTTTCACATTGTCCTGAAGAAAACTCAAGAATTATTTGAAATGCCATTGACATTAAGTATCACTAGGTTTTAAGAATTTACAATTTTCATTGATGTGTATATGTGTGCATTTATAAACACATAATCAAAGCTGTTGCTTGTACATAAAATTGTCACCTGTTCACTTCTATGTGTTTTTTCACCTTGGGACTCATCACACATTCGTTGTTTTGTTCGTTTATTACACCTTGAATGTAATATGTGTACAATTTCTATGTGGTCTACAAATTAGAAATTACTACACTGCAAGTGTAGTTACTATACTTTTCTGTTTTGATTAAATGCCCCCATGAGGCTAGAATGTATTACAAGTTTTACTGCATTAATTGTATGCCTAGAATATATTTCTTTGCCTATTTACTACGTTTTGACTATATTCTGAATACCCAGGTTTACAGACATTAGGGCTATTTTCGTTGTATGTAGTAGGTTAAAAAAGTAAGCATGGCAATTCCATGGTCCTTCATTATGTCCCTGGGTTCCCTATCTCCCAAAGGACCATGGTAGACAAGGAACAAATGATAATCAACAGGGGCCCCAGTTACTAGGGCCAAAGATGGAAATAGTAATGCTGTTGTGCTCCTGAAGAATCTGCTCCCGGGGGAACCCAGAAACACTGCACTGTGCACCACCACTCCCCATGCCTATATCTGTCGGAGCGGGGAACAGAAAG
Organism: Calotriton arnoldi; assembly: GCA_963921515.1. NCBI lineage: Eukaryota > Metazoa > Chordata > Amphibia > Caudata > Salamandridae > Calotriton > Calotriton arnoldi. The sequence continues at coordinate 1,041,114 of CAWUFW010006662.1, forward strand.
CTGCCATCTCCTGTACTGGAACAGAGAGCTGTGTCAGCAAGGTGTGGAAGTCAGATGGGTCGCATAGAATTGGGCCCCTACATGGCCAAAGGAGGTGCCACATCCCAGGTGCCCCAGAAAGGGAAAGGGCACCCAGGTTACAAAATTAAAAAGGTGCAGCACAAGACCACATTTTCAAAATGATTAAACAAATGAGAACATAGTATTAAGGCAGGGGATCGCCCCTTAAGCTTCCGCAAGGCTAAGTAAAGGATAATCGCTAGGGTGCTTCCAAAAATGTGATTATGGCTTACCTTGAAGCCCCGGAAGGGATAGGGGCAGTCCCCACATCACCAAAGTTGTTTTGGGCGCTGCAAGGAATGCAGCAAATTCCAAAGGAGCCATCCCGGTAAAGTAAAGGAGGTCACCCTAAGTCTCCCTGGACATGGGATACATATCCTGGGGAGGCTTCAACATCATTTAAAAATATTTCTGGAGCTTTCGTCTGATGGGTTTATGGTGCACTGACTGCTGTTAGTGGGTCCTAGGGTTGCTTTGCAACATTTTGAAAAAGTAGAAGAAAGACTCATGCACACAATTATTGAAAAGTGAAATGCTTTAACAATGGCAAAGTTAACAGTAAATCATTATATGTATTAATGAAGTTCAGTGATATGCTTTAATGCCCATCACAAAAACTAACAGTGAAACTTAACATCCTCTAATGAACGCCATTGTAGGTTGATACAATCCGTAGTGGTTTTAACTAAGTCGTGTTGATCTACTATGACATACATCTGCTTTTAATAAGGTAGTGACAGCCTGGCAAAGCCGATTATCCTGACAATTGATAACTGCACCCCATTACATTGTGTCTAGTATATGTGGGGGGCATATTGGTTTCAGGATTCAGGGCTTAATAGGTGTGTGAAACGTTAGGAGGGTGTCACCATGAGTATTTCCACCTGTCATCACGCAAATTAATGTGTGGTATTGTGTAGCATAATAAAGAACTCTTCCTTTTCATAAGTAAAAGCACTGACTGGATAATTATTTATTGGGTGTTATTTGATGCCAGCCTGCTGGCTGTATTACTAGCGCACACCACCTCCCCTGTGGTGGTCTTGTACTGCTCTGCCTTGTTACCCTGAAATGCAATCCAGTATTTAGTTCTAAATAGACGGAAGCTTGCAGACTTTTTGCTTGTGAATGACTCACATCCTTCCCAGTTAATAATCCACATTCTTAAAAATATATTCTGTGTGCTTCCTGTGAGCCCATTTAAGGTGAAGAGAGTATCACTAACATAACAAATATTTCTATAGTCTCTTGGGTCTGATTGTTTCCCAGAAAGCACCATTCCCAAATAAGGTGTAGGCGATTCATGTGTTATAATCTGACAAATTCCCTGGATGAAGTTGGTAAATTGTCTCAGCCACAATTTTCCAGATGGTTTAGGGTTTCTAAAACTAGGCTGTGTCATTGACACCCATCTTGGGACAGAGGTTGAGTACCCCTGATAGACATACACAAGATCATACCAATAATTACTAATGGGGCAATATAATATTGATTTCATCCTTCAGTTAAGACTGAAACTACAAATCTGCTGAAGTATTTGACCAGTAAAAGGTTTTCCCCATTCCACTGCATTTTTGAATCTCACTCTGAATCTTCCTTACATTGGCCGCACAACCTATAGTGATAAGGGTAAACTGTAGGGCTCCATTGAAAAAGCAGCTCATGGAACCAAGGTTCTGTAAGTTGAGGGTGAGGTAACTCTGGTAGTTAATGCACATTCAGTGTACTGCTTTGAAATATTTGACTAAAGTGTGGAGTTTGATCTTGTAGATCCAAATTATAGGCATTTTCATACCTATAAAGCTGCCCTCTTCCTGCAAGATATGAACATTATCAAAGGCTAACAATCCTTGTAGAATATCAGCAACACCAAGACCTTTTCCTCGTATTTCCACCAGGAAACTCATTTATAATTTTATTGGCTAATGGAAATTTGAAGAACATATGCAGACACATGCTGTGCACAATGTTCACATTCCTGGACTAATGACAAATTTAGTTAGGAAAAATACAAAAAAGTATTGGATAGCTCAAAGTGGGTTTTAGTCAAAATATCAATCTTAAATCACAGTGTCTAACAGCTTTCTTGGAAAGTGGATTTCAATATGCCTATAAGAGATTCCCCAAGGGTATTAGAACATCTCAGGTCTCTTGCATCAAGCATTATGGAGATCTTACAAGACGATTGTGAAGTGTTATTGTACATCAGTTCCTTATACATTGTAGATGATGATTTAATAGAGCACATAGACAGGGTGAACAGAATAGTGACTTTTTTCCCTCAATACGAACATAACATATGTTTTCATAAACCTTAGGTTGTGTATCTCAGTGGGATATTCCATGGATATAAATCGATTAAGGTATGGAGTGGCACTGGACTTCCCACAGAAGTGTGTTACATTACAACCATCAACTACACTGAGAAAGTTGGAAGTTCTGATGGTGTTCTTGAACTTTGGAAGAGCTTACGTGCCACACTGTGCTGAGTGAGTGAAACCCTTATATGAATTCATAACGTTGCCATTTCTAGAAAAAATTGAAAACATATACACACTGCTATCTTACATGGATTGAAGATAGATATGCTAGAGATGAAACATCTCAAGATGCTGGCCTACCAGACTAACCTAGTAATAAGGGATATTCCTAGCTCTTCTAGCTGCACATTTATAATGAGATACAGATGATGTCCTTAGCTTATAAACAACATATTCTACTGCAGGGGAACAAATTACTCTGATTGAGAAAATTCTCACAGTAGTTCACGTGGCCATTTTGAAGGGAATACAGGTTGTTGTAATTTTCCCTATAAATAAACCTGAGGGGGCTACAAAAGTAAGTATCCCTAATGCCCATGCTCTACACCTGCAGTGGGTGCCACTATGCAAATTGCGAGGGACATCCAGTTTGAGTACACTCTTACACTTTGGACACAGGAATTTCTATAGTATCAACAAGCAGTCTCACAAAATCTACATTTCATATCCATTCATGAGTGCATGAGCATGCTTTATATGGAAGACTCTCTACAACCTGTAATATGCACTGAACAAAAATATTCTGCAGCTTATGCTGTAGTGCAGTTCAAAGAATGTTTGAAGATGGAATCTTCAAAGTGCTACTTACACACACTAAAGATTTAGTTGATTCCTCTGGAAAGATAGCTGAAATCAATGCAGTCTTATCTGCCCTTTAGAAAGCTTGTCCATGAGGTCCCACAATAGTCATGGTGACTTTAGCATTCTGTGTACAGGGCTACAATGTGGACTTCCACAATAATGCCTGAATGGACTGAGAGATTCAAAATTTAAAATGATCAAAGAAAAGCAGCTGTTGGGAAAAGTGGCTGTTCCAGCGGACAATCTTCCTTTGATCCATGTACAACATATTATGGTTCATAAAGGAGAAGGAATTCAGTCTAAAGAAACTGTATGACTGATTTAGCTATGGTAAAGATCAATGCAGACATAACGATGGCAATGCAAGCAACATTGAAGGGGGAAACATCATGATTGTTTCATTTGTAAATAATCTTATAGCCTTATCAACAACAACTTTCCCATGGTTTTTATACCTGGGTTTGGGAGCAGGCATATACCTAATAAGTGAGCTAGATTAGTCCTGATAGGGCATTGCATGAAGGACTAGTTTCAACTCATGCTGCATCAGTGCTGCTGTGTAATGTATCAGTAATAATACTGGTGGCCTTATTTACAGAAGAATGGAAAGAAACGTGTGCAGCAATGACCAGTACCTACTTCCCTTATGATATCTGATAAACCTGTTGGTGTCGTTTTCCTCAAACATATTGGCCCGCTGCAATCAATCAATATAAATGCACAGGTCGATTTCTGCTCTATATTCCTTTTGGTGTTGCTACTAAAAGACTGCCACTGCTCAAGCAGTCATAAAAGACTTGCAGTGCCTAGTAGTGATTGGAGTAGTTCATACTTTCCATTCCAAAAATGGTTCTCCATTTGGTGCCAAGGCATGTATAGATGCTACGCCTGCTTTTGGAGTACAAATACTATACGTGCACTGTTTGCATCTGGAATGGAATGGTGTGGTCGTGCGATCCAACAGTACACTAAAGCAAGCCTTAATTGCTAGGGTATTGGACTCAGGATTATCATAGCTCCCTAACCTGCATATGACTCAGTGAGCACTCAATAACTTGCATTAGGTTGCTGGATTTATTGCCATTTGCTCTTTGTCATTCCAATTGATGTACGTGATCTTGATCTCCTTGGAAAAATGGCAGAGAGCAAATTTGATCATTATAAACCTGTTTCACTATTTAATTTATTACAGAAAATTCAAGAAGTTATCTAGATCCTTTCTAATAAAAAAGACTCCAACTCCACCACAGAAGATGAAGCTGCTGATGTTGGGGACTCCCCAAAGTGGGAGAGCTTGTTAAGGAACGCATCCCTGACAAGCAATTGTCAACTCATCTCTCAGGCCAGCTGTTCCAGTTCATGGGGTAGAAGGCACACACACACTGTCATCCTGCTACCACTTTCTGCTGTGATTAAAAACAGGAAAGTGTTGATCGATCACAATAAAAATCATTATGTGGTTGATTTTGTCAGCACCTGTTGCAGATAGCAAAGTGCCTCCAGATTAGTCCAGCAGGCCCCCCCTCTCTTCTGGAAACACCCCAAGAGGAATACAGAGGCATTGATAACATTGGCCCCATTCCAGGGACTGATAAGCCTGCTGTTTCTCCAGGTTTACACCAGTCATCAAGTGCTGATCCGGATGTGGTGCAAGCATCACCTTCAACAACTGAACCTGTTGTGAATTGCATACTAATGTGTACCACTAAAATAATTTAGATCAGTTGAAATTATATTGATGTGAGAAATTGTGATATCTGGAAATGATCTTCTTCCAGATCCAGAAACGGGAGCCACTTCCCTTCTGTCTCTTCAAGAAACACCCATTTCTGCAATTAGTCAATGGTACAGATGGATTCTTCCCTGTTGTTGTGGCCATGACAAGTACATCTGTCCACCATGATCCTACATTTGTATTTTTGCTGCAATATGATCATTCCTTAAATGCCTCACCATGTTGATTATTATTTTAGTGGGCACTATCTTCTTGAACATTTATCGCCATTTCACACAGCTAAACTATCATGATGTTAAAATCTCTGTGTACCTTTTGCTTAATCTTGGTGTTTGGAAAAGTCGCCATTTCACAAATTTTGGGCCCTTCAGAAATTATTCCTTATATTAAGATTCTCATTGGATGACATTGTACCTCCAGGTCTTTTTTGCAAAGTCATAGGATATAAATGCTGTTAAATAACTGATGACTGACTTGTGTTTATAAGCTTCATTGGACAATAATGATCTGTATCTTTATGCAGATAAGCATCAAGAGGTTTCATGTTTCCAATAATATGGACACCACTACATTCATCGATCAAATAGCCAAAGGGAAGTATACAATTTTACATACCAGGGACATTGTGGGACCACTTAAATTAGTGATTTTAATAGTTTTCAGAAAAATTCTAAAATGTTTCACTTTTGATTTCACTTCCTTTATTTCTTTAGAGATACTACCAGCAAAGGAGCTTGCTGGTCAGTACAGAAGACAGCTCTCCTGTTCTATTTACAGTTATGCTGTTATTTTTCCCTACCCTTTCTCCAATATGCACTGTTGTTAGCTTGCCACTTCTCATCTAAGCAATTATACTCTTTTTTTGTTTAAATCATTTTATTAGTTTTTAACTGCATAAGACAAAATACAGGTACAAGGTATGGATCGAAATTACTGCAGTAATATTTGTCATACATGTTTCAACAATACATGTAAAAGAGCATTTAATAGTGCTACGGGTAAGACAATGTGAGGTCTGTGGTGAGGTAGTATATGACATAGTAGGTTTGAGCAGTCTCATTGCCTGTTTGTCCCCAGGTCACAGGGCACCTTATGGCAGGCTTCAAATCTGATGCTGCGGCATGATCTCTCATGGAATCATAGCATTGACACTGGCTTCCACACTGTCATTGTATCTTCCTTCTGATGCACAGCATTTTGGGACTGGTAAGCCCTCATTTATTTTCTTGTATGGCTGGTTGAAGATGTCTGGCTCCACATGCCCTGGGACACAGCAGCTTAGACTGACATTATTTTGGTTTTTATAGTTTTTACTATTTACCACTTTCGATTTATATTTCTACATTTTTCTCAGTAGAAACAAAGGTCGGTCAGAACAAGGGCCAGCTAAGCTCCAGTTCTCCTTTGATTTTCCCCTACCCTTTCTCCAGTACACACCAATGTTAGCACACTGCTCCTCATGTAAACCATTCCATCTCTTATGACTGGCTTTAAATCTGGCACTACTGCACTATCACATCAAAAGTACTCTAATGGCACACTAAAGCTAAGCCCTCCTGCACCTGACTGAGCCCAGATCATGTCCAGTGCCAGGATCCTTGGTCCTTCCTCATTAGAACACTCTCTGGTCATCTCCTATTCCTCCAGTAAACGTCATAGTTTTAGTTCACATAAGTGTGCAACCTGTGTTTTTCTCCCTTCCCGCTCCTTGTATAACTGTTTTAGTTACTACTTTTTTAATCAGTCCAGCTACAACAGCACTTCTTGTTTGAAGACACCTGACTTGTCTCAGCCACCCATTATCAAAATAGTCAATCTGTAATTAATTGCATTGATATTTACAGGAGCTCTCTTACAAAGCATCCCAGGACTGTCTTTTTGCATGGTATTCCCTCAGATTGTTTTCACCTATGCTGAACGTGTTTCTGCTGTACCTAGGAATCTGCACACTTAACCTGCTAACCAGTAGTAAAGTGCGTGAGCTCTTCCTTTAAACATGGTAAAACTGACATTTTCTTAATTGACGCAATTAAAACTTATAAGTCCATAGGATGAGGTACTACATGTACCTAAGGCCTGTAAATGAAATGCAAGAGGGGGATGCAACACTCATTGGTCCGTCCACTGTAATAGCATGAGAAAAACATGCCTCCAGGCCTACGCTTGCAGCCAGTGTGTTCTGTTTTAAAATCCCATAAGCCTTTTGCCAGGCTAAAACCTTCATTTTTAGTACTTAAAAGTCACCCCTTTGGTAGGCCCTAAATGTCCATAGTGAAGGGCTGATGGTATTTAAAAAGTAGCACATTTATATTGTTTGTTTTACATGGACAAGCAGTAAAAAACCCAAAAGTCACTTTTCATTCGAGCAAGGCTGGCTCTCCCAGAGGGAAACACGGGGTTACACTATTCCAACTTATAATGCATAATTTCAATTTGGGAACAGCTGGAAAAATATTCAAGGACTCATTTAAATATTAATTTAAAATCCACCTTAATGGTATAATCGTCTTTTACATTACTATTTTGAAAAGGACACGTTTAGAAAGTTGTAATTTTCCTGCCAAAGCCAAAATGTGCCTTTCTTCCACTGTACAGTGACACCTAACTGTTAAACGGCTCCTCTGTGAAAAGATGGAGATTCTTCCCAGAAGAAGGCTTGGGTATGGAGAGGTTCATTTCCAACTTGAGCAGAATGACCTAGGGTTCTCTGCCAGGTCCCTTCCTGGGCTTCAAAGGGTGGCTACCCTGTCACTGACAGATGTAGTTCACACCTAAGCCTGCCTCCCTTTATCTTACTCGTCAGTTTGTCTTCAAACCCAGAGGGAGAGGGAAGCTGCCCCAGATATCGTTTGGAGTGACCAAAAGAGAGGGTTTACCCATTTCCATACCCACACCACTGTGTGGGCACTAGGAGCTCAGATCATGGGAAGAAGGAAGTGCTGCAAAAGTGGATAGGGTCACCCCTGGGAACTTGTACTCCATTGGTCAGGGAGTGGCCAGGAGTTTCCCCCTTCCACAGGATGACAGTGGACATAAATGTGGCAACCGCAGTGCCCTCCTCAGATCTCTTGTGGACCTGTAGAAGAACAGAATAGGACTGACTCTACTGTCTGCGACTTGAGAAGACCCTTGAAGACTGGACCTGCTTTCCCTCTTGTACCCTGATTAAAGAAATGTACTCCAAGGGTGTTAGAAATTGAGTCTCTAGTTGGCAGAGGTATGCACCCTATCCAAGTAGGGACCACAATCCTAGTCATGGTAAGTCAGATATGCACCATATATTACCCTGTGCTCATCCTCCAGTAGTTTGCCACAGAGCAGGCAGGCTTAACTCAGGAGGCAACGCGTAAAGTATTTGTGCAACACCCAAAACAGTAACACAGTTAAAACACCACAAAAATAGTCCACACCACTTTAGAAAAAAAGAATATGATTAAAGAATTAGGTGAAAAAGTGCATGAAAGGGCAAAGAGCCAACTGTGGTTATCTGGTCTTGCCAGACAGGGACAAGGTCACAAGTTCAGGTCGGTCACAATGGAGTGTGGGACGGCTATAGGGACCCACCTGTGCCTGCTGAACACACTACCTTAAATCCTGGTGCGCTGTCTGCGTGGGGTTGCTTTGCGAGTCTTCGTGGCAGTTGAGGACCACAGAGGGCAGAGCACCTTAGGCCCTGTTAGAAATGGGGTCTCTAACTGGCAGAGGTTTGCATCCTGTCCAAGTATGGACCACCACTCTAGTCAGTATAAGATAGATACATACTTTAAATGAACCAATGCGCACTCTCTGGTAGCTTGTCCCAGAGCAGGCAGGCTACTTAAGAAGTGTTGGATAGCGGAGGGGTGACATTTTATATTACCACTCCAGTCAGTTCAACATTAAAAACAAATAAAATATTTTCAACAAAATAAAACTATTTTAATAAAAAAGTAAATAAAAAAAAATGTTGAAAAATAAAATACAAACATATTTAATATTGCAATGTTAAATACATATAAAAATATCAGCAAATATTATTATGATAGAATACAAAAATAATTTTCATAGAAATACATATTTGTATTTAAAATTATTTATTAACAAAAACATTATTTATTACATAAATTTAATTTAGGTACCTCCCACCCTATAACACCACAAAACTCCCAACCTGCACCTAAAACTTAACTTGTAAAAAAACTATTTACACTATTAATATAAATATTTATCAGCAAACTAATTTAATTAATTAAATATTAATTATTAATTAATTAAACGTAATGTAAGTCCCACAATCTGCCCCCACAAAACATACAACACACTCATAAAATGTAAAAAAATATTTGCACAATTAGCATAATTAGTTATTAAATAAATAATTATTATTAATTTAAAAATAATTATTAATCACTTAAAATTAATTTACTTCCCACCACATACACCTACACAACCCACAACACACATATAAAATCTAAAAAAATAAATGTAATTGCACAATTAACATAATTATTTATCAATTAAAAAAATATTATTCATTAATATTAATTACCTTCCCAACCTTTACCCCATAAACCCCATAACCTGCACCTAAAATTAAACTTAAGAAAACATAATTACACTATTAAAGTAATTAATTTTCAATTACATAACTAATAGTATTTAACAATTAAGGGCCTCATTATGATGTCATCTCTGCGGTTGCAGAACTGACCGTCCTCTGTTCGGAGGTCCTGAAACCGCAATTACGATGCAACCACACATGGTGCGGTTGCAAACGCCCATTTCTCCATGGGAGCTTGTGTGGCCGCAGCGCAATCTCCCATAGTGAAATGGGAGTTTCTTTAAATCCATGCACCATGCCTACCACATGGTGCAGGGATTTACAGGGGGCATGATAGGTGTCCCCCAGGCCCACAGCCGGAGGGCCAGGGGAGAAGGGAGCCCTGCTAGGGGCCCCTAAAGCCGTTCACTGGAAAGGCCGACATGGAAAGGCTGTCGGAGACCAACTTCATATCCCGACAGTGGAAACACCGTCTGTAAGGGATTATGTGGAGGTTTCCGACTGGCTGATGGGCTCCTTGAGTACGTCGGAAGCTAGTCAGATTAACCAGCCGGTTTACACTCCGACTGCTGACATTGTAATTCGGCGATTGGATTGTAAACCTACCATGTTGGTCGGTAAGCCTCCGATAATCATTCGGAGGCTTACTGACCGACATCGTAATAACCCCTTAAGTATAAATTAATTTAAATTAATTTACTCCCCACCCTTTACCTCTATAAACCCCACAACCCACACCTCAGAGAAATGTAATTAACCAATTAACATAATTAATTATCAATTAAATAATTACTATTAGTTAACAACTAATTATTAATTAATTAAAAATAAATTACTTTCCTCCCTTTATCCCTATAAACCCCACAACCCGAGCTAAAAAAAGTTAATTACACAATAAACACAATTAATTATCAATTAATTAATTATTATTACTTAACAACTAATTATTAATTAATTAAAAATAAATTACTTCCCACCCTTTACCCTTATAACCCCACTAACCCAAACATAAATTTTAACAAAAAAATTTAAAAGCACAATTAACACAATTAAATATCAATTAAATACATAATATTACATACAAAATAATCGTTAATTTATTATAATTAAATTACTTCCCACCCTAAACCCCTATAAACCCACATCCCGCTATGGAACTAAAAAACACAAAATAAAATTATTTTAATTTATTAACTATTAAAACTTCAAAACATATCTTAAAAAGCATAAACAATAATTATACAAAAAATAACATCATATACATTTAAAATATATGCAAAAATATATAACAATAATTATAAAATTATATTTTTAACAACTTAGGGGCTGATTACAATCTTGGTGGGTCTGACACCGACGGCACATCAGTGTCTGACCCACTGACATCTGCCCCTGCGGTCCGCCCACCGCATTACGATGTAGTGGGCAGAGGCATCAGGCGGATGGACTGTCAGCGGTGCTTTCGACTGGCTCAAGGAGCCCGTAGGTGTGTCGGAAATTTTCATAATCCCCTAATGATGGTGGCTCCGCCGTCGGGGTTATGATGTGATTTTCCGACAGCCTTTCCATGTCGGCCTTTCCGACATGGAAAGGCTGTCAGAAAATGACTTTGGGGCCCCTAGCAGGGTTGTGTTCCCCACTGGCTCTCTGCTATGGGGCACCGTGAGGTGCTTGCCACAGGGTGCAGGGATGTTTACAAACATCCATTTAACTATGGCAGCTTGTGCTGCGGGTTTTTTCCGCCTGCTGCACAAGCTGCCATAATGAAATGGATGTTTCCAACCACCCTATGGGCAGTCGAATCAAAATTGCGAGGTCAGAACTGTTCGACATCGTAATCAGCCCCTATATTTTTGCAAACAATATTAATGACTTCGATATTTAAAAAAAAACGATATTACTCATCTTAAAACCGATATTCTTGACATCAATATTCTTGCTGATGATATTTCCATATCAGGATATTTAAGAGTCGATATTTTGGAATTGGGATAATTTTTTTTAGATATTTTGTCTGAATACCCATGCAGAATTGTCTTGAAAACAGGCTGTTATTTCACGGGGGTTAGTTGTAGTAGGTCACCAAAGACAATTAAGTGCTTTCCTCTAAACAGCATGTCGTACTCTGTTCTTAAAATCCACTGCATTCTCAAATGAACAAAGGCAAGCATTAAGTTTGAGACCATGACTACCTCATCGATGACTAAAAGCTTCAGTTTCTTTAATACTTTAGACACCTCATGAGCACAATTAACACAATTAAATATCAATTAAATACATAATATTACATACAAAATAATCGTTAATTTATTATAATTAAATTACTTCCCACCCTAAACCCCTATAAACCCACATCCCGCTATGGAACTAAAAAACACAAAATAAAATTATTTTAATTTATTAACTATTAAAACTTCAAAACATATCTTAAAAAGCATAAACAATAATTATACAAAAAATAACATCATATACATTTAAAATATATACAAAAATATATAACAATAATTATAAAATTATATTTTTAACAACTTAGGGGCTGATTACAATCTTGGTGGGTCTGACACCGACGGCACATCAGTGTCTGACCCACTGACATCTGCCCCTGCGGTCCGCCCACCGCATTACGATGTAGTGGGCAGAGGCATCAGGCGGATGGACTGTCAGCGGTGCTTTCGACTGGCTCAAGGAGCCCGTAGGTGTGTCGGAAATTTTCATAATCCCCTAATGATGGTGGCTCCGCCGTCGGGGTTATGATGTGATTTTCCGACAGCCTTTCCATGTCGGCCTTTCCGACATGGAAAGGCTGTCAGAAAATGACTTTGGGGCCCCTAGCAGGGCCGTGTTTCCCACTGGCTCTCTGCTATGGGGCACCGTGAGGTGCTTGCCACAGGGTGCAGGGATGTTTACAAACATCCATTTAACTATGGCAGCTTGTGCTGCGGGTTTTTTCCGCCTGCTGCACAAGCTGCCATAATGAAATGGATGTTTCCAACCACCCTATGGGCAGTCGAATCAAAATTGCGAGGTCAGAACTGTTCGACATCGTAATCAGCCCCTATATTTTTGCAAACAATATTAATGACTTCGATATTTAAAAAAAAACGATATTACTCATCTTAAAACCGATATTCTTGACATCAATATTCTTGCTGATGATATTTCCATATCAGGATATTTAAGAGTCGATATTTTGGAATTGGGATAATTTTTTTAGATATTTTGTCTGAATACCCATGCAGAATTGTCTTGAAAACAGGCTGTTATTTCACGGGGGTTAGTTGTAGTAGGTCACCAAAGACAATTAAGTGCTTTCCTCCAAACAGCATGTCGTACTCTGTTCTTAAAATCCACTGCATTCTCAAATGAACAAAGGCAAGCATTAAGTTTGAGACCATGACTACCTCATCGATGACTAAAAGCTTCAGTTTCTTTAATACTTTAGACACCTCATGAGCACAATTAACACAATTAAATATCAATTAAATACATAATATTACATACAAAATAATCGTTAATTTATTATAATTAAATTACTTCCCACCCTAAACCCCTATAAACCCACATCCCGCTATGGAACTAAAAAACACAAAATAAAATTATTTTAATTTATTAACTATTAAAACTTCAAAACATATCTTAAAAAGCATAAACAATAATTATACAAAAAATAACATCATATACATTTAAAATATATACAAAAATATATAACAATAATTATAAAATTATATTTTTAACAACTTAGGGGCTGATTACAATCTTGGTGGGTCTGACACCGACGGCACATCAGTGTCTGACCCACTGACATCTGCCCCTGCGGTCCGCCCACCGCATTACGATGTAGTGGGCAGAGGCATCAGGCGGATGGACTGTCGGCAGTGCTTTCGACTGGCTCAAGGAGCCCGTAGGTGTGTCGGAAATTTTCATAATCCCCTAATGACGGTGGCTCCGCCGTCGGGGTTATGATGTGATTTTCCGACAGCCTTTCCATGTCGGCCTTTCCGACATGGAAAGGCTGTCAGAAAATGACTTTGGGGCCCCTAGCAGGGCCGTGTTCCCCACTGGCTCTCTGCTATGGGGCACCGTGAGGTGCTTGCCACAGGGTGCAGGGATGTTTACAAACATCCATTTAACTATGGCAGCTTGTGCTGCGGGTTTTTTCCGCCTGCTGCACAAGCTGCCATAATGAAATGGATGTTTCCAACCACCTTATGGGCAGTCGTATCAAAATTGCGAGGTCAGAACTGTTCGACATCGTAATCAGCCCCTATATTTTTGCAAACAATATTAATGACTTCGATATTTAAAAAAACGATATTACTCATCTTAAAACCGATATTCTTGACATCAATATTCTTGCTGATGATATTTCCATATCAGGATATTTAAGAGTCGATATTTTGGAATTGGGATAATTTTTTTAGATATTTTGTCTGAATACCCATGCAGAATTGTCTTGAAAACAGGCTGTTATTTCACGGGGGTTAGTTGTAGTAGGTCACCAAAGACAATTAAGTGCTTTCCTCCAAACAGCATGTCGTACTCTGTTCTTAAAATCCACTGCATTCTCAAATGAACAAAGGCAAGCATTAAGTTTGAGACCATGACTACCTCATCGATGACTAAAAGCTTCAGTTTCTTTAATACTTTAGACACCTCATGAGCACAATTAACACAATTAAATATCAATTAAATACATAATATTACATACAAAATAATCGTTAATTTATTATAATTAAATTACTTCCCACCCTAAACCCCTATAAACCCACATCCCGCTATGGAACTAAAAAACACAAAATAAAATTATTTTAATTTATTAACTATTAAAACTTCAAAACATATCTTAAAAAGCATAAACAATAATTATACAAAAAATAACATCATATACATTTAAAATATATACAAAAATATATAACAATAATTATAAAATTATATTTTTAACAACTTAGGGGCTGATTACAATCTTGGTGGGTCTGACACCGACGGCACATCAGTGTCTGACCCACTGACATCTGCCCCTGCAGTCCGCCCACCGCATTACGATGTAGTGGGCAGAGGCATCAGGCGGATGGACTGTCGGCGGTGCTTTCGACTGGCTCAAGGAGCCCGTAGGTGTGTCGGAAATTTTCATAATCCCCTAATGACGGTGGCTCCGCCGTCGGGGTTATGATGTGATTTTCCGACAGCCTTTCCATGTCGGCCTTTCCGACATGGAAAGGCTGTCAGAAAATGACTTTGGGGCCCCTAGCAGGGTCGTGTTCCCCACTGGCTCTCTGCTATGGGGCACCGTGAGGTGCTTGCCACAGGGTGCAGGGATGTTTACAAACATCCATTTAACTATGGCAGCCTGTGCTGCGGGTTTTTTCCGCCTGCTGCACAAGCTGCCATAATGAAATGGATGTTTCCAACCACCCTATGGGCAGTCGAATCAAAATTGCGAGGTCAGAACTGTTCGACATCGTAATCAGCCCCTATATTTTTGCAAACAATATTAATGACTTCGATATTTAAAAAAAACGATATTACTCATCTTAAAACCGATATTCTTGACATCAATATTCTTGCTGATGATATTTCCATATCAGGATAGTTAAGAGTCGATATTTTGGAATTGGGATAATTTTTTTTAGATATTTTGTCTGAATACCCATGCAGAATTGTCTTGAAAACAGGCTGTTATTTCACGGGGGTTAGTTGTAGTAGGTCACCAAAGACAATTAAGTGCTTTCCTCCAAACAGCATGTCGTACTCTGTTCTTAAAATCCACTGCATTCTCAAATGAACAAAGGCAAGCATTAAGTTTGAGACCATGACTACCTCATCGATGACTAAAAGCTTCAGTTTCTTTAATACTTTAGACACCTCATGAGCACAATTAACACAATTAAATATCAATTAAATACATAATATTACATACAAAATAATCGTTAATTTATTATAATTAAATTACTTCCCACCCTAAACCCCTATAAACCCACATCCCGCTATGGAACTAAAAAACACAAAATAAAATTATTTTAATTTATTAACTATTAAAACTTCAAAACATATCTTAAAAAGCATAAACAATAATTATACAAAAAATAACATCATATACATTTAAAATATATACAAAAATATATAACAATAATTATAAAATTATATTTTTAACAACTTAGGGGCTGATTACAATCTTGGTGGGTCTGACACCGACGGCACATCAGTGTCTGACCCACTGACATCTGCCCCTGCGGTCCGCCCACCGCATTACGATGTAGTGGGCAGAGGCATCAGGCGGATGGACTGTCAGCGGTGCTTTCGACTGGCTCAAGGAGCCCGTAGGTGTGTCGGAAATTTTCATAATCCCCTAATGATGGTGGCTCCGCCGTCGGGGTTATGATGTGATTTTCCGACAGCCTTTCCATGTCGGCCTTTCCGACATGGAAAGGCTGTCAGAAAATGACTTTGGGGCCCCTAGCAGGGCCGTGTTCCCCACTGGCTCTCTGCTATGGGGCACCGTGAGGTGCTTGCCACAGGGTGCAGGGATGTTTACAAACATCCATTTAACTATGGCAGCTTGTGCTGCGGGTTTTTTCCGCCTGCTGCACAAGCTGCCATAATGAAATGGATGTTTCAAACCACCCTATGGGCAGTCGAATCAAAATTGCGAGGTCAGAACTGTTCGACATCGTAATCAGCCCCTATATTTTTGCAAACAATATTAATGACTTCGATATTTAAAAAAAAACGATATTACTCATCTTAAAACCGATATTCTTGACATCAATATTCTTGCTGATGATATTTCCATATCAGGATATTTAAGAGTCGATATTTTGGAATTGGGATAATTTTTTTAGATATTTTGTCTGAATACCCATGCAGAATTGTCTTGAAAACAGGCTGTTATTTCACGGGGGTTAGTTGTAGTAGGTCACCAAAGACAATTAAGTGCTTTCCTCCAAACAGCATGTCGTACTCTGTTCTTAAAATCCACTGCATTCTCAAATGAACAAAGGCAAGCATTAAGTTTGAGACCATGACTACCTCATCGATGACTAAAAGCTTCAGTTTCTTTAATACTTTAGACACCTCATGAGCACAATTAACACAATTAAATATCAATTAAATACATAATATTACATACAAAATAATCGTTAATTTATTATAATTAAATTACTTCCCACCCTAAACCCCTATAAACCCACATCCCGCTATGGAACTAAAAAACACAAAATAAAATTATTTTAATTTATTAACTATTAAAACTTCAAAACATATCTTAAAAAGCATAAACAATAATTATACAAAAAATAACATCATATACATTTAAAATATATACAAAAATATATAACAATAATTATAAAATTATATTTTTAACAACTTAGGGGCTGATTACAATCTTGGTGGGTCTGACACCGACGGCACATCAGTGTCTGACCCACAGACATCTGCCCCTGCGGTCCGCCCACCGCATTACGATGTAGTGGGCAGAGGCATCAGGCGGATGGACTGTCGGCAGTGCTTTCGACTGGCTCAAGGAGCCCGTAGGTGTGTCGGAAATTTTCATAATCCCCTAATGACGGTGGCTCCGCCGTCGGGTTTATGATGTGATTTTCCGACAGCCTTTCCATGTCGGCCTTTCCGACATGGAAAGGCTGTCAGAAAATGACTTTGGGGCCCCTAGCAGGGCCGTGTTCCCCACTGGCTCTCTGCTATGGGGCACCGTGAGGTGCTTGCCACAGGGTGCAGGGATGTTTACAAACATCCATTTAACTATGGCAGCTTGTGCTGCGGGTTTTTCCGCCTGCTGCACAAGCTGCCATAATGAAATGGATGTTTCAAACCACCCTATGGGCAGTCGAATCAAAATTGCGAGGTCAGAACTGTTCGACATCGTAATCAGCCCCTATATTTTTGCAAACAATATTAATGACTTCGATATTTAAAAAAAACGATATTACTCATCTTAAAACCGATATTCTTGACATCAATATTCTTGCTGATGATATTTCCATATCAGGATATTTAAGAGTCGATATTTTGGAATTGGGATAATTTTTTTAGATATTTTGTCTGAATACCCATGCAGAATTGTCTTGAAAACAGGCTGTTATTTCACGGGGGTTAGTTGTAGTAGGTCACCAAAGACAATTAAGTGCTTTCCTCCAAACAGCATGTCGTACTCTGTTCTTAAAATCCACTGCATTCTCAAATGAACAAAGGCAAGCATTAAGTTTGAGACCATGACTACCTCATCGATGACTAAAAGCTTCAGTTTCTTTAATACTTTAGACACCTCATGAGCACAATTAACACAATTAAATATCAATTAAATACATAATATTACATACAAAATAATCGTTAATTTATTATAATTAAATTACTTCCCACCCTAAACCCCTATAAACCCACATCCCGCTATGGAACTAAAAAACACAAAATAAAATTATTTTAATTTATTAACTATTAAAACTTCAAAACATATCTTAAAAAGCATAAACAATAATTATACAAAAAATAACATCATATACATTTAAAATATATACAAAAATATATAACAATAATTATAAAATTATATTTTTAACAACTTAGGGCTGATTACAATCTTGGTGGGTCTGACACCGACGGCACATCAGTGTCTGACCCACTGACATCTGCCCCTGCAGTCCGCCCACCGCATTACGATGTAGTGGGCAGAGGCATCAGGCGGATGGACTGTCGGCGGTGCTTTCGACTGGCTCAAGGAGCCCGTAGGTGTGTCGGAAATTTTCATAATCCCCTAATGACGGTGGCTCCGCCGTCGGTGTTATGATGTGATTTTCCGACAGCCTTTCCATGTCGGCCTTTCCGACATGGAAAGGCTGTCAGAAAATGACTTTGGGGCCCCTAGCAGGGTCGTGTTCCCCACTGGCTCTCTGCTATGGGGCACCGTGAGGTGCTTGCCACAGGGTGCAGGGATGTTTACAAACATCCATTTAACTATGGCAGCCTGTGCTGCGGGTTTTTCCGCCTGCTGCACAAGCTGCCATAATGAAATGGATGTTTCCAACCACCCTATGGGCAGTCGAATCAAAATTGCGAGGTCAGAACTGTTCGACATCGTAATCAGCCCCTATATTTTTGCAAACAATATTAATGACTTCGATATTTAAAAAAAACGATATTACTCATCTTAAAACCGATATTCTTGACATCAATATTCTTGCTGATGATATTTCCATATCAGGATATTTAAGAGTCGATATTTTGGAATTGGGATAATTTTTTTAGATATTTTGTCTGAATACCCATGCAGAATTGTCTTGAAAACAGGCTGTTATTTCACGGGGGTTAGTTGTAGTAGGTCACCAAAGACAATTAAGTGCTTTCCTCCAAACAGCATGTCGTACTCTGTTCTTAAAATCCACTGCATTCTCAAATGAACAAAGGCAAGCATTAAGTTTGAGACCATGACTACCTCATCGATGACTAAAAGCTTCAGTTTCTTTAATACTTTAGACACCTCATGACAAGCTTCACTGGATAACTTCTGGTATGCCAGTTTATTGTCATGTTCAACAGGTAGCATTAGTAGTCGATGTGGAGTAATTCCTTTAATATTATGTATAGCTAATCCAGTTGGTGCTGTTACTACACACTATAAATTTAATTCTGTTGTCCTCTGTAGGTAAGCAGTGACAACTTTAATTAGAAAGCTTTTCCTGGTGCCAGCTTAACCACTGATGTATAGTAGTATTGGCTTAAACAAAAAACATTCACATTCTTTCTTGCTGTGTATAAATCCATGCTCTATTTTATCTTTTACTTCAATATACATTTCTTTCTGTTCGTCATTTAGTTGTGCTACTAAATGTTCAAAATCAACACTTTCCTCTCTTGCTTTTTGCATTGCAGTCTCCACCTCATTCATGCTTATGGCTGCTTCATTTTGAATAACTTGTTATCCAAGGGGATCTTGACTCAGTGGTCCAGAGCTTTGGCTGCTTTGTGAACTCTCCTTAGCCATCTCAGTAGCAATGGTTTCTTCCTGTTCAATCTTATCTTTCAACATTTATAAGTAGTTTGGGAAGACTAAAAACTGAGGGTCCGATTCACAAAGGGCATTTACAAATGCTATCTTTATGTCTGCATAGGGCCGTATCTCCACTCCGAGTGTAGACATAAAGATAGTACTCGTAAATGCCTTTTGTGAATTTCCAAAGTCGTTAACTTAGAAGTTTGGTCTAAGTTTAGACGAAACGTCTAAGTTTACCTTTGTGAATCGGGCCCTGAATGCTGTCTTTTACAGCATTGAAAGAATCTTCATAGCAGTCATAGTTTCCGAGTAGTTCGATTCAGCACACCAAGGCTTGAAGAGCTGTAGAAATGCCAAATAGAAAAACTCTCTTCTGTCTGGAGTTTGACAACTCAGTTTTCTGTGGTTAATTAGATTTCCTTTTGCGTGTTTCACCAAACAACAATGACATCCAACTACTGCATATTTTCCTTCTTCTATGTTTTCTGTTACATTGCTTCTGTATCTGTAGTGTTGAAATACTTCATAAAGGCACATGTTTTCTACATGTGGGCTCCTTCTTGGATAGTACGTATCCAACATATTTGATTTCACAATGTCTGTATATTGCGGGTCGAACTCTGCTAGGGTACTACATTTCTGGGAAAGACTTCAAGATTCTGTTTCATGTGCTCACCCAAACAATTACCCTTGACTTCAAGAAGAAACTGGCCGAGCTAAACTGGTCACAACACTCATAGGAAACCATCTCCTTATGGGAAATCATTTTCAAGCGGAAGCTGTACAATTTCTTGGTTAGGGAATTTTCTACAGAAATCTCCTCCCACATCTCCTTCATCACTGTCTTCTCTGATTTTGTAATATATGAAGTAACACACCGAGCAACAGTGATGGAGTTCATATTTGCATTCCACATCTTCAGAATCATAGGGTTGTAGTCATTAACAGACTTAGAAGCCTCTGTTCTTCTCAGACTGTATGTGTTTTTGGTGATTTCCGTGTCAGTGTATGTCTGATTGCAGACAAAAAGCTGTTCACTCTTCCTTGAGAAATGACAGGTGATGGGAATCCAAATCGATATCTTGTGTAAAATATTCCTTAGCATCTGTATTTTTGACGATAGTACTTCCCATATCTATGAGTTTGAAAGCGTAGAACTTGTTGTCTCAAGCCATTTTCACCACTTTTAGGATGGCACATTTCACATACTGTTCTATAAAAGACAAGACAGACTCATCACAGTCTGTTCCAAATTTTGGTGCATCTTTTATCCATAACAGCATGTGAATATGAGGAGCACCTCTTGCTTGGTACTCTTTTCGCCCCAAAAAATCAGTTACTTCGCCAAGAGGAGGATTTCTTTTATTACAGATGAAAGACAGCATAGCTTAAAATCTGTGTTTAAAATATCTACAAACATTAGCAGGATCCAAGGAGCAAAGCTCTCCTTCTGTCTTGACCATGATGTCCTTAATGTTTGAGTTCGCTTCTCTCAAAAATGTAAGCAGGTTATCTCACATGTACTCAGCACAACTGAGTGTCAGAAACCAAGTAGGTGCACCTAGGTTTCTCAACATACATTTGAGTTCTCAATGACGATGATACCAATATTCAGTGGTGCCACGTTGGCATGCCATGAAGTTAATCACGTTGTACACTAAGGGCCCTATTACGAGTCTGGCGGTCTGCCAGACTCTTGGTGACAGATCCAGCCTCTGCCGCACCGGCGGTGCGACCGCCTGATTATGATTTGGGCAGTCGGACCCCCTTGGACCACAGTCTCTGCCAGGGAACCGCAGGAGCGGTGGTCAGAGGCTGCAATATGCTTGGCAGGACCACCAAGGTCCCGCCAAGCATATTACGAGTTTCCTCTCCTCCAGGGTTTCAATGGAGGTTCTTCCTCCATGTAAATCTTGGAGGAGAGGAAACAAAGGAGGCCCTAAAGGGCCCTTCTGTGCCTCAACCACATGTTCATGCACACAGGGGGCATAACATGTGACCCCCTGTGTGCATTCACATAAGTTCCTGCACGGCATGGACTTTTGAGTCCATGCCATGCAGGAACCTTATATTGCAGTCCATTGTGGAGCCTTTTTTAATGGCTCCACATGGGTCTGCCACACTGCCCACCTGCCAGACTACTTGTAAGTCATAACCTGGTGGGCAAATGGGGCGAGCTTTGGTGGAGCGGTGGTGCATCGGTTTGCACTGCTGCACCACTGCTCTGCTGAAAAGTCATAATCGGCCCCTAAGTTTTCATCCTTTTCATGAACTTTCTCAACAAAATCATTCACAAAAAGATTTTGAAGATAAACTCCTGTCTTTCGTAAGTGGTTTACATCATATGAAAGTCTAGACAAGTCACTCTCAAACAGAAGATGAAAAATGTATGGAATGCACTGGCGAAATATTGGATCCTCTGAATATAATCATGTTAACCAGTGTTCAGCTGCTGGTATCTGTACAGGGCGGTCATCATAGCGGCCACCTGCTCCAGTGGGAAACAGCGGGGGAAAACAGCGAGCCTCTAAGTTTTTTTCCCAGACACTCATGGGATCTCCTTTTGGTTGTTTTATTTGAGAGAGACTAATAGCTTCACCGAGGATTTCTTTAGAATGCAGAGGATGGATGCTATCGTGTTCATAAATTTCATATGATCTCAATTGATACACTGTTTCAATCTGACCACTAGATGGTAATGTTTCTTCCTCCATATGTGTTATATTTAAATAACATCGGCATTTTTATAATTAATATCTGTTGTACCAGGTATAATGATGCTTTTTTAAACTATATTAACATCCACTAACTACTGCCATATTGTTTTGCTCTTAGTAGGGACACCATTTACTAGAATGATAAGTGGATCATCAAAATCTCTCTGTACCCCTATAGTTTCAATATTCTTTTTGAAATCTAATGACAATACACTACTCTACCTTTAAGACCTTTCTGGTTCTCTGTTGGAGGTAATTTGCCACTTTTTAGTTCCATGTGAACTATAGCTTGGAAAGGATGTATACATTGTATAAGAATTGATTTGTAAACATTTAAATCTTGACATTCTCGTGGAATTGAAACTAATCTAAATTATGATTTACTGCTCTAGCTTGCATTTTATTATCCTCTACCATATCATAGCAGTACTTACATATCATTTATCATATGCACAAATCAAACCGTTCTTGTACAAATAAAAATACAGCAAACTCTTGCAACTTATCTCTGTTCTCCTGTTCAGCTTGAGTATGCAACTACATTACTAGTTTGGCTTTTGTAGTGAGTGCATCGACAACAAATACAAACACAGTTTGTTTTCCCTGAACAAACTGTGATAAAACTCACTTGTGCAAAGTTTTCAGCACTAATTCCTGTATCCTGTTCTTCTACACCTCTAGTAATCAACTCTTCATGTTCCCT
The DNA here is from genome assembly GCA_963921515.1 of Calotriton arnoldi. Classification (NCBI taxonomy): domain Eukaryota; kingdom Metazoa; phylum Chordata; class Amphibia; order Caudata; family Salamandridae; genus Calotriton; species Calotriton arnoldi. The sequence continues at coordinate 1,063,988 of CAWUFW010006662.1, forward strand.
AGACTCCTCTTCAGGACCACAAAAACAAAACTGAATATCTTCACAAACCTTTTCTACCTCTGCTACTGTACCATGCAATAGACTTCTATTCATCTCTCCTAAAGATAAGGCAGGAGTTTTTACACAGTAAAGTCTCTTAACCAAATTTTATATTTTGGAGTGGTGCACAGCTTACATCCTGAAATGATAAAAGGTACTTCTGCAAATGTTCCTCAAAACACATGCCAGTGAATGTCCCTATAAATTAGCATCACTTCCTCACTTTGCATGGATCTCATCCTTGCAAAATTTAAATTTTCTGTTTCAGACTTCTGCATGGACACTCATGTATGAAAGTTCTTAATAAATCAATTGATTCTTGATGAAAACTGCAAATACTACTACAGTTTTATTTATATACTGGGGCCTGTCTACTCCTTCCTTGCACCTCTTCATCTATCACTTCCTCTACATTCCTAGGAACCATCTCTTTCTTCTTTTGGAACAGGAGTACCTTATTTTACCTCATAACAATGACCAGTTACATCAACTGCATGCACTAGTGTGTTCTCTTGGAAATAGCTTTCCTCAATAAAAACAATTCTGTAATAGAGGTATGCTTCCATTCACCTTTAAAAATCTTGCAAAAAAGTATTTCTGTTAATAAGCCTTTTTCTAAGTTATTTTTTTATTCATGCACAATACTGTTTTGTCTACTGTCCTCATTCTATTCAATATTAAGATAAATACTCTCCTCTTCAGAGCAAACGCTCTCACTATGTTGCTGTTGCTTAAATGCAACATTTCTCCTTTTATATTTCTTCTTCCTTTATAGCAAATTCTGTATAATTCTACTTCGGATCATTTTAGCTCATAACTCCATAAACTGTTTCTGTCTCCTTGACAAACTCTTTGTTTTCTAAGAACATTTCTGACTGTCAGAAACATGTACTCCTTGCTTTTTTCCAGTTGATGTGAAAATTAAATTTTTAGATAAGACTTTACCCTCATTCTGAATTTTACAGCATATTTGTTTCAGAAACTGCTCAGTACTCCTACCAGCTTCTCTTTTTTTCCGATGGGCATTTTCCAACTTATTTTCTTTTTCTCTCTTAGTTTGAAGTTGGCAATGCTGTTTCCTCTGTTTCTTTCGTCTTTGGCTCTTGTCAGGCATATTAATTATTCTTTATTTAAAACTGTATATCTGCAAAAAAATAAACAATAAATTAACATCTATATTAAATGACTTTATTACTAACTCACTGAGTAACTAGTGTATTTTTTACTCTACGGTTTGTAAATAGTTATACAAGAGATAGTTTCCTTTCCTTTTTCTTCTCTGCTCTGTTTTGTACAGTAGGCAGATGTAACTGTATATCTATCTACCTCTCTTGATAATAGGTATTAGTGATACGCTGAGTATATTGCTCTATCTATTAATGTGTGCATGTGTGTATCAGTGCATACATTACGGTTTGAGTCAGTATAATATACTGTGATTCACTATATATCTGGGTCTCTAAATATTGATATTATTCTTTAGCTAGCTATCTTTCTAGATATTTTAGTCCTTACCTTGGTGTGTTTCTCCTGTATTACTATGCTTGCTTTGGTTCTGTCAGTACCTACCTCTATGTCCATAGCTGTACTAGTGGCCCATTACTATGTACCTGTGTGCATAAGTGTGTTATTATATACATAATAGTATGCTTTAATGCGTCAGTCCTGTCTAGGTACGTCAGGATGCACTTCACTATGTAACTAGTTATCTCACTCTATGCATCAGTGTCTCTTTGGATGTGTTAGTGTACACATCAGGTTGTACCTTACTGTGTTAATGTATTCATGAGTGTATCCTTGGCTCGGTTAGTGTATGCATAGGTATACCGTTACCTGTGTTAGTGAATATACCTGGCTGGCTTACTGTAAGCATCAGTGTGTGCTAGGTTTTCTCAATCTTGATATCAGTGTATACCTAAGTGTGTCAGAAAATACATGACAGAATGCCTGGGCATCTCACTGCTTACATTAGTGTGTCACTGCTTGTGTCATTGGCCACATTGGTGTATACCTGTGTTTTGTTACTCTTAACACATTTTTATTGAACTCCTTTGCTGATCACTGCACTTTTCTTTATTTTCATCATATACTCTCTTTTTATATTCCCCTTTACTTTTTCTAAATATTCTACTCACTTTCATCCACTTTATATGCACTCATTCCTTGTCTATTAAATATTTTTTATGCTAAGCTTAATTCACATACCTGTTAAATGTGATTGTTGGTCTGTATATTTGTATCTCGGTATCAGTTTGAATATCTTCTTTCAGAAAGTACACAAAAACCAAGCACAAGAATGCCACACCACTCTCATACAAGGGAACTATTAATGGCAACCTTTTCAAATTTGCTTTCAAGGTTACGCAGTCTGTAGACTAATCACAAACCTGCTTTCATATTTTACACATACTTTTGAATGGTCAGAATTTTTAACCCTGTCTTACACTCCTTTAAAGAAAGCCCAATTTGGTAGGTGTTTTGGGCGGCTCCACGGGACTCAGCACGGCCCCTTGTGCAACCCCATGGTGGATCTGTGGATTCTCGGCAAACCGAAATATTTTTATTAAACTGCTCCTAAGGGTATCACTTACACAGCACTCAGTATTAATGCCTACATTTGGATCCAAACACACCTTATTCACCATTTCTTCTATTAACACTCTCCCTTCACATTTACAGTCTAGGCTTTTTTCTTCCCTTCCCCCATGATCCTGTAGCTCTGTTACTATGATGACCAATACTGTAACATTCTCTGCTACAAGTAGGTCACAAGTACACAACACTTTCTGAGAGCAGCATACTAACTCCTAAACCAACTGTAGCAGGTGTGGTTGAGTATAAGCATATCCCAAACTCCATTACTTCTTGCTAATATCTACAAAGCCAATAACACATCTACTTACTTTTATCACAATATCTCATCCTTGTTGCCACCACTAGCATAATTACACCCTCCAACAAAATGTAATCTTTTAAATTTTAGTTTATAGGCCCCTTTTTAACTGTCTTCTTTTTCATATCTGTCTCATTCTGCTCCATCCTTCTCCTGTGTGGTACTGTTCCTTGCCTTCAAAATGTGTGGATTGTGGGCCATAGCTATGTGTTTTGGGCCAGAGAGTGTGCTAGAAAGAGTAGCATTGACAGCGACTTTGGTTTGCCTACTGTGGACATTATATGGATTGGCCAGAGAGGGTTAAAGTGGCATCAATTGCTTCCATTGGTTGAAAGCATTGCAGATTGCCAACATCTAGACCTCTTAATTGTGCACTGTGGTGGCAATGACCTAGGCTTACTGGGGTAGGACAGCAAATCCTAATGAAGGATTCCTTTGGTCAATAAATGAAACTTTCACTCACTGCTTTGGTGTAATCTAACATTTGCCAAAGGCAGAAATGGAAATGGTCAAAGGACTTCTCTCTACAGATAGACAAAGCCAGGAAACATGTTAATAGAACTGTTTCTGCATTCATTCCTCAGAGACCATAAGATGGGCTCCATCCACAACAACAATATACGCTTTGACTTGGAGCATATATATAGAAGTGAAGGAGTACATTTCTCAGAGAAAGGCAATACGATATTCCTTAACAACTTGAAAGGGTACATGCTGTTTTACGTGCAGTGTTTATCTATACACAATCAACACAAAGGCTCTTCTAAGAGCCACCCTTTTCCCAAACACTAGCTAATTTTCAATTAAAATCAGTTTATTTTGGAGTCGTGAATCCATTGCAGATTCGCAAACCAAAAGAGTACATCCAATGCACAGCAGCAATTTTATGATTTATGACTCTCTGTTTGACTCTGTGCATGTGGCAATGCTCTGTGAGTAGCTGTCTGAGTGTCTGATGGGGTCTGCAAGTGGGTGCATTTCTGTCTGCATGGGTCTATGAGTGGGTGCGTTAGTGTTTGAGTGGGTCTGTGACTGGGTGCACCAGTGTCGGAGTGGGTATGTGTCTGGGTGCATAAGTGTCTGAGTGGGTCTGTGAGTGGGTGCATCAACCTGTGAGTGGGTCTGTGAGTGGGTTCATGAGTGACTCAGTAGGTCTCTCAGTGGGTGCATAAGTGTCTGAGAGGGTGAGTCAGTGTTGGAGTGGGTCTGTGACTGGGTACATGTCTGTCTTTGTGGGTCTGTGACTGGGAGTGTCAATGTCTGAGTGGGTCTGTGAATGGGTGCATGAGTGGATGTGTAAAAGGATGCCTAAGTCTTTGAGTGGGTCTCTGAATGGGTGAATTAGTATCTGATTCAGTCTATGAGTGGGCACATGAACGTCTGAGTGAGTCTGTGTCTGGGTGCATTAGTGTTTGAATGGGTCTGTGAGTTGGAGCGTTAGTGTTCGAGTGAGTCTGTAATGGGATGCATCAGTCTCTAAATGGGTATGTGCATGGGTGCATGAGTGTCTAAGTAGGTGTGTCAGCCTGTGAGTGGCTTTGTGACTGGGTTCATGAGTATCTCAGTGGGTCTGTGAGTGGGTGTGTGATGCTATAAGTGGGTCTGTGAGTGGGTGTGTGTGTTTGTGTGGGTCTGTGAGTGGGTGCATGATTGTCTCAGTGGGTCTCTCACTGGGTGTGCAAGTGGCTGAGTGGGTGTATCAGTGTTTGAGTGGGTCTGTAAGTGGGTGCATGAGTGTCTGTGTGGGCCTGTGAGTGGGTGTTTCAATGTCTGAGTGGGCCTGTAAATGGAAGCATGAGTGTATGAGTGGATCTGTGAGAGGGTGTCTGAGTGAATGAGTGTAAATGTGAATAGGTGCATGAGTATTTGAGTGGGTCTGTGACTGGGTACGTGAGTGTCTGAGTGGGGCTGTAAGTGGGCGCATGAGCATCTGAGTGAGTCTGTGTCTGGGTGTATTAGTGTCTGAATGGGTTTTTGAGTGGGTACGTTAGTGTTTAAGTGGGTCTGTAAATGGGTGCATCAGTCTCTGAATGGGTATGTGACTGCGTGCATGGGTCTGTGAGTGGGTACGTGAGTGTCTTAGTGGGTCCGTGTCTGGGTGCATGAGTATGTAAATGAGTCTGTGAGTGGGTGCATGAGTGTCTGAGTGGGACTGTGAGTGGGTGCAAGAATGTCTGAGTAGGTCTCTCAGTGGGTGTATGTATTAGTGTGTGAGTGAGTGTGAATATATATATTTCAGCATGGTTCACAACTCTGCCACAATGCTACATGGGGGGCCATGTTGAGCATTGTGATGGGTCTGCGACTCCCTGCACATGAAAATAAAATGGGTTAGGTCATTCTGACACTCATAAGAGGTCCCTCAGAGATCCCTACAATGCACCCATGGGGTCAGGGGACCTCTACCCTGACCCCCTTCTTTAGTTCTTAGCCTCAATTTTCAACCCCTGGGACCATGTCCCAGTTTATATAATGGTGGCCACAACTTTCTACACTGGTTGCAGCCAGCCAATCACAGCACTGCTACTCAGGCATGTGATCACAAAGCATCAAGAAGATCCATGTCCCTATATATACAAACTTGGTTTTCTTTTAATAACTCTAAAGCTAATGAATGGATTTACACCAAATAACAAAAAAAGGTGCTTTCTCGACCAAGAGCTACCTTTCTGCCAAATTTGGTATAATTCCGTCCAGTGGTTTGGGCTTTAGTCGTGTTCAAAATCCCTATGGGAATTAACATGGGAAACACACTTTTTTGACCCCCCTTTTTCTCGGCCCCCGCTTGACAGATTGCCTCAAAACCTTCCAAGCACACTGAAAAAAACAATGGTTACAGGGACGTTATAGTTAGGCTCAGATTTCACTTGTACAAAGCCACTGACATTCAGCAGTTATAGTTACCTAAGCTAACTATAACGTATGCCCCCGCAAAGCACTGCTTACGACCTCACTTATTCCATCACTAATGACTTGGTCGGTGACATCACTGATGACAACACTGATGACATCTCAAATGACATCACTGGTGACATTATTAAGTAAGTGTAAGTGTTTTTAAGAGTTTGTCGGTGTTAAAGTTAGATTGGCATACTAGTTGTACTACTACTAAGTGATACTATCTATAACATGTGTAATCTGAATGGGTGTGTGACTATCTGTATCAGTGTGTGACTGGTTGTGTGATTGACTGTATGGGTGTGTGAGTGCATGCATGAGTAACTATAATGGGTAAGTGAGTGGATTTCTGACTAGGCCTTTAGGTGTGTCAGCGGTTGTATGCATATATGAATGGGTATCTGACTGGTTTTAAGGGTGTGTGAGTGTGTGAGTTGTTTTGTGGGCATGTGAGTGGCTGCATGGGTGTGTGAGTGGCTCTATGTGTGAATACATCTGTGTGTGAGTAGCTGTATGGAAGAGTGTATGGCTGTGTGAGTGGCTGTGTGGGTGGGTGACTGGTTGGATGAGTGGCTGTATGCGTGAGTGAGTGGGTGTGTATGTGGATTTAAGGCAGCGTGACTGGTCATGTGAGTACCTGTATGGATCTATAAGTAGGTATCTGAGTAGCTGTCTAGGTGAGTGAGTACGAGGTGTGTGAGTAACTATATTGGTGAGTGAGTGGATGTGTCAGTGTGTGTATGGGTGAGTAAATGGATATGTGATTGACTGTGTAGGTGAGTGAATGGGCATCTGAATGGCTGTATGAGTGAGTAGCTGGGTGTGTAAATGGCTGTATGAGTGAGTGAGTGGCTGTTTGAGTGAGTGTTTGGTTAAGTGAGTTGAAGGGTAAGTGGTTGTATTGGAGAGTGAGTGTCTGTGTGAATGACTGTATGGGTAAGTGAGAAGATATGTGAGTGCTTGTATAGATGTGTGAATGGGTATATAAGTGGTTGTGTAGGTGTGTGAGTGAGTGTGTGAGTGCTTCTATGGGAGAGTGAGTGGCTGTGTTGAGAGGCTGCATGGGTGTGTGAGTGGGTGTGTGAGTGCCTGTATAGGTAAATAAGTCTGTGTGAGTAGCTGAATGGGTGAGTGTATGGCTGTATGAGTGAGTGAGTAGGTGTGTGAGTAGATCTAAGGAGGAGTGAGTGGTTGTATAAGTACTTGTATGGGTCTGTGAATGGGTATGTGAGTAGCTGTGTGGGAGTATGAATGGGCATACAAGAGGTTGTATGAGGGTATGAGTGGGTGTGTGAGTGGTTCTGTGGATGATGTCATCAGTGATATCATTTGAGAGGTCATCAGTGATGCCATCAGTGATGTCGCTGACCATGTCATGAGTCATGTAATATGTGAGGTCATAAGCAGTGCATTGTGGGGCGTAAGTCACAGTTAGCTCAGGTAACTATAACTGCTGAATTTGAAAAGTTTTGTACAAGTGAAATTTGAGCCTAAATATAATGCCCTGTAACCACAGTTTTTTTCAGTGAATTTCTATGATTTTATAATTCTATTTCCTAACTATAACGTATCTGTAACCTTTGGTATTTTCAGTGAACTTCTATGTTTTTAAAAACTATTTCCTAGCTATAACATCTCTGTTCCCATTAGTTTTTTATGGGAATTTCCATTGTTTTTTAATTACTAAGCGCATTTGCAGAGTTTTGAAGAAAGGGGACATGGCGTACGACCAGCTCTTAGCATTTCCGCATTGTGGGAGTTACAGCTGGTAACAGGAGGGCTTCTTGTCCCCAAGGACTTCCTACCCCAACCAGCAGTGTGCCAGGCAGAGTGTTTTGAAAGTGGTGGAGAAAGGGGTGGGCCTCCCACGAGCTCTCATCAATCCCACTGTGCGGGACTTACAGGAGGTAACATGAAGGGTTGTTGGCCCCCAAGGACCCTCAGCATCTAAGGGGACTTCATCCCCCAAACAGTAGTGCATGAGGAGGCATGTTTGCATAGTGGTGGACAAAGGGGGTGGGGCCTTGAATCGCCTCTCAGCAATCTCGCTGTGTGGGGCCTACTGGAGGTAACAGTGGGGTTGTTGGCCCCCAAGGGCCCTCCCTATCCAAGGAGACTTCATTCCCCAATAAGCTCTGGGCCAGGAGGCCCCTTTGCCGAGTGGTTAAGAAAGGGGACTGGGCCCCGGTGGCTACCCCAGGGGCTGATTTCAGCCCCAGGCCCCCATCCCCTAGGGCCTGGCCTTTTAAAAAAAATAATTTTTATTACAGAAGGGGGGCTGCGTGGCCCCCCTCTCTGGGCCAACTTTGGCCAAGGGGACCCTTCTCTCTGGGGCCCATCATAAACATGCAGCTCCCTATGTCTGAAAGCAATTAGGCTGTTTCCCTGCTAGCTTGATAGTGGGCAGGAAAACAGACAAATGCTTCACTTCCAGCACGCAAGAGCAATTCTATGCTCTCGCTTGCTGGAAGTAGAATGTTTGCTGTGGTTTGGCAGGAGCTTTAACCGTTCCCGCCAAGCCACAGCAAAGAGCTATGTATGGGCTGGGCACCCCGGGACATAGCAGGAGCCGGCCCTGGGGTGTGCTGGTCCCCAGGGACATATATGGCTCCACGAGGGGGGCTCACAGCACCCCTCCATCGTAAATCTTTGCCCCAGGGAGGTGGTGGTCCCCCTGGCTGGGGGTCCACCACAGATCCCCTTCATTCATTCATTTCAGCCCCTTGGAGGTGGCGGTCCCTGGGGCTGCAGAGTGGGGTTGCACAGCTCCCCCTTAAATGCAATTAATTGCCACGGAGTGGTGGCTGTCCTCGAGGTTGCGGTTGGACTGTGCGGGCCCTCGCATTATTTTAATTTGATTTGCCCTGGAAAGGTGGTGGTCCCAGGGTGTGGGCGGGCACTTCGGGTCTTCTCTCTTATATATTTTGATAGTGTCCCGGGGAGGTGGCGCTCCCCGGGGCAGTAGGGGGCCACACAGGCCCCTCCATATTATTTTAATTTGACTTGTCCCGGGGAGGTGGCATTCTTCGGGGCACAGGTGGGCCCACATAAACATTTTGATAGTGCACCTGGAAGATGGTGGTCCCCGGGGCTGCGAAGGGGCCACACGGGGTCCACTGCATTCATTTAAAAAATGTTTGCCCTGAGCTGATGGCCGCCACTGGGGTGTGGGGAGTGCCTCAATGTACCCCCCACATATTTATATGTGAGAATTCCCCCAGGAGCTGGCCCACTTGAGGGCTAAAGATTAGAGAAGTGCAGGAGCCCAAGCTTCTTTATTTCCAAATTTTCAGTGGAAGCTTCAGATCCACATTGGCTCTTGCCAAAAATTCAAACAAAAAAAGCTTTTTTTGCCCTGCTGGGTCCCTGTGGGACCCTCCAAAGTGGCCAAGGGGGTCAGGGTATTACTACCCTGCCCCTTCTCTTTTTTTTTGTTTATAGCTGCCAACATTTCCTGGTTTGAAGTGAAGGACTGTCCCTATATTTATTATAGGTTTTTCTCCTAATATTTCAAAAACTACTGAATGGATTCCAACCAATTTACAAAAAGGTCGCTTTCTGGACCATCAGCTAACATTCTGCCAAATATGGTGTAATTCTTTTCAGCAGTATGGGCTGTAGTTGTAGATGGCACTGTGCTAATACTACACTTAAAGACTTCGATAGAAAAGCAGACATATGAGGCGAGCAAATTTAGAGTGTCGCTGGTGTTGAGAGTGCTCTAAACTGGAGCTGCTTTCCACCTAAACTTGAGAACTACCCAGATTTCTCTGCTTCTTTTTTTGCATAATTTATGTGTCACTCTATGCATGAAAGGGTATTCTTTTGACTTATACTGGGTGCTCCCTTGTGTCTGGACAAAGCTATACCCCTCTGAAGAGCTCTAATGAGTTGGCTTGGATGGTATTTTACCAATCCAAAGCTGTAATACTGTGCCTGGAGTGGTAAAAGGCTTTGGCCATTTTACAGCTCGGCATTGATAGCACTGTGCTAATACTATGCTTTAATACTTTGCTGTGGAAATGTTAAAAGACTTTGTCCCTTTCTATCTTGATGTGGATGGCACTGTGCTAATCCTACACTTAAAGACGTTGATAGAAAAGCAGACATTTGAGGAGAACAAATTTAGAGTGTCGCTGGTGTTGGGAGTGCTCTATCCTGGAGCTGCTTTCCACCTAACCTTGAGAACTACCCAGAGTTCTCTGCTTCTTTTTTTGCATAATTTATGCGCCAATCTATGCCTGAAAGGGTATTCTTTTGACTTATGCTAGGTGCTCCCTTGTGTCTGGACAAAGCTATACCTCTCAGAAGAGCTCTAATGAGAGCAAGACACGTGTCAGGGGTTGCTTTTATTCATTTCAGGTTGGCTTGGATGGTATTTTACTGATCCAAAGCTGTAATACTGTGCCTGGAGTGTTAAAAGGCTTTGGCCATTTTACAGCTTGGCATGGATAACACTGTGCTAATCCTATGCTTAAAGACTTTGCTGTGGAAAAGGTAAAAGACTTTGTCCCTTTCTATCTCGGTGTGGATGGCACTGTGCTAATCCTACACTCAAAGACGTTGTTAGAAAAGCAGACATTTGAGGCGAGCAAATTTTGAGTGTTGCTGGTGTTGAGAGTGCTCTATGCTGGAGCTGCTTTCTACCTAAACTTGAGAACTACCCAGAGTTCTCTGCTTCTTTTTGCATAATTTATGTCTCACTCTATGCCTGAAAGGGTATTCTTTTGACTTATACTGGGTGCTCCCTTGTGTCTGGACAAAGCTATACATCCCCGAAGAGCTCTACTGAGAGCAAAATACGTGTCAGGGGTTGCTTTTATTTATTTTAGGTTGGCTTGGATGGTATTTTACCAATACAAAGCTGTAATACTGTGCCTGGAGTGGTAAAAGGCTTTGGCCATTTTACAGATCGGCATGTGCTAATTCTATGCTTTAAGTCTTTGCTGTGGAAATGGTAAAAGACTTTGGGGCATATTCACAAGAAATGGCGAAAACTATCGCTAACCTCAGTTAGCGTGCGTTTTCTCATCGCCGTGTACCGCGGGGAACTATCGCCGTCTTAGCAGCGTACTCACAACACGCCGCTAACAGGCGATAGTTTCCCCTACCGGGTCAAATGTCCGACGATAAGGTTAGAGTCACGGCGATAAAAATTGTCACGCTAACGTGAAAAAAGTGGCAATGGGCCAATTAGCGTTAGAGCAATTTTACTAACGTTAGGCGGGAAAAACCACTATAAAACGCCCACCAAGCAGCCCAAACACCCAAAAAAAAAAAAAGAGAAACAATTGAGAATAAGCATGGAGGAAGCTGGACTAAGTACAGAAGCCAACAACAACCCCCCAAACAACCAGGAGGACCAGCCAGAGACCCAGGGGAAGGGCAAGCAGAAGAGGAAGACCAGGTTCAGTCCGCAGGAAAACCAGGTCCTGATTGCGAAGGTGACAGAAAACCAACAACAACTTTTTGTCAGCTCCACTGCGTCATTGGGCACAAAAAATGCAATATGGCAGTCCATCGCTGCCAAGGTGAATGCTGTCGGAGAGGTGAGGAGGACAGTGGATGACTGCAAGAAGCGCTGGCACGATGCTAAGCGCATGACCAAGCTGCAACTTGCAGCCAATCTCAAAGCAGCAATGCAGACTGGAGGTGGGAATCCATCACCACAGGAGGAGCTGGATGCGTTGGAGGAACAGATGTCCCAAGTCATCAGCGAGGAGAAGGTGGTTGGAGTTCCGGGACAGGATACTGCTCAACATGACATTGACACAACACCAACAGGGTGAGTAACAACCAGGGACTGGGGGGACAGGGGAGAGGGGCCTAATGGCACTCATGCACAATTAAATATATTGCAGTGCACACCCACAATGACTGTGGATCATGTCCCGGATACCCTTGGCCCTGGTGGCATAGACACATATCACCCTACTCACACAATACATTGCAAGACACATATTGGTGGGCTCACAGACCTGGAAATGTGCACATAAAAGTCCAGCAAATATAATCCAAGTATCATATCAGAACACAAATTAAGGGCTACATGAAAGAGCAAAAGGCCACATTGATTGGAGATGCGGCAGGGTGTCTACATGGCCCCCTGCCTCAAAACCACGCATATGCATGTTCCCGTATGTCTGAGTCGTGTGCAAGATTGTGCATCAAGGGTGACACTACTGCACATACACAATCTTGCACACAACTCAGACACACGGGCACAATGGTGCTTGTGTGCTGACATTGCTGGCGGCATGCCAACTCATGCACACGCTCAGTCACATACACACTGCATCCTTATTTTTTGCGCAGAGAGATGCGGGCCAGGGCAGACCAGTCGTATATGCGTGGTGTTGAGGCAACGGGGCCATGTAGACATCCTGCCGCATCTCAAGTTAATGTTCCCGCTTGTTCGTACAGGAGATGCAGTCCTGTGTACACCAAGTGAGAAAGCATCTAGTGAATCTGCATACCATAAACACATGCATTGTCACAACAAAGTGATCATGTAGCCTACTGGCTAAAAGGTGCATATCCCACAATGCACACAATCAGCAGACCTGAGTCAAAATGTGATGTAATACAATGAGCAGGGGGGATATGCCTACAACACTACAGTGCATGGACAATGCAGTTCAGGAATGTGTCCCCCAAATATGTCCCACATGACTTGTCCGTGTGCCATACTCACAGAACTACAATGTCCCTGTATAGATGTCTGACAACGTAAGTATGACAACAAGCAAGGATAGCAAAGTAGCACCAAATAATGACAAGTAGCAAAATTGCACCATCACCCCTTAGGTCAAATAGCACTCCTCCACTATCAAGTGTACACATCTGCCATACAGAAAGCTGCATTCCACAGCAGTCCTGTTGTGAGTTGCCCATTACACCATTATGTGCATGTAAACCTATCAGTTTGATAAGTCAACAGTGTCAGTTAAAAAATAGGCAGTCATGGTCCTTATCATCCACACGCAAAGCCCGGCATTCAATATTCTGAACCATTACAGCATGTATCATCCATGTGAACATCTGCGTTGCAATAACACAAACACACATCACCCTGCCATTTGCAACTGCTGGGAGGGGGGCGGAGACAGGGCCTGAGTACCACAAATACGCCTTAGTAAATCCACATCCATCAAATCCAGGCCCACACATACACCACACGTGGGGTCAACGTTGAGTGTAATGGGTGTTGACACTGTCTGTATAGGCTGCATAAACAATGGAAAATCAAGCTGCACCATTCTCACAACGGGTAAGCCAACAGGAGGGCAGTAAGCAATGCATGCAACAAAAAACTTGACTGACGACATGCACACAAGATAAAACACAATAGCCAAAGCTAGCTGGATGCACATGTGTACCGCATTGTGCAGCACACATAGGAACAGTAAGTAGGCCTTTGTTGCAAAGGTGCATAAAGGGGGCCCTCCTCACACATTACTATTCCCACACCAAACCCATGCACATGTGCAGTACCCAGCAAAGCTGGCTGTCTGTGAGCCACACTGACAAAGCAAGTGACAGTGCATGATGAATAGCATGCCTGCCCACCCAACATATCAACAGGGTGCAGGCCACGTCACTGAAGTGCCTGAATGTGGACTTCATCCTAAAGGAGCAGGTGACACTCTGACACTTCCTCATGTACATACAACTCCTGACGTAAACAAGACATCAGCTGCCAAACAATGCACAAGTGTCCCAACTCTGACCAAGCCCATATTTAGCCCACGTTGCTACATCTCACCATTGTAAAGGGACATGACTGAAAGGCCCACTGCTTGACAGGGATAAGAAGCAGCAATACCAAAGCTGCTGGGGTGACTCTACCACAATGCAGTTTGCACACACACATCAATCTGAGCTACTCAACATTGACTACAATGTGGGACAAACTGCATCACTTTCACTACTCAACAGAGGACACAACTGGTGCCGCTTGTGTGTAGAAAATAGCCATTTGCATGTGTCATAGCTGTAAACTGTGAGATGACAATGTACAACTAATATCACATCTGTGATATTGCACCAATAATCACTATCTGCAAAAAAACATGCATCTCCTCCCAAACTGTCAACATGGACATTGTCATGCAGTCTGCCTGTAAACTCATCCAATGCATGTTCATACATGAAACACACAGTTAAACTGCATCTCCCCTTTACATTGCAGAGGGAGAAACATCACCTCCTGAACAGCAGCCTGTCCCACTCTTCACTGATGAAGAAGTGGAATTCGCCACCATCAACAAGGTCACCCTCCAACAGCTGCTAGACTCACTCAGCACCCCATCTCCAGGAGCAGGGCAATTCAGTCGTGTGGTGCAAACTCCACCCCCTGCACAAACCACACAGCAGCAAGCACCTACCACCACAGCTGTCTCACAGGACCTTGAGGACCCACTACTGGCATTCCAACGCCGTGCGGTAGAGGTCCAGCAGGAGATGGCTGATCAGGTGCGGGTGGGGTTTGACAGCCTGGCGGCCAAACTTGATGTCATACGTGGGTGTCTGAGTCTCATTCAGGACCACCTACAGAACATCACAGACACCCACAGTCCGCTCCAAGCCCTCCGACATTCCATGGCTGACATTGCTGGAGTCATGACTCAGAACAAGAACAACTGTCCAGTCAGAGTGGCTCCAGCGATGGCAGCCAGGAGTTGGATCACATGCATCAAATAATGGAGAACATGGAGAGGATGCAAGCAGAACAAATGGCTGCCATGGCTGCACATCAACGCAATGTAGCTGGAATCTTCCAAGCCCTGCAGCTGATCATCACTGCATTGCTGCAGCAAGGTTTGGCACAGATGAATGCTGCTGCAGCTTCTACATCCACATCTCCGCCACCTGATGTGTCAGTGCCTCACAGTGCTGCAGCCAATCTACCACCAAGCCCATGTGAGGCACATGACACATCAGAGGACGAAGATGTGCATGAATCTGCATTTTTGCAAAGAAGAAAGCGGTAGCATTCATCTATGCCAAATGGCCTGTTTCTCCTTGGATCTGGGCTCAGCATCATGGCCCGTAACATCATCTTCCACTGTCCCCGATACACATTGTGACACTCACCTTGGACCTTGACATGGACTGTCATATCATGTCTTGTTCCCAATGACACTGCAATCAGCCTGCAGACTGAAATCTGCCTCTTCTTCAGGACATTTCCCCCCAAAATGACTCTGACTGGCTCTCCACTGGGCATCGATGGAATGTGGGGATTGTTTGGCCAAGTACTGGTCCAGTCTTCACCAATGTCAACAGACTTGTAAATAAAAATTTGAACTCAAACAGTTGTGTGTTGTCCATGATCAATCAAGTATAGGGGTCTCTAAAAATGTAGGCACAATGAATCCACCAAAAGGTACACCAAGGGAAATAAGGGAAATGTACATGTTTAACTGTGACCCAGATACGCAGTGAGATGACCGGGTATGTGTGAACTAGCTGTGCCCTCATTGCTCCAATACAACAATCTAGCAACATCCCAAATTAGCCCCACGTCCATTAAGGAAATAGGCATGTTTGCAAAAATGTCCAAGTCTGTTGCAGGCCACAAGTAGTGCCCCCCTTTACAATTGCTAAAAACTATCTTTTGCCAGATCTACTCACACTTTACGGGGTGGACAAAGCCTGTTGTGATGGTGCGCATTGCATGTCACATCCCAAGATGGTGCACACCATATTCACATTGATGAAGATTCATAAGGGCACATGCCTACCATCCACAATTTGAACCACAATGTCTGCCTCAGTGAAGTAGAGTTGGCAATAGGGATTCACCCCAAAGTGCAAGGCGTCTGTCAGCCCCTTCCTGTGGACGAACAATGCTTACGATATTAGGAACCCTCTCATGCTGTGACCACTGTGACCGGATAGGGCAATGTGACTCGGGATGTGTGGTGCACTGCACGTAGCAAGTAATCAGAAGCAGTGCCACCATTTCAAGGGTGGCATCACTACGAGCCAATGCCAAAAGTTACAGCTGGGAGAAGTGGCCATGACACTGGCACTACAGGGAGCAATGCAACATTCCCCCTCTTGTGTGCTGCAGAACAGTGTGCCCGCCAAAAAACCTCATCAGGGACAAATTCAAAACTTTTCAACTTTAGTGATTCACAAAAGGCATTTAGGAGAAGTGAAGTCAGTATACCTAACTGGACTACTCCTAAACGCCATTTGTGAATACCGTAAATCGTAAAGTCATGACTTACTCTCAGATTACTTTTGTGAATCAGGCCCACAGTTCTGCCATATGCCATTCACAATTGCCCCACAAAAATACTACTTCCTGCATGGCCCGGAGGTTGAGCCTCCATGCACAGTAACATATAATTCGAATGAAGATGCCACACTTGCACTACGCAGCAAGTGTGCCAAGGTCTCTGCATTGTAGATGGACTCTGCGCCAGGAGCATGTGATATGCAGGGGTTTGATGTAATCTGTAGTACCCAGTGCATACAGCCATCTCCATGATGGATAACAATAGCAACTTCAGAATCCTCTCAAGGCCATGTCCCTACATTGTGTTGTAAATGGGCAACAATGTGCTGGGCAACTCCGTAATTCACACTTCAGATGTTGAACTTCAAAAACTACTGTCCCTAGACTATGTCGTAAATTCTACCTGCCAACCTGTTAGCCATGCAATTTTACTGTGCACACATCTAAGGTATCCTGACACAAGCCATCCTGCTAAGTAACATGTCAGGAAAACACTTACACATTCTACGGATTGTCCAGTGATGGTATGAGTTGCATTCAAGGTAAAAGCCACACTCCACCACATCACCCCTGACATAAGTGAAAGCAGAAATGTAAACTAGTAACCATTTATTATAAAAGTACAACATTGAACTATCCTAAACTAACACTAATCATCACTAATACTAATCTAAGATAAACTAACTATAAAAAAATGATTAAATACCTAAACTATCTACCCTAACTAATCCTAAACACACAACAACATATCTAAGACATCAACCCCCTCCCACCCTTAAGGCACATCATGAGACAGGACTAAGACATCTAAGCTATACAAATACTAATTACACAGTTAACCTACACAAAGATATATTTTTTGGTATTATTTTTTTAAAGTTTTTTATACAACAAAGACATCAACCCCCCACCCAAAGGAAACGGAAACTTATTCCCCAAATACTATATAATAATAAATATCTAAAACTACCTTAAAATCTAACACTAACTATACCTACACTAAAACTACACTACCTAACACTTAAAATACTTACCTAACACTAACTACAAAAATAGGAAAAACATTGGGGGAAGGGAGAAGAGGGGGATGGTGCTCTACATGGCCAGTCTATATGGGAGTCCAAGGTGTTTTCTCATGTCCTCCATGTGCCTGGACTGCTCAGCCACTTCCCTCCTTATCTCTTCCAGCATAACATTGTTGTCCAGCAATGTCCTCCTGTCCCGCACAGTGAATGGCACCACCTGATCTGCTGGCGCAGGTGGCATTGTCCCTTGTGTGTGGGGTGTAGTAGGGGGATGGGACACTGCCTGTCCACGCCGGGACCCACCACTGATGCCAGAGGGGCCTGGGATGGCCTGTGTGCCACTCTGTCTGTCACGTGTAGCAACCTTGGGTACCGACTTCCAACTCCCGCTTGCCCGGTCTTCCTGGTACCTCCGAGCCATGTTGCGGTACCCTTTATCTACCTTCTCAATGTGGCGGTAACGGTCCTTCCTCACCTGGAAGGTGTGGGACTCCTCTGGCGTCATGTTGTCTGTAAAATATTACTGTAAAATATGAACAATGGGAAATTGTGAGTCCTTTATAATATGTCAATGTTCTTCATTCAATTCTGGAATACAAGATCACTTAATTATGGGAGACTACACTCTACCGTAACTATGTGTAGTCAGAGAGTGACCTGGACAACGAAAGCCCAAAACCTGGATCAGTGACTACATGCTGGGGAGACTGACATGACAGTGCATGGCATGGGACATGTACAGTCACAACCAAATTAGACTGTCAGTGTCAAATGATGGTGCTATGACGTACCCTGACTGAGGGTGACATGTACAAGGAATCGGAGGAGGGAGGCATTAGCACTCCGTGTGTAGCGCCACCCTCATCCTCTCCTGTAACAGTACTGCATCATATGTATAATGCTCATGTGCAGCCCTGCGTGTCCCCCAGCGACTGTGTGCAGTTCATAAAGTCAGCGCAAACACAGGCACTCTTGCACAAGAGTGCAAGGGTGTCTGTGTGCAGGTGTGCCTGTTAATGTGTAGGAAGGTTACCCTACCTGCACAGGAGCAATCCTGGGACAGCCCTTCTCACACTCTCATCTGTGCTGCAACATGCAGCACACATGGAAACACATCAGGTGGCTAAACACTGACTTGTACATGTGGCGCTGGCCCTCTCTCCACCACTACTTCACAATAGGTGACGCGTTGCTGCTGAGAGGGGTAAACCTCGTTTCCTCAAATTTGTCAATCATGCATGTCTTGGATCCGCTATGGTCACTCCGTAATACATTCAACTACGCAGGCTTTCACATCGCAAACTGTCAAAATGCATTCCCCATTGAAACCGCACCCTGGAGTCATATTGATTATTGTGATCTTATTGGTAATGCTTCCTCACAGATAGCGTTGTAGAGCCCTGCTTTGAAAAATATATGGCACAGCAATAAATGCAGAGCTAAAGCATGTGGGGTAAATGAATGCGGAGTAATGTCACCAATTTGGACAGAGGGGCTCGTACACCGGAGCCAGAGTTGACCAGGGAATGACCCCAAGGAGACAGCTTGACAACACCATTGCAGTGGCCAAACATGCCAATGAGATTCATAGGGCCATCTTTGCTAGGCGTCTGGGGAACGTGCCATTGATATTCTTGGCTCAAAGCTACGCGCTTCTACTTCTGTGAAGCTGGTATGCAGCATACCAACAAATTAACAGTGCCGACCTGTGTCTGAGCACGCACGTGCAGAAAAACACTGCCTCCTTGTGCATGATCGGGCCCACTTGCACAGTCATCTCAGTCAAGGATGTACATGCATTCAATGTCTGCTGATACTCATCACCAACACCACTTACATTTCTCCTCTCCTATCAGTGCGCTCTGTAATCCACATGCATGTGCTGTGGTGACAGAACACATAGACCTTATTTCCATCTGTATCACTGACTGGGGATGTGCAAAATTACAACTGGTATACAAAAGCATAGCTCCACCTTCACTTACAGATTTGTACACACTTCTGACTTCCACAATACATCATCACACTGTGGGCAAGGTACATGTGCTACACACCCATACTGCATGCTACAATGTTGATTATTTGACCCAGACATTCATGCACAGCACTATGCCAATATATGATGTCCGAACTCAATAGTGGCGTGTGGGTCCTGGAAGGTGTCGACGTCCCCCTGTGTGATGAGAGGTTGTCCTGCTGTGAGACATAAAAGAGAAATATGTGTTGGTATCAGACGTAAAATCACACGTGTCATATTCATCATACAAATCATAACCATGACTGAAAATGCTCCGTAACTGTACTGTAGCATTTCATGTTGGCTACATGATTGGGTCGACTTTGCCAGCTAATCACACAAGACGTGTGAATGCTGAGTCAGGCCAAACAAGACAATGATGCTAGCAAACTTGCACATACTAGTTGTGTGACACATTCACAAGGCCCCATTTCTACATGCAACCTGATGTTATACATGCTCTGTGTACGCCTGCTATGCTGTAGATAGTGCAAGGCTGTTTCACAGATGTTGGTGGTGTCTGACACTCTGGAGATGTCATATTTCCTTTGAGCAATTGTTCATATCTCACACATTGTCACACGGAGCCCATGTACAAGGGCAGCGTAGCTAACTTACCACAATTTATTAGGACAGCATTTTGACACTCCCTTATGGGCAGCACACAGGTCCCAGTAACAATGCATTGAATTGTTCATGTACAGTCACCCTTCCTGTACACAAACAATCTTTATCCTGTACGCAGTATTGCGCAAGGGTTCCAGCCTTGGCACTACAGTGCTAAGAGTTGCACCAGCGCTGTGGGTAACAAAAACATGCACCCAATTCTTGTCAATATGATGCAGCATTGTGTTTCTGCTGTGCCAACGTTAGGCGTGGACGCATTGCGTCTCACGCCTCAGTCTGCCACATTTGAGCACTTGGACACCAGTGTGTCCCAAACGGCATTTTTGGCTTTTTGTTACAGTGTATGTAATTAGATTTTGAGTTTGAACTTACCACACTCTATGCCAGGTGGTGCAACAGGTCACCCTCACGGCCCAGTAAATCCTGCCAGCGGTGCTTCCATTGGCGCACAGTCCGGTGCACTCCAAAGACACGCTGCATCTGCGCCCGCACACCCTCCCACCTCACCTTCCGCACACTCACCGCATATCCGGAGAGGATACTGCCTCCCCTCTCCACTATCAAGGGCAGGTAAAACTTCACGAGCCATATGAAGCCCCCCAATGCCCCCTCGGACATCCGGTCCTCCCTTCCCACACCCACCAACTCCCTGCACACACCTAAACCCACTGCCAAAAAATGAAGAAACCCAATATAACAGCCCCAACAACTACTAAGAAAGTTAATTACCCCAAGACAAACACCCGACAAGATTGAAGACAGGAGACAATTAAACAGGTAACAACAAGTACAACACACTTCAGAGAGACACTATCGACAGGACACAGCAACACTCTCAAAATCTCCAATTTGCACCACACAACACCAAACACCTCCAGCACTCTCCACAATCACCAGCAATGTGCTCAAAAGAGAAAGTGAAAGTTCACAGCACTCCTCCAGTACACAGGAAGCATGCAGACATCACTTCCTGTGTGATTGCGGCCCGTTTTTTGACAAAGCGGTGAAAATCTCCACGCAAATAGGCTTAGGGGTAATATTTCGTATTGTTCGATGTGTTTAGCGATGGTTTTTCCATCACGAGTAAGAAAAAAACATTGTGTTGACGTGAATGCGGGCAGATTTTGCACGCTAAGTGCAGATTCTTACACAGATGAAGAGTCTTAGATGACATTTCATTTCAGCACCCCAAAAACACCATGAGCTTCTTGTTTTAACCCCAAATGACACCCTAAAATTCATATTTTACCCCAAATGACATCCTAAAATTCATATTTTACCCCAAATGACACCCTGAAATTCATATTTTACCGCAAATGACACCCTAAAATACATATTTTATCCCACATGAAACCCTAAAATTCATATTTTACCCCACATGACACCCTAAAATTCATATTTTACCCCAAATGACACCCTGAAATTCATATTTTGGCCCATATGACACTCTCAAAAGTGGATTTTGGTAGCAGAATTGACACCCTACAAAGTCTAGTGTTGCACAAATGACACCCTAATAAGCAGCTCTCTGTAGAGAGGAGACATACCCACCATCAAATTACAATTGTGATATTACTACCACTTTATGTTGTACTTACACTTGTCAGAGTGATGTACTTATGCAGAGGATAAAGATGCACGCAGGGTATGTGTGTGGTGTTTTATATTTGCACATACTGTGCTTGGGCTCATTTTCAACAGATATATGATTGCTAAGGACAGTCACGATGTGCTGTGCTCAGGTGAAGAAATTGTTTATCATTCGGTTCCTTCGGGGAGTCCCTGCTGCAGAAGCTGTGGGGTGTGCTCCACCTGCCTTATCTTCCTCATCCTCCTGAGCATCGTCCAGTGCATCTGGCACTTGGATCCATGGGGCATTGGTGCGTACACATATATTGTGCAATACATAACATGCTATGATAATCTTGCACACTATTTCTGGGCTGTACAACAGTCTGCCACCTGTGATGTCAAGGCACCGGAAACGTGACTTTAGCACGCCAACTGTGCGCTCCGCAATGGACCTGGCACGTCCAAGGGCCAAATTATACTGCCTCTGGGCCTGGGTGTTAGTGGCTCGGAGGGGTGTCATCAGCCATGGGGTGAGTGCATATCCTTTGATCACCTGTGACAGGTAATGGAGAGATCTGTCCATTAGTAGTTATGCATGCTGTGTTGGCAGTGTTAATAGTTTTGTGATGTTTGATTTGTGCTACTTTGGAATTCATGTTTGCCATGTTTAGCTTCTGACAAATTACCAGCATCAATGCAAATTACATTGGCCCACAGCTGCTCGTCCCTCCCCAAGACTATTTAATTGTGTGCACTGCGCTTTTGCATCACTAGCACTCCAACAGCGCACCAATGTCAAGCCTGTCTGTGCCTGTCCGCAAGCCTAACACCAACACCAGCAGTGACCCTGGCTCTCCTAACGTCTAGCGCTACCACTCATCCGCCCTCCTCACAGTCAACGCCAGGAGAACGTATAAATGCCAATGGGCCACACCAGACACGGATCACGTTCAGTTCTGCTGCTGTTGCTGCCGCAATAACTTCCCCACCGCCCGACACCTGCACTTTCAGATCCAGACCTGCCACAAAGCAACAGTCAACGGCACCCTCACCTGCAGGGCCCACAGAGGGCGCGGACACTTTGCCAACACCATCAACATCATCACACACCACGCCATCTACTCCATGGACTACGTACTCATTCCTGAGCGGAGGCTCCACCTCACATACCACAACAACTCCAAATCCATTACCTTCTGGCAGATGCTTGCTAACATCGAACTGAGCCAACTCTTCACCTTCACTCTTCACCAAACTTTTTTGATTTTTTGGGAGGGGGGCTGCGTGGCCCCCCTTCCCTGGGCCACTTTTGGCCTCTGGGACCCCATCTCCTGGGACCTGGCAGCCTTGTTTTTTTTAAAAAAAAATGCAGAGGGGGACTGCGTAGCCCCCCTCCAAAGGCCAATTATGGCCTGGGGACCCCATCCCCCAGGGCCTGGCCAGCCTTTTCATTTTTTGGGAGGTGGGCCGCGTGGCCCCCCTCCTCAGGCCAATTATGGCCCCGGGGACCCCATCCCCCGGGGCCGGCCTGTCTGTTTTTTTTAAATGTATTTATTTTTTTTATAAAGGGGAGGGGGGCTGCGTGGCCCCCTCCCAGGCCACTTCTGGCCCCGGGGACCCCATCCCCAGGGGCCTGCCGCTCCGTTGGTGACCGTGGTGGGAGCCACAATGCCCCCACGGTCCCGCCGGCTCCCCGCCTCCTGCGGGAGCCAGCATTGCTTTTGAGCAAGGGGAGCTGCTGACATGCAGCTCCCCTTGCTCAAAAGCAATTCTGCTTTGCTTCATTGAAGCGAGAGCAGGTTGCCCTGCCCTTGCTTCAAGGAAGCAAAGCAGAGTTTGCTATGACAGGGCGGGAGCCGCATGGTTCCCGCCCTGCCATAGCAAACAGCAGTGTCCCGGGGGTGGGCACCCAGGGACACTGCAGGAGCCGGCCCGTAACCGACCCCTGCATTTCATTACAAAGTGCCCCAGGGAGGTGGTGGTCCCTGGGGCAGTGTGGGGGGCTGAAGCCTCCCACACTAATTATTGATTTCAGCCCCGGGGCGGTGGCGGTCCCTGGGGATTGGGGGGGCCTGCGAGGCCCCCTGCCCTTATTTAATTTAGCCCCGGGGAGGTGGCGGTCCCCGGGGCTGCAGGGGCCCCCGCAGGCCCCCGCAAATTTAAACCACATTGCCCCCAGGACCTGGCCCACCCGGGGGCCTCATTAAAATGAAGCACGGGAGCCCGCGCTTCTTTTTTTTTTTGTTTTCGGCGGGATTCGCGACCCCAACGCGAATTCCGCCAAAATTATTTTTTAAAAATGCTTTTTTTGGCCCTGGGGGTCCTTGTGGGACCCCCTGAGCAGGCCTAGGGGTCAGGGTGTTTCTACCCTGCCCCCTTTCTTGTTTTTTTATCTTTGTTTTACTGTTTTCTTGTGACTCGGTTCTACCGAGTCACAAGATGGCTGCCAACACTTCCTAGTTTGGAGTGTTGGCAGCCAATCAGAATGAAGCTCGTGCTCGGGAGGGTTCGCGAACCCTCCGCGCCCACAGATATCGAAACCTTTTCTTTTTCTAATTTCTCAGGAACTACTGAACGGATTTACACCATTTAAAAAAAAGGGCTCTTTCCGAACCAAGACCTACCTTTTTGCCAAATTTGGTGTAATTCTGTTCAGCAGTTCGGGCTGTAGCTTTGTCTAAAGTTTCCTATGGAAATTAACATGGGGAAAATGTGTTTTGGGACCCCCTTTTTTCTCGGCCCCTGCTTGTTGAATCACCCCAATACTTTCAAGACAGGAGCTGACTGGAGCGGGCCACTAGTTTTGAAAATTTCGCGATGATTCGTCAACCGGCGCCAAAGTTATTGGGAAAAGAAAAAATCGCTTTTTGAATAGAAACGAGGTCCTAACTATAACTACCTACTGGCGAACGCCAGTAGGTAATATATATATATATATATATATATATATATATATATATATATATTCACTGAAAAAACCATAGGTTTCAGGCACGTTATAGTTAGAAATTAGCATTTAAAAAACCTTTGAAATTCACTGAAAAAACCATAGGTTTTAGGGACAGTTATAGTTAGTTGGACATTTCACTCGTATAAAACCCGTGAAATTTCCCGTTATAGTTAGTTCAGCTAACTATAACTCGCGCCCGCAATGCACTGCTGATGACGTCACATATTACATCACTCATGACATGGTCAGTGACATCACTGATGACATCACTGATGACATCTCAAATGACATCACTGATGACATCATGCAGTGACTGTGTTTCTGTAAAGTTTAAATATTTTTAATATATATAGGAAAAGACGTATTGAAGAATGAGTGGGTGTATAAGTGTCTGTATGGATGATTTAGTAGGTGCGTGACTGACTCTATAAGTGAGTGATTTAATGTATCTTACTGAATGCATGGGTTAGTGACTAAACTGGGTGAATGTCTGTATCCGTCTGTCTGTTGCTGTGTAAGTGGCTGCATGTCTTTGTGAATAGCTACATGAGTGTCTATATGAGTTATTGAATGGTTGTCTGAGTATCTGTATGGGTGCCTGAGTGTTTGTGTGGGAGGGGTGTGTGCGACTCTGTGCATAGATGTGTGAGTGGGTGATTCACTGGGTGGATGGTTTCAAGAGTGCATCTGTGATAGACTGTATGGGTGGGTAAGTGTGTGTAAGAGTGTGTTAGTGAGTGAATGTATGTCCCAGTGGTACATGTGTGACTAACTACATATGTGAAAGGCAGTATATATGTGTGTTGGAGTATATAAATAGCTATAAGTCTAGAGTGGGTGATTGTGATAGTGGCTGTATGGATGAGTGTGTGCTTGTATCAGTGATTGTATAAGAGCGTAACAATGTGCTAGTATTTGTATGATTAAGTGAGCTGGTGTGTGTATAACTGTATAGGTGAGTAAATGGCAGTGTGTTTAATTATTTGCATGACTGACTAGGTGTGTGAGTACCTCTATGGATGAGTGGCGGTGTTTGAGTGTCTATATAGGAGTAAGAGTGCATATGATAGTCCTGTACTGAGTGACCATAAGTATGAGTGACTGTACGGGTGAGTGAGTGGATGTGTGTGTGTAGACCTAAGAATCAGTGAGTGGGTATGTAGTTATTGGTGTTGGACTGTCTATGGTTTTGCGAATGGCAGTCTGTAATTTAGAGTGGGTGTATCAAAGGTTATATTAGGGTGTGAGGAGGTGCATCAGATTATCACGTGGATGATGTCATCAGTGATGTCATCAGTGATGTCATTTGAGATGTCATCAGTGATGTCATCAGTGATGTCACTGACCATGTCATGAGTGATGTAATATGTGACGTCATCAGCAGTGCATTGCGGGGCGCGAGTTATAGTTAGCTGAACTAACTATAACGGGGAATTTCACGGGTTTTATACGAGTGAAATGTCCAACTAACTATAACTGTCCCTAAAACCTATGGTTTTTTCAGTGAATTTCAAAGGTTTTTTAAATGCTAATTTCTAACTATAACGTGCCTGAAACCTATGGTTTTTTCAGTGAATTTCAAAGGTTTTGTAAATGACAATTTTTAAATGTATTAATTGTTATATTTATTTTTTTGATACTGATTTACTACATTTTTTAAAACTATTTATTTTTAGATATTTTATTTATTAAATTACATTGTAATTACATTATACATTACATTACAAAATATACTTTCTCAGAATGAATTACTTTAGTTTAAATACTTTGCAAATAGGCAATAGAGTTTTAAGTACAGTAGTTACAGTTGTTGCAATGGGCAACACAATTTCAAACACAATGCAACATTGAGCTCAATGTGAATTTCTAGTTAAATGCAATTAGTTACTTTATGGATTACTTTTCTAACCACAGGACTGGATCCTAGATTCAGTCCTGGGACATCTCCTGTAAACAGTTGAGTAAAAGCTTTTGGTTACAGTAGTGATTTTTAAGGAATATTATTGTATTTTAAAAGTTGACACTTAGAAACTTTTTCACATAGAATCACCAATGTTATCATATGGGAGGAAATTCACTTAGCAGGTAAGTAGTGTTATCGTTACTTTTTCTTACTCAGTGTTGGATCCTGGATCCAGCACTGGTGCATCTCCTGTAAACAGTTGAAAGAATGCGTTTAAGTCATACAGGCGATTTTTAAGGAATATTTGTAGTTTGTGAAAATCGACACTTTGAAACTTTTCTGCTGAAAACCAGACAATGGATTCCTATGGAAGGAAATATAAGTTACTGGTAAGTACGGTTAGAATTACTTTTAAGGGTCAGTGCTGTGCTAAAAGATGCAGCACTGGGTTCTCTCCTGATAACAGGTGAGTAAATCGGAATTCGTAGTTCGGTTGATTTTAGAGAAATATTATAAAGTTCCAAAACTCCACACTTAGAAGAGTTTCCAAGTGAAACCAGTCAATGTTAGCCTATGGAAGGAAATTCAAGTTGCTGGTAAGTACGGTTAAAATTACTTTTCAGGATCAGTACTGGGCTGCAAGATGCAGCACTGAGGTCTCTCCTGATAACAGGTGAGTAAATCGGAATCCGTATTTCGGCTGATTTTAGAGGAATATTATAAAGTTCCAAAACTGCACACTTAGAAGAATTTCCAAGTGAAACCAGTCAATGTTAGCCTATGGAAGGAAATTCAAGTTACTGGTAAGTACGGTTAGAATTACTTTTCAGGATCAGTACTGGGCTGAAAGATGCAGCACTGAGGTCTCTCCTGATAACAGGTGTGTAAATCGGAATTCGTATTTCGGCTGATTTTAGAGGAATATTTGTATGTTTCAAAAATCAACACTTGGAAACTTTTTCAGCAAAAAGCAGGCAATGATATCCTATGGAAGGAAATTCAAGTTACTGGTAAGTACGGTTAAAATTACTTTTCAGGATCAGTACTGGGCTGAAAGATGCAGCACTGAGGTCTCTCCTGATAACAGGTGAGTAAATCGGAATTCGTATTTCGGCTGATTTTAGAGGAATATTATAAAGTTCCAAAACTCCACACTTAGAAGAATTTCCAAGTGAAACCAGTCAATGTTAGCCTATGGAAGGAAATTCAAGTTACTGGTAAGTACGGTTAAAATTACTTTTCAGGATCAGTACTGGGCTCAAAGATGCAGCACTGAGGTCTCTCCTGATAACAGGTGAGTAAATCGGAATTCTTAGTTCGGCTGATTTTAGAGGAATATTTGCACAATGGTGAAGGAAGGGGTGGGGCCTGAGGTGACATGTCTGCAAACACGCACTGTGGCGCATTTTAAGTTGGAGAATTAATTCCTCCTCAATCCCGAGGGTCCCTAGGGGCCAACTGGCCCACCAGATACCTCCAGTATGCGCCAGAGAGCTGCGTTGCAGAGAGGTGTTCAGAGGCCACGCCCCTTTACAACACTCTGCAACGCAGCTCCGTGGCGCTTACTGGAGGTACCTGGTGGGCTAGTTGGCCCCCAGGGACCCTCAGGATTGAAGGGGATTTAATTCCCCATCTTAAAACGCGCCATGGGGCCTGTTTGCACACATGTCACCTGAAGCCCTGCCCCTCCCTTCACCACTGTGCAAACGCGCCCTGTGGTGCGTTTTAAGTTGGGGATTAAGTCCCTTGAATCCTGAGGGTCCCTGGGGTCCAACTATCCCACCAGGTACCTCCAGTAAGCGCCACAGAAGCTGCGTTGCAGAGAGGTGTAAAAGGGGCGTGGCCTCTGTACACCTCTCTGCAATGCAGCCTCTGACGCATACTGGAGGTTCCTGGTGGGCTAGTTGGCCCCAGGGACCCCCAGTATTCAAGGGGAATTGTTCCCTCTCTGCAAACGCGCCAGGGGCGCGTTTGCAGAGTGGTAAAGGAAGGGGGCGGGGCCTGCGGCACAATCGTTTTTTTTTTTTTGATTTTTTTTTCCTTGAAGGGGTGATGTGTGGCCCCCTTCCTTTTTCCTTTTGGGCCCTGGGGACCCCATCTCCCAGGGCCTTACCCCTTTTTTTTTTTTTTTTTTAAACGGGAAGGGGGCCGCGTGGCCCTCTCCCATGGCCGATTCCGGCCTTGGGGACCCCATCCCCGGGCATGGCCACTCTTTTTATTATTTTTTAAGGAGGGGGCTGCGTGGCCCCCTCCTCAGGCCTCCTTTGCCCCGGGGACCCCATCCCCGGGGCAGGCCTTTATTTTTATTTATTTTTTGGGGGAGGGGAGCCGTGTGGCCCCCTCCCGGGCCACTACTTGCCCCGGGGACCCCATCCCCGGGGCTGGCACTCTCCGTTGGGGACCGTGGGGGGGTCCCCAATCCCCCCACGGTCCCGGCATTGCTTTTCCACATGGGGAGCTGCTGACGTGGTTTCCCTGCTCTCCCTTCAATGAAGCAAAGCAGTTTGCAATTTTTTAAAAAGAAGCCCCGGGAGGTGGTGGTCCTCGAGCTGCGTGGAGGGCCGAGTGCCCTCCCGCAACATTTTTATTAGAAAGCCCTGGGGGTGGCAGTCCTCGGGCTTGGGGGCCTTAGAGGCCCCCATTAACTATAAACCCACTCCCTGCATGCCCCCGGGACTTGGGCCACCCGGGGCAAGATAACATCGAAGCGCGGAGACCGCGCTTCGATTTTTACGGCGGGATTCACGCACCCTGAGCGCATCCCGCCGATTTTTAAAAAAATGCTTTCTGCCCAGGGGTCCTTGTGGGACCCCTGAGCAGACCTAGAGTCAGGTGTTTCTACCCTGCCCCCTTTGTGCGTTTGCACACTTGTTTCTGTCCCTCGGTTCTACCGAGGGATAAAATGAGCTGCCAACACTTCCTGATTTGGAGTGTTGACAGCCAATAGCATGCAGCTCGTGATCGGGAGGGTGCGCGAATCCGACGCGGCCATAGATATATATGTGATTTTCATTTTGATTTTCACAGGAACTACTGAATGGAATTACACCATTTAACAAAAGGGTTCTTTCTGAACCAAGAACTACCTCTTGCCAAATTTGGTGTAATTCCGTTCAGCAGTTCGGCTGTAGCCGTGTCTAAAGTCTCCTATGGGAAAATGAATGGGAAAACACGTTTTGGGACCCCCTTTTCTCGGCCCCGCTTGACGAATCACCCTGAGACTTTCAGGGTAGGAGCGGACCGGAGCGGGCCATAAAGTTTGAAAATTTCGCAAAGATTCGTCAACCGACGCAAGAGTTATTTGAAATAGAATGTCGCGGATTTCCTATGGAAAATAGGTCCTAACTATAACTATCTACTGGCGACCGCCAGTAGATATATATATATATATATATATATATATATATATATATATATATATATATATATATATATATATTATCTACTGGCGGTCGCCAGTAGATAGTTATAGTTACAACCTATTATCCATAGGAAATCCGCGACATTCTATTTGAAATAACTCTCTTGCCGGTTGACGTATCTTCGCAAAATTTTCAAACTTTGTGGCCCGCTCCGGTCCGCTCCTACCCTGAAAGTCTCGGGGGATTCGCTAGCCGGGGCCGAGAAAAAGGTGGGTCCCAAAACGCGTTTCCCCATGCAATTTTCCATAGGAAACTTTAGACACGGCTACAGCCCGATCTGCTGAACGGAATTACACCAAATTTGGCAAAGAGGTAGTTCTTGGTTCAGAAAGAACCCTTTTGTTAAATGGTGTAAATCCGTTCAGTAGTTGCTGAGAAAATCAAAAGTAAAAAGATAGTGATATCTATGGTCGCGCCGGATTCGCGCACCCTCCCGATCACGAGCTGCATGCTAATTGGCTGTCAACACTCCAAATCAGGAAGTGTTGGCAGCTATTTTGTCCCTCGGTAGAACCGAGGACAGAAACAAGTGCGCAAAGCGCACAAAGGGGACAGGGTAGAAACACCCTGACTCCCTAGGTTTGCTCAGGGGGTCCCACAAGGACCCCTGGGCAAAAATTTTTTTTTTTTTTTAAATCGGCAGGATGCGCTCAGGGTGCGCGAATCCTGCCGAAGAATCGAGCGCGGTCTCCCGCGCTCGATTGTATTTTGCCCCGGTTGGCCCAAGTCCCGGGGGCATGGTGGGGGTTAATTTATGTGTGGGGGCCTCAAAGGGCCCCCCAAGACCCGGGGACCGCCACCCCCGGGGCTTTATTGAAAAATGGTGCGGGAGGGCTCTTCTGCCCTCCCGCAGCCCCCGGGACCGCCACCCCCGGGGCTTCTTTTTTATTTAAATAAGGTGTGTGGGGGCTCCAGCCCCCCACACGCCCGGGACCACCACCTCCATGGGGCACTTATAAAATAAATGTGGGGGTCCATTACGGACTCCCAGAGCCCCGGGGACCACCACCTCCCCGGGCTGTGCAATTTAAGGGAGGGGGCCGCGCGGCCCCCTCCTGGAGCCTGTGGTGGCCCTGGGGACCGCCACCCCCAGGGTCGGCTTCCTGCAGTGTCCCGGGTGCCTACCCACGGGACACTGCTGTTTGTAATGACAGGACGGGAGCCTCGCGGCTCCCGTCCTGTCATTGCAAACTGCTTTGGATATTGGAAGAGAGAGCAGGGAAACCTGCTCTCTCTTCCAATATCCAAAGCCGATTGCTTTTCCACACGGGGAGCAGCATGTTAGCTGCTCCCCATGTGTAAAGCAATGCCGGCTCCCGTAGGACACGGGAGCCGGCGGGACTGTGGGGGTTTGGGGACCCCCCACAGTCCCCAACGAGAGGCCAGGCCCCGGGGGATGGGGTCCCCGGGGCCATAAGTGGCCACGGAGGGGGGCCACGCAGCCCCCTCCCCAAAGGAAAAAAAAGGAAAACGATCGGGCCCGCAGGCCCGCCCCTTCCTTCACCACTCTGCAAACGCGCCCTGGCGCGTTTGCAGAGGGGGAACGACTCCCTTGAATACTGGGGGTCCCTGGGGCCAACTAGCCCACCAGGAACCTCCAGTATGCGCCAGGGGCTGCCTTGCAGAGAGGTGTACAGAGGCCACGCCCCTTTTACACCTCTCTGCAACTCAGCTCTGTGGCTCTTTTTGGAGGTATATGGTGGGCTAGTTGGACTCCGGGGACCCTCAGGATTCAAGGGGACTTAATCCCCAACTTAAAACACGCCACGGGCGTGTTTGCACAGTGGTGAAGGGAGGGCGGGGCTTCAGGTGACATGTGTGAAACAGGCCCCGTGGCGCATTTTAAGATGGGAATTAAATCCCTTCAATCCTGAGGTCCCTGAGGCCAACTAGCCCAACAGGTACATCCAGAAAGCGCCACAGAGCTGCGTTGCAGAGAGGTGTAAAAGGGGTGTGGCCTCTCTACACGTCTCTGCAACGCAGCCCCTGGCGCATATTGGAGGTTCCTGGTGGGCTAGTTGGCCCCTAGGGACCCTCAGGATTCAAGGGGACTTAATCCCCAACTTAAAACGCGCCACGGGGCGCGTTTGCACAGATGTCACCTCAGGCCCCGCCCCTTCCTTCACATTGTGCAAATATTCTTCTAAAATCATCCGAAATACGAATTCCGATTTACTCACCTGTTATAAGGAGAGACCTCAGTGCTGCATCTTTCAGCCCAGTACTGGTCCTGAAAAGTAATTTTAACCGTACTTACCAGTAACTTGAATTTCCTTCCATAGGATATCATTGCCTGCTTTTTGCTGAAAAAGTTTCTAAGTGTTGATTTTTGAAACATACAAATATTCCTCTAAAATCAGCCGAAATACGAATTCCGATTTACTCACCTGTTATATGGAGAGACCTCAGTGCTGCATCTTTCAGCCCAGTACTGGTCCTGAAAAGTAATTTTAACCGTACTTACCAGTAACTTGAATTTCCTTCCATAGGATATCATTGCCTGCTTTTTGCTGAAAAAGTTTCTAAGTGTTGATTTTTGAAACATACAAATATTCCTCTAAAATCAGCCGAAATACGAATTCCGATTTACTCACCTGTTATAAGGAGAGACCTCAGTGCTGTATCTTTCAGCCCAGTACTGGTCCTGAAAAGTAATTTTAACCGTACTTACCAGTAACTTGAATTTCCTTCCATAGGATATCATTGCCTGCTTTTTGCTGAAAAAGTTTCTAAGTGTTGATTTTTGAAACATACAAATATTCCTCTAAAATCAGCCGAAATACGAATTCCGATTTACTCACCTGTTATCAGGAGAGACCTCAGTGCTGTATCTTTCAGCCCAGTACTGGTCCTGAAAAGTAATTTTAACCGTACATACTAGTAACTTGAATTTCCTTGCATAGGATATCATTGCCTGCTTTTTGCTGAAAAAGTTTCTAAGTGTTGATTTTTGAAACATACAAATATTCCTCTAAAATCAGCCGAAATACGAATTCTGATTTACTCACCTGTTATCAGGAGAGACCTCAGTGCTGTATCTTTCAGCCCAGTACTGGTCCTGAAAAGTAATTTTAACCGTACTTACCAGTAACTTGAGTTTCCTTCCATAGGCTAACATTGACTGGTTTCATTTGGAAATTCTTCTAAGTGTGGAGTTTTGGAACTTTAAAATATTCATCTAAAATCAGCCGAAATACGAATTCTGATTTACTCACCTGTTATAAGGAGAGACCTCAGTGCTGTATCTTTCAGCCCAGTACTGGTCCTGAAAAGTAATTTTAACCGTACTTACCAGTAACTTGAATTTCCTTCCATAGGCTAACATTGACTGGTTTCACTTGGAAATTCTTCTAAGTGGGGAGTTTTGGAACTTTAAAATATTCATCTAAAATCAGCCGAAATACGAATTCCGATTTACTCACCTGTTATCAGGAGAGACCTCAGTGCTGCATCTTTCAGCCCAGTACTAATCCTGAAAAGTAATTTTAACCATACTTACCAGTAACTTGAATTTCCTTCCATAGGAAATCATTGCCTGCTTTTTGCTGAAAAAGTTTCTAAGTGTGGAGTTTTGGAACTTTAAAATATTCCTCTAAAATCAGCCGAAATACGAATTCCGATTTACTCACCTGTTATCAGGAGAGAACCCAGTGCTGCATCTTTTAGCCCAGCACTGACCCTGAAAAGTAATTTTAACCGTACTTACCAGTAACTTATATTTTCTTCCATAGGAATCCATTGTCTGGTTTTCAGCAAAAAGTTTCAAAGTGTTGATTTTTACAAACTACAAATATTCCTTAAAAATCGCCTGTATGAGTTAAACGCATTCTTTCAACTGTTTACAGGAGATGCACCAGTGCTGGATCCAGGATCCAACACTGAGTAAGAAAAAGTAACGATAACAGTTTTTACCTGCTAAGTGAATTTCCTTCCATAGGATAACATTGGTGACTATATGAGAAAAAGTTTCTGTGTCAACTTTTAAAATACAATAATATTCCTTAAAAATCAGTACTGTAACCAAAACGCTTTTACTCAACTGTTTACAGGAGATGTCCCAGGACTGAATCTAGGATCCAGTCCTGTGGTTAGAAAAGTAATCCATAAAGTAACTAATTGCATTTAACTAGAAATTCACATTGAGCTGAATGTTGCATTGTTTGAAAATGTGTTGCCCATTGCAACAACTGTAACTACTGTACTTAAAAGTCTATTGCCTATGTGCAAAGTATTTAAACTAAAGTAATTCATTCTGAGAAAGTATTTTTTGTAATGTAATGTATAATGTAATTACAATGTAATTTAAAAATAAAATATGTAAAAAAAAATTGTTTCTAAAAATGGAGTAAATCAGTATGAAAAAATTAATATAACAATTAATACATTTAAAAATTGTCATTTACAAAACCTTTGAAATTCACTGAAAAAACTGTAGGTTTCAGGCACGTTATAGTTAGAAATTAGCATTTTAAAACCTTTGAAATTCACTGAAAAAACCATAGGTTTCAGACACGTTATAGTTACAAATTAGCATTTAAAAACCTTTGAAATTCACTGAAAAAACCATAGGTTTTAGGGACAGTTATATTTACTTGGACATTGCACTCGTAAAAAACCCGTGAAATTCCCCCGTTATAGTTAGTTCAGCTAACTATAACTCGCGCCCGCAATGCACTGCTGATGACGTCACATATTACATCACTCATGACATGGTCAGTGACATCACTGATGACATCACTGATGACATCTCAAATGACATCACTGATGACATCATTCACGTGATAATCTGATGCACCTCCTCACACCCTAATATAACCTTTGATACACCCACTCTAAATTACAGACTGCCATTCGCAAAACCATAGACACTCCAACACCAATAACTACATACCCACTCACTGATTCTTAGGTCTACACACACACATCCACTCACTCACCCGTACAGTCACTCATACTTATGGTCACTCAGTACAGGACTATCATATGCACTCTTACTCCTATATAGACACTCAAACACCGCCACTCATCCATAGAGGTACTCACACACCTAGTCAGTCATGCAAATAATTAAACACACTGCCATTTACTCACCTATACAGTTATACACACACCAGCTCACTTAATCATACAAATACTAGCACATTGTTACACTCTTATACAATCACTGATACAAGCACACACTCATCCATACAGCCACTCTCACAATAACACACTCTCACTTATAGCCATTTAAATACTCTAACACACATATATACTGCCTTTCACATATGTAGTTACTCACACATGTACCACTGGGACATACATTCACTCACTAACACACTGTTACACACACTTACCCACCCATACAGTCTATCACAGATGCACTCTTGAAACCATCCACCCAGTGAATCACCCACTCACACATCTATGCACAGTCGCACACACCCCATCCACACAAACACTCAGGCACCCATACAGATACTCAGACAACAAATCAATAACTCTTATAGACACTCATGTAGCTATTCACAAACCCATGCAGCCACTTACACAGCAACAGACAGATACAGACATTCACCCAGTTTAGTCACTAACACATGCATTCAGTAAGATACGTTTAATCACTCACTTATAGAATTAGTCACGCACCTACTAAATCATCCATACACACACTTATACACCCACTCATTCTTTAATACGCCTTTCCCTATATATATTAAAAATATTTAAACTTTACAGAAACACACAGTCACTGGATGATGTCATCAGTGATGTCATTTGAGATGTCATCAGTGATGTCATCAGTGATGTCACTGACCATGTCATGAGTGATGTAATATGTGACGTCATCAGCAGTGCATTGCGGGCGCGAGTTATAGTTAGCTGAACTAACTATAACGGGGAATTTCACGGGTTTTTTACGAGTGCAATGTCCAAGTAAATATAACTGTCCCTAAAACCTATGGTTTTTTCAGTGAATTTCAAAGGTTTTTTAAATGCTAATTTGTAACTATAACGTGTCTGAAACCTATGGTTTTTCAGTGAATATATATATATATATATATATATATATATATATATATATATATATATATATATATATGCTGAAAGGCTGTGCTCCTTCTGTCTCCCCATGGCAGAGGATCACCAGAGAATGCGGGGCGTGCCAGACAGAATTAACGAGTAAAAGTTCAAATAAGGCGATCACTCAGAGGTTTACCAGCACCAGTAGATGTGCAAGCGAAACGCCTTACTAAACCATCTACTGGTGCTGGTAAACCTCTTAGTGATTGCCGTACTTGAACTTTTACTCATATATATATACCCAGTTGAAGGCAATTCGCCGAAACGCGTCGGTCCTTATTGAAGGAAAACAAGGACTGTGTAACAGAAATGTTTTAATATGCGCAATTATTAATTAAAGGAGAATTTGACTCACCAAAAAATTGTGGTGCCATCTGTGAGTCGTGTGCTGCTGAGACTGACATCCGTGAGGAGGACGCCAGAGGGAAGAGATATATATATATAACCATTCCTTCAAATCAAATTAAGTATACTCAGATGACACATTAATGCTGATAAAAGTGAATTTAATGGCTTCTCTGACATGTTTCGGCTTTTGCCTTGTTCACGGTCAAATTACAGTAGCACGTAAAACAGGTGTACATATACAAAGTAAACAGTGAAGACAGACTACTTAGCAAAATGTTTAGCGTAAACTGCCACCAACACACACCATCTTTGAGTGGGCTTCTGCACATACTCAATACAAAGCAAAAATAATTGCACATTATATAAGAATAAATAACTGCATGATATTGCCACAAGATCAATTACTTCATAAACAATCTTAACAACTTAAGAATCATAGTTCATGAGAAGCTCTGCTCTAAAAATTTTGCCCGCTCTCACCAACAATGAGCCCCACAATGAAACATATTGTGAATTAAGAAAGATACGTTGTCAAGATCTGGCATTAGCATATGGCAAATGTTTAAATGCCAACACCACCAAACATCCTACTGCGCTTGTGTTTACTATAAATTGCGCAGTACTGGCTCTAATCATCAACTGTGCCTCCCAAAACGAGTAAATAAAAGCAATAAGCCCTAGTGGGACATGCACGAGAAAGTACAATGTCACTGCGCAAATAGGAGTGACTGTTGGATACGTGCAACTTTACATGTAATGCTCATGCTGCAACAGAAAAGAACACTTGATGCACAAATGGGCTAATGTATGCATCTTTGCAAGCAAAACCCATGCTGCTAAACAAAGAGCTAATTGTGCCCAAGTGGGCTAATGCAGAATACAGTTACGTGACAACGATAAATAAATGCGAAACTCTTGTGTCGATGGTGAAAGGTGCTTGGGCAGCTACTCTGAATCACATGTTGTGCAGACACCTCAGTGAGAAAATAAGATAAGATAAAACCAATTAAAAACAATGAGAAATTACCTGCAACAAATTATGAGCAGTACTACCCTCCAACAGAAGAACTTGTAACTGCAAACAAAAAGTTGAACAATAGTTGCATATCATCTCACAATTCCCCTTCTACATTACACTGGCAATTCTTTACTGGAATTGAGGCCCAAAGATGTCATAGTATCAAAAGCAGTGCACAGCGGTCATCACTGAGAAGTTATAGTTAGGTCAGAGAATCTTTACAAAACATTCCCGAAAAGTTCCCTGTTTTGCCTAGTTTGTGCATTGAAAGTTTAGCTGTTGATCTGTAAAGCTGTGGCCAAGATAAACGGGGGTCACAAAACATAATATCCCTATGCATTTTCCATAGACCTATTTGAATAGTGTGACTACAAAAACTGCTTAACTGAATTACACCAAATTTGCCAGGAAGCTAGATCTTGGTCCAAAAGATGTGCTTTTTGTGATTTGGTAGGGTTAAAGATATTAAAGTGCAAATTCTTTGTATATTTGGACTGAGGGGTTCTCCGGACTCTGGTAAGAGTGTCTCAAACTCACTTTAAAAAAAAGAGAGCATTCTGATTCACCCATGGGGTTTTTTTACCCTTGGGCATCTGGCCCCTGCTTGACCCCTATAGTACGTGGACTGTTTCTGAGCTTTGTATTTTCATTCTGGACAAGCTATCAAATCATCAAGTGGGTGTGTGGCTGTGGATGTGTGTGTGTGTGTGTGTGCGGTTGATGTCTAGCACATTTGTGGTAGTAAGACTGTGTATGGTGTGTAATCTGAGTGCTAGGACCAGTGGAATCCATTTTGAATGGCCCCTAGTTTAGCATGGTACAAGATGGAGGGTTGATACAGATGCATTTATATGACTGTATTCTTGTGGTTGGAGGGTGAAGACCCAGGTACTAAAGTGAGGGAGGATGGATAAAAGGCTTCCCCTAGAAATATAATCAGCTCCTTGTTAACAGAGAGCTGTTAAGTTCTTCAAAAGCACTTTCATTTGCTGGCTGGCCGGGTGAGGGGTGTGATTGCAGTGTATGTTGTTCAAGGTAAGATTGTTTCTAGGTAGGGCCTTTTGTCTGAAAGGCTGATGACAGCCTGGGACAGAGCTCTCACATTTTATTATACCCTTTTTTTGGGTACTCCTTCTTGGAGCTAACACCATTGCTACCTACTATGAGAGGCGTAACCTTGCACATAAGCTGTGCCTGAGAGACAATCAGAAAATTGGATTTCAAAGGGAACCAACCAAAACTGGTATTGAAAAACCCTAAATATTTGGCCCATATCACCTGTCTGGAAAATAAAAATAAATGTGGGACCAAAATCAATGCATTTTATTCCAGAGCCAAGATTTTCTTGACCAGGGCAGAGAGTGCTCCACAGAGTACTCGAAGGACCAGGGCTGGAGTACACATGCCAGGCCGTCTCCCAGATGTGAGGGGACATTACTCAAGTTTGCACTTCTTGATGGAAGAGCTGATGATCTGTCCAGCACATAGAAACCTGCCTACTTTCTGAGAGAGAGAAGGATGGTGCCTGATTATGGAGGAAGTGCAACTGTCCAGTAGGAGAAGCCCATCATGTTCTGTGGTAAGGGTGTCTCCATTCTCTCGAGCAGCTGTTTTTGTGCCCAAGTCATTCAAGAGTGAAGCATCAACGTGTCATCTGGCATTCTTCTGTGTTCTCAAGAGATTGGTACTGCTGCTGCCTGATGTAAAACCTGAAGATTCCACATCACTGCCTATGTGGCAGCCTTGATCAAACCAGAAGCTATTATTGCTGCATATGGATATCCACTTAAATACTAGCCTGGAGGATGCAACTGCAGTGACCAAGCACTCAACTGCACCCACCCTGGGGGGAAACAGCGTTTACAACGCTGTTAAAACAACGCAATGCTATTACAATGCAGTCTTTACAACGACCGCGTTGTTAGTACGCAATACCTTTACATCGCAAGTCATTACAATGACTTGCTATAGGGGGCGCAAAGGTATTGGATATAAAATCCAACACCTTCCCTGCTGTTGCACAACCTGGAGTAGGAATTGTAAATTATACTATTCCTAAGTCCAGCGCGCCCCCGACAGCAAGTCGCTGTAATGACTTGCGATGTAAAGGTATTGCGTACTAACAACGTGCTCGTTGTAACAACCGCGTTGTAATAGTATGCGATGTATTAGCATGCGTTGTAACATGCTATATTCACCCAGGGGGGGTGCAACTGTCAAACATGAGGGATCTCTGTGCAGACCTACAATGCAGATCCCACTGAAATGCTCATGATCTAAGAGGTCACCATCATTCAAATATGTTATATGAACTTAAGACTTTTGGCCAGGTGAACTTGAGTTGGCGGCCTTATTTTTTCATGTAGCCAGTAGTGTTCTCCAGAGTAAACCACGCCTGTGCCTAATTAATGCCTATATCCATTCCAAATACTGGGGACTATAGACAGTTGTGAATTCATATCACAAGGAGAGGGCACTGGACTCGGTGTAGTGCCTCAGTGAGAATTGTAAATGGGATTACAGTACTCTACCTGAAACCTCTACTGACCTAGGTAGTATTTTGTTTTGCTGTGCGATAAAGTATTTTCTGTTAACTTAGAGATAAGCACTGGACTGGACAATACATTATTGTGTCTGATTGTTTGTTGTTAAGTTCTGAGCTCTTGCCTTCCATGCTACCTCCTTGAGAAGCTTTTGGCTACTCATCTTTGCTGCCCTGAGAGTGACATACAGAAAGATAGTTCTTGGCCCAGTCCGCACAGCTAGAGGAGGAAGGACACCAGAACACAAGTGGTAAACAACCTGAACCACCATGGTTGAAGCCCAGCCGCCTCTGTCTGATTTTTGACTCAGCGGACGTTTTCTGACATGAGTCATCCATATATACTGTTGGCAACAATGCTTCTTCAACAGAGTGCTTCATCAAACTATCCCTATTATTTATGCATTCTACTGTTTCTACCTTGGTACTGCATAGCCTCTACATTTTGGTGTATATACTTTTCGCAACACATGTTCTTTCCACGCATGCTCTTCTTATACATTAACACTTCCCCAGAAATCTAGATAAGCATTTGTTCTGCACTCAATTTTCCCTAGGGCCTTCAACAATTTTTCTCCCTTATGCTTCCTCTGCAAAGCTCATAAGCACTGCAAACATTTTTGCACACCATGTCTTCTCAAGAGCTATCCTTGATATCCATGTGCCATCCAACATAGAGTGGAGCTAATTTTTTTCTATCCACGTACCAAACACCCTTCCAATTTATATCTGCAGGAACACCTGGCAGCACTTCCTTATATCTGTGCATTTTAATTTTCCCTTTTAATGACTCCCCCATGCATTTTATATTTGAATGTGACCATCTTCTTATCCACCACTGTGGTGAGTGTGTTGAGAAGAAAATTGGAAAAGGGAAGTCATTGCAAAATACATGAGTGACAGAGAGGTGGAAAACTAGGTATGTTGGTGCACTGAGAGGTATGGCAGAGTACAAGTTTTGGAGTGCCAGTGTTTTGTATCACTTTTTGACCTGTCAGCCTAAGGGTGGTCTTTCACAAAACATTTTGACTTCCCCTTCTAGTCTGCTGAATTTTTTTATGTTGGCTTTAGGACTTTGTGCACTATACCACTGCTAACCAGTACTATAGTGTTTATGCTCGCTTCCTAAAACTTGGTAAAATTGGCTTACACCTGATTGACATATTTAATATACATATAAGTCCCTAGTAAAATGGTATACTATATACCCAGGGCCTGTACATTAAATGCCACTAGTGGGCCTGCAGCACTTGTTGTGCCACCAAACCCACATAAATAGCCCCTCAAAACATGTCCTAGGCCTGTCATTTCAGCCGGTATGCAGTTTTAAACTGTCAATTCAACTTGGCAACATAAACCTATTGCCAAGCCTTAAACTCCCCTTTTATTACATATACGTCACCTCTAAAGTAGACCCTAGGGAGCCCATATGTCAGGGTGTGTTGTAATAAAAAGGCTGGACATGTGCATTTAAGTTTTACATGCCCTGGTAGTGAAAAACTCCTAAATTAGTTTCTCACTACTGTGAGGTTTACCTCTCCCATGGGATAACATTGGGTTCCCTCATTACATTTAATAAGTGCTAACTTTTGATTGGGAACAGGTGAACCTTTCATGTTTGGTGTCTGAGAAAATGTAAATAAAAATCATCTTTAATGTTAAAGTCTGATTTTAAGTTACAATTTAGAAAATTCCACTTTTAGAAAGTTGCCATTTTCCTGCCCTATTTGGTGCCTGAAGCCTGTCCCTGGGTCACATGGCTGGGTGCAGTTGGCAGTTGAACTATGTTTATTCCTCCCAGACAGCCACGCAATACAGAGATTTGGTGTGCTTGGGTGGGCCATCACTGGCAGGGTGGCGGGGAAGAGCTCGGCACAGCCCGACTTGCAAAGGATTAGGAAGTGCCCATCCTTCACACAAAAGAATTGTCACCCCTGCATTGTTCAAGCAGACAGCCAACATCCAGGGCAGGGGAAGTAGGAAAATGTAAGCACTTCAAAGTAAATTCTAAAGAAATGTTTCCTACTTCAAAGAAGGCACCAGGTATAAAAATATGACCATCAGACTGATTCTTCAGTTGACTTTCTGGACCTGCAGAAGAACTCTGAGAGGACTGCCTGAGGCTGTGGCCTGCTGTGTACTGCATAAGACTGCTTTGCTGCACCTAGAAGGACTGATTTGCTGCCTGAAGCCTGTCTCGAACGCTCAAAGGCCTGCCCTGATGCTTCAGCCATGTTCAACCTCTTGAACCTAGGACTACCAGAGTGACTCCAAGGGCTAATTGTCTGGCCTCCTGATCAGAGCCTCAGGGACAGAAAAGGCTCCAATCATCTTGAACCTGCACCTGGATCCAGCCTGAGTGAGTTCTAACGCCTCAAGTGGTGTCCCTCCAGTCCTTGACCCTTGGTGGTGTTGTTAAAGGTGCCCAGATATCCAAAATCCAAAACTTGGGAATTTTTTTACTAAAAACTGCTCTGAGAACCGAGAGGAGACCGGGACCACCTGCTCGTCTATTCGCCCAAGGTGCATCACTGGTGAGCCTGACTTCGCGTCAGCTCCTGCTACGTTCTTCGCGGCAGCAGAAAATCCTGTTCTGTGATCCTTCGCCAAAGGGTTATCCAGCCTCATGGGTCTCTCCGCTGCTGTAGCCTCGCCTCTCGTCCTGCTGGAAATTTTTAACTTCCGAAAAAGGAATTACATCCGAAAGTAGAAATCTTCACCATGACTTCGTCCAGGCGCTTCCTGAGGAAGATACCTCCTCCTCGGGCACTGCCTGCGCCATGCCCCACTGAACTTTACATTCTCAGAAAAAGTTTCTTCAAATTTCTTCAAGCCCAAAGGTAAGTGCCGATCGGGCCCAGTCCACTTCTTGTATCCGACTTGCGCTCCATCGCTGTCAGAAATATTTTTTGACTTTGACCCGGTCCTGTGCGACTAGATGTCCACAGTTGCCACCTTGAAATTCTAGGCACTAGATTTTTATTTAAAATTTTAGAAATTCATAACTCTGGTTCTACTGATTAGATTTTTGACCTTTTGATGTCAAATAATTTATTAAAATGAACTTTATTTTTCTACATAGGTGTGGGATTTTTTTGTGTTGTGTTTTCACTCTACTGCTGTTTGTGTGCTGCATAAATACTTCACACATTATTTCTGAGTTAAGCCTGACTGCTTTTGTGCCACGCTACAAGAGTGTTAAGCACAGGCTAATTTTGAGACGTTCATGAAACTTCTAATATTGTATAGTGTCCTACAATCTAAATTGGAATGCAAGTTTTTCGAGAAAGATGACTAGGGGCGGGCACTCTAAACAGTTTCCATTACAATTGCAAACGAAAAAAAACAGCACGCAGGTTATGATTCTTTGAGTTTCCATTCGGTTTTACAGTAAACATTTCTTGGCACGTTTGTACTGTCACATGTATTTCTATGCCTATAATTAAGGATTAATGAATTATCTGATTGCTTTCTTGTTCGTTGAAAGCAAACAAAGAAGTAATCAGATAATCCGTTAATCCCAAACTAAACTGAAAAATCAAAACAGAAATGCATGTGATGAAAGAAACGTGCTAACAAATATTTATAATGAAATGAAAATGGAAGTCAATGGGTCGTGAGTTTCAGTTGT
This sequence comes from Calotriton arnoldi, assembly GCA_963921515.1. Taxonomy (NCBI): domain Eukaryota; kingdom Metazoa; phylum Chordata; class Amphibia; order Caudata; family Salamandridae; genus Calotriton; species Calotriton arnoldi. Next base: position 1,107,185 of record CAWUFW010006662.1, read on the forward strand.
TTCTGTTTTTTTTTCGAATTGGCGTGGATACTGCTCGGTGATCACATAACCACCCTCTCTATTGTTATATTTTCTGAGATAGGGAGTCAGCCTATTCACATAGAAATGTGTAACCACTATTGTCATCCCATACACCAACTGTTGTGGGTAATATAAGGGTAGGTGCGGCATGAAAATACAAAGGTGAATGTATAATGCCTTTTTTTACCTTATAAGTTAATGTTACACAAATACAATATGTATTGAAGTCAATGTTTGAACGTATATGTGTATTTACCCGTCAATTCAACGTCACAGGTTAAATTATTGGTGATGCTGGCTCAGTCCTTCTTCCACCTAGTCTGATGATGGAAACAACTGTTATTCCCCGGGTCTGAGGGAAATAAATGCTCATTTGTAACTGGAGACATACGTTATGAAAGTTAAAATATTAGGGACTATGTGCTAGAGAAAACCGACATTGATATCTATGCTGGGTTTTTTTTTTCTACCAGACATCATTCGAGCACCCAAAAATTCAAGTCTGAGCTGCAAAACGTCCTCTTGATGTTCTGTCCAGAGATTTACATGGATTTGCTGCCGATGCTTCCTTTCCTGCATCGCGTGCCTGTGCTCAGTCATGGAAGAGTGAGCAGTGTTTCCACAGTGTACCCATGTGTCCAGCCAGGATCACATAATAGACATTAGCTGGAGGATGGGGTTTGAAGTCCTCGGGTTCACAAGGTCTACAAGTGTTCTCCCGATTACAAAGAAAAAGCACAGCGGAATAACAATTTCAAGCGGAGTGTCCTACAAGCATGCCGCAGAAGAGCCATAAATGTTGATTTATAGGCCAAGAGTTCAAATGGAAAGGCTGCCGCTTGCAGATGTCTGCCCCCAGGCAACAACAAATGATTTTTGAGTCGAATAGGTATTGCTGTGAGTAAATGATGCAGCCTTTATTTTTTTTAAATTCATCCAATCGAATAATATATGTCTTTATTATGTATTCTCTGGAAGGAGTGCTTTTTTCCATGAAAGCTAGTTTTTGGAAACTCTACCGATGGCTTGTCTTTCAATGTACGAAGATTACGGTCCTTAATTACCACACATCATAAACAGCATCAAGCTAGCAGCAGGAGTGCTTTTACATGCACACCGCCCCTCCACAAAATTACATCAATAATCACAATTTACAGCAATATTTTTGGCAGTAGATGTAAGTCACTATTTCTCTCAGTTGTAGATCACACAGCTCACAATTTTTTTCTAATTATGTTCTCTGTTTTGAATTATTGAAAGATTGTGTGATTAACCTACGTATTGTTTTCTGCAATAGAGCAATATCGAATACCATTTAACCCACACTTTATATTTCGGTCCTATTACAAACACGCATTGACAAAACCTATAGACCTCGCTTATGAGAGCTATTGGTTTTGACAATGATATTTAGTCATGCTGTGGGGCACAGTTAAAAATATAGAAAGAAAAAGTCCTATGATGCGGCCACTGTGTAATTTTGTTGTTGTCTGCCGAGGTGACCATTTTTTTTACCAATCTGAGATGAATTGGTAAACCAAAACTTGTGCCGAAAGAGCTTTTTTAAAAATGTTGTGCAAAAGGATTTATTTAGCTTTTTAAAAATAAAAAAACAAGGAGCAGGTTGGAGTGGCGAACAGGTGTGGTACAAAGCAACAGGGAGAGAAGACAGTCTTTGTCAGGGGGTGCGGGATATCAAAAAGCATTGGTTAAAAGCAAAACTATTTTTTTGGTCTCAAAAAGTACCACTCACCATAATAGTCCCCGACAATAAAGGGCACTATTTGTGTGTGGATGTGCTTCTCGTGAAAGGGTTGAATGCCATCTCTCACAGAGAAGTTGACCAATGGCTGAAGTGAGCTTACTCACTGGGCAATGGTGTATGCTATAGTGGACAGAAGCAAAACATGAGTGACACAATGACTGAGCAATGGAAGAGGGCTGGTTGAAAGAAAGTATTTTATGCATATAATTCTAGTAAAGCCAAAAGGTTTTGGTAAACGTCAGACCTAAAAACCAATCATTGTTTCACCCTCATGCATAAGGTGAAAAAAGAATAAGGTAGGTCATTTTGACCAATGCTATGGGCAGTGGCGGCTCGCAGAGGGAGTGCTGCGGGGCGGTGGGGCGGGGTAGGGGCTGGGTGGGGGGGTAGTGGAGTCGACATGACGTGCAGGAGTAAGGTAAGTAATAAATAAATAAAACTATTTACTTGCGCCGCTGCATCGCCGAGTTGGCGATGCAGCGAGCGCAAGGTAAATAGTTTTATTTATTTGTTTACTTACCTTACTCCTGCACGTCGTATGTCTGACTCCACTACCCCCCCACCCAGCCCCTCACCCGCCCTGCCCCACCGCCCCGCAGCACTCCCTCTGCGAGCCTCCACTGGCTATGGGCCAGATATTCTGCTGTGGAACGGAAGTTTGTTCTACTCTGTGCTCTCTATGTGATTGTGCTGCTCTCCCTCTGGGTCTTCTGGGGCAAGTAGGTAATTTTGTTGTACGCACCTGCATTGCTGGTATGCTACACTGGTGAGGTGGCCAGGGTTAGGCTAGGAGATCAAAAAGGCCTGGGCACCAAAATAAAAGTGGCCCCCATTAGTGAATTAGATAGCTAAAAGGGTGACCCATTTTGCAAATTGGAGCAGTTTTGAACTTGTTAAGACACACAATAAAGGTGCCATATATGGGAAACTGCGTGCATTGGTACTGTTGTAGGCAATATTTGTGGTAATATCAAGAAAATCAACAGCAAAAATTGGCCCGCCAGACCTTAACACAGGCCACAAACTGACCTATCAGACCAGCCCTTCTGGCACTTCTTGATTGTCCGATAGGCCAGGCTGTCCCTGGAGGTGGCTATTATGGTTAGCTCAGGTAGCATGTGTGAGCAGGCAGTATAGAGAGAAGACAGGGAGTGTGAGGGCGGAATGAGCGGGGGTAGTGAGATTGTGAGATGAGAGGGGGTAGTAGCAGTGTGAGGGAGAGATGAGAGTGGCAGTGGGTGTTTGGGGGAGAGTTGACAGGTTTGGTGGAAGGGCAACGGAGAGATACGTTGATTTGTAAATGTTTGTTGTGGAATCATGTGGTGTGGAATTGTGTGGTCTGGTGTGAAGTTGTGTAGTGGAAATATGTGGCATGATGTGCTGTGGAATTATGTGAATAGTAATTAAACGGTATTAAGTGTACTGGAATTATATAGAGTGAGAATGTGTGTTATGGAGTTAATTATATAGTATTGTGTGTTGTGGAGTGGCATGTTGTGAAGTTGATTTATGTGGTGTACTGTTAAATTTAGTTGCATGATCTGTGGTGTGATTTGGAGGTATGTGGTGTGTTGTGGAATTGTGTTGTGTATTTGAAATATGTCATTTGGTGTGGAAGTATATGGTGTGTATTGGAAATGTGCGGAGTTGAATTGTGTGGTGTGGAACTGTATGACGTTGAGCAAAATTATGCTTATTTGAAATATGTGTAATGGTGTGGAGTGCATTTATGTGGATTGTTAATGCACACAAGTGAACGGAGATAAGTATATTTATACTTTTACTGCCCCCCTATGCAAAGTTAATTTGCCTGAATGCGAAATAAAAGGTTTTTCACTCCGGAGTGACTAAGAGCTTGCGAAGTGTGCTGTCACAGCCAAGTTACATTCCTGGGAGCAGAAATGTATGTGAGTGCTTGCGATGTTTTCTTAACGACTAGAGTTTTTGTTTTTAATGGCTGAGATTGCCCATTTAAATGGTTGGTCATTTATCCCTCGAGATAGGAAGGCTCTTTCTGAACAGGCAGCCTGTTTCTAGCCTTGCATGTGCCGTTTATTTATTTTTTTCAAAGCACACATGTTAACCTCATGAAAAATTGTAGGATAACCTTAGTAAATTTGGAGACGGGGCTGCCGCAAAAACCTACCACCTAAATTGGTAAAGTTGGCAAGTATGCATCTGTGCAATACATCCAAGTTCCCTAATTGATTCGCCATCAGCAACAAATTGTACAGGAAACTACTGCGTGCTGGCTAAGATCAGCTGCTCCACAATACGTTAACAGTCTCCTCCCATTCATTTTCATGATGTTCCATCAAACATGACCACAGAGAGTACTTTAAATTAATGTGGCAAAAGTAACGCAGTAGCAAGTAGTTTTAAAAACAGGATTACAAAGAAGATGTATTTAAACATACATTTACACTCTTGTAACATGGCCCGACACTCCAAAACCACAGCTCCAAATTTACAAAATGCTTGTCAACATGGCCACTGTAAACGCGGTTAATGAGAATGAGTAGGGCACTGTACTGGGGCTTGATCTACTGAAATAGGGAGTCAACAAACTGGGAAGGTGCTGCCAAGCATGTGTGCCGGAAAATTTACAGGATGTTCCCTTCTGTGTTGTCTATTTTGGTTTATATTCAAGACACACATGCATCAAAGCGACCCATGTGGGGGTACAATTTTCTGTCAACTTCACTGGAGAGCACCATCCCCCACCCTGCCATCGGAGAGCTGTAAACACAGAGAGACGAGCATCGCTTGGCCTTTCACCAGTCGCACAAGTAATTGCACTTATTTAACACTTTCCAACCATGACAAGGCGTTGAAAATAATAGCTGCTTCAGCCTAAAGTGCTTAGGACCCCGCACCAAGATTTAAAGTGCTGTAAGAAAATATATAAGAAAACACTAAAGTGAAACGATGCTGAAGGACACTCCCAGCCCCTCCCCCCAAAAAAACAATTCTAACTGTCTCCTATCTGCAGCAGGGCACCCTATTTGGCTTTAACTACCTCTCCCACCCCCTCCCCTTTGTGAGAGGATACTGAACAAATCAAGAAATCCTGACAATGTGTTACCACTTAAAGCTTCAGGAAGATTGTTCTGCCAATACTGGGGCGGGGGGGAGGGGGTTAGGGAAGTTTAATGTAGAGGCTATGTTGACAGTAACTAGGGTTTAGTATGGTATGTTCACTGGCCCAACTGTAAAAAAAAAAATGTACATACTCCTCCGTATTAAGGCCCAATAATGCATCCTCGGGTTTCTGGTGCTATTTCCAAATACCTCACCCATAGGCTTGATTGTCGTGTGATCCATGGCATTCCCACGACTTCTCAGTGCGTACAAAGCTCACATGCTGCACATGCGCACATGTACTAGCATGTGGAATGCATCAGTTCATTACGGTGGCAGGCTGCTGGTGTTGGATATCCCTGGGACTTGGTATTAAGGGCCTTCTGAGATCATTGATTATCCGCTGTGTGAATCATGCATTACACCAAAGTAACAGAAGCTACAGAAATACAGTCAGGTCTGGCGTGATTGGACACCAGACCCACAGTCACACCGTACGCTGAAAAATATAACCAGCGTCTGACAGAAGCTAACTGTGTGGTAGGGCAAAGGGAGGCAGAGATTCACTTGCCAATGAGTCCAATCAGAAGGCAGAGCTGTACCTCAGTGAACTGGTAGCACAAGCAGTTACCTGTGAATAATGGACTTTGAGATTAAACTGCTCCTGATGCAGCACAACTCAATACTTTCAACATTGTGTTTCATTGTGTCATTAGCTATTTTTGAAAAGGGCAAACTTTCCTTAGAATGAGCATTGCTCCACTTTCGTTAAATGGCACTGTGACATGTACCAGATGAAAGGTCATGATCGGCGGACACTCAAGTCTTTGTGCGAATTGAGTGTTACCTCTGGCCGCAGACATGCTTTCAGCAAAATTCTAGCATTTGTGAACTGCACCTGGGCCCCGAGGCCTAAATCGCCCCTCCAGCACTGCCAAAGGGGTGCTCCAGGCCTGAGGAGGAACGGTGGATTATAGGTGGATCCCAGGTAGAGGAGCCATAAAGAGGAAATGAGCAATAAAAGCAGCGTGGGCAGTGGCAGGACACACAGCAAGGCGATGGCGGGTGGGGCCATTACTGCTCACACACACCACATTCAAATCCATCACTGCCAAAGTCAAAAATTATTAGAAAGCATAACTGTGGCCAGCACCAGCTGCATCCTATTTAGGAGCTGGCGGTACATTATTGAGGCCTCATGTTATCACTGCTGAGGCGGCGTCTACAGGATACAAGACTTCTGTGGATATCAAACACTGTGCGCCTGTGCATCTAAGCTGACAGTGAAGGTACACATTGTGTCATGAACAAACCTACCATGATTATAGGGTGAACAGCAGCTGCCACAGCTCGGGGAAACAGCATCCCTCGAAAATCAGCCTCTAACATTTGACCTTGGTCTTTGAATGCACAGCAAATCAAATGAGATAATAGTATGATTTACTGCCCTGTTTATAGAAACGGACCTTGGAGCACTGAAAACATCGAGTGCTCTGGTCAAATGCTCTTAGAGAAAGGGAAAAGTAGAACCTAAACAGATGTTACAATGGGACAAGGGGAAGCCTACAAGTCCTGGGGTGATACTCCAGGGGAGTGAACAACTTGGAAAAAGGAGGGACCAGGAAGCCAAAATGCCCACTAGCAAGCAGGAATTTTTACAAGACAACCAACTAGACAAATCACAAGCGATGGGAGGAGTCAAAGCCCACAAAGTACATACAAGAGATCACCCTGACAGTGCAAGCGCTGTCTAGGCTCAACCTAAAAAGTGAAGCTGAAAATAAAAGTTAAAAAAAGGAAAAGCACCAAAAGAGAAAAAAAATGACAAATAAAAGAAATAGGGAAAAGAGATGAAGAAACAATTGCTGAGAACCAAAACTTGGGAAAAGGAGAAACAAGAAAGAATGAATGGAAATTGTTAAGAAACTTTATCAGCAACATAAACACGCTCAGTCTCATGCTTGCTAAAATATGTGTAAGTGCAGACAGATACTCTTTCCAGCTCTTGTACATAATTCATTGGGTTTACATTCTCCTCTGTGGTATATTTGAACCCTAAATTTCTAAAAGTCTTTATTTTCCATTTAAAACAGCGATAGGTAGACCCTGAGGTGAAAAGGCATCTCTATATTTACATTTGTTAATCCTGATAACAGATCTGTCCCAAAAACTTTTACATTTACTCATGATTGGATTCATGCAAATTTGTGTATTTTGCAGGTACGCAAGAACCTAATCAGCATATGAGATATTATGTATGCCTCTCAGTGCCTCTAATCTCCCCATCCAAATAAAGCTCACTAACAGTTGTGTTGCTATTGTGATGTGCGGAACATTTGGTTCCGCTCTCCACCTATTAAGAGCTTGACATAACTCATCCCATTTTAACTCAAGGGAAGGATTCTGACTACAGGATGTAAATCTTAGGAAGTACCTCATACACAAATCCCATCACTCTCAGAAAATTCCAGCTCAGGGTGTCAAATGTGTTTTCTGTGTCGACCGATATCAATACAGGTACCATTTTGCTTTCAGATGCTTTCTCCATAAGGTGAAAAAAATCACCTAATGTTAGGTACATTTCTTTTACCCAACACAAAGCCACTCAGGTTGGAATGCACTAAAATGGGTAAAACTGGTAAAAATCTAGTGGCCAATATTTACCTTGGTTTTTATAATGCAGACTGAGCCGATAATGGCCTGTATGAAAAGTGATCTAGCAGGTCACATTGAGGTTTAGGCAGCACCACTATAACTTCTTCACTAGTGGAACTACACATACCCTTGATGCTTCATATAACAGCAATAACTAAGGGGACAATAATAGTGTTTGCAGTCCTGTTGATATTGCATATGCCAAACTGTCCAAACTGTCCAATGGCTCCCCATTTAGTAACCCATTGAATATTATAAACATACCCTTTGAATCTATGTAATCTTTGTGTCCCTTTCATGGCACTCCAGGTTAAATCCTCACAAGAAACTCTTTGGAAAATTAAGAGAATGACGTATCTCCCCCTCCATTTCATCCTATGTTTGCCACTGTTCTTTTTAGATAGGTGTGTTTCTTGTACTAGATTAAAATCTCCCCACTTTTCTCCAGTACATACATGTCTAGTGCTTTTTTACCTGTGTATCTACACCTCTGACCTTTCAGGAGAGGAAGGTATATTTAGTCCGGGAAGCAATGTGGTCTTGTGTGTGAAGGGCATCAGACTATCTGTCCCCTCAACCAGAAGAACTTTGCCCTTCCAAGTGAGTGCAACTTACTTTTCAGCTATCCCAACAGGACAAACAGACAAATTCAGAACTAAGGGCCTCATTAGGATAGTGGCGGTCTAACTGCCGACAACCCTTCGGTCCAACTGTTGTATTCTGATACTGGCGGTCGGACTCTAAGGGGGTCAGTACGATGGCGGGCGGATCGCCACCGCCGTGCCGGCGG